>OV049877.1:7500-117061 GCA_920104075.1 Melanargia galathea
TAACCTAACCTAACCTAACCTAACCTAACCTAACCTAACCTAACCTAACCTAACCTAACCTAACCTAACCTAACCTAACCTAACCTAACCTAACCTAACCTAACCTAACCTAACCTAACCTAACCTAACCTAACCTAACCTAACCTAACCTAACCTAACCTAACCTAACCTAACCTAACCTAACCTAACCTAACCTAACCTAACCTAACCTAACCTAACCTAACCTAACCTAACCTAACCTAACCTAACCTAACCTAACCTAACCTAACCTAACCTAACCTAACCTAACCTAACCTAACCTAACCTAACCTAACCTAACCTAACCTAACCTAACCTAACCTAACCTAACCTAACCTAACCTAACCTAACCTAACCTAACCTAACCTAACCTAACCTAACCTAACCTAACCTAACCTAACCTAACCTAACCTAACCTAACCTAACCTAACCTAACCTAACCTAACCTAACCTAACCTAACCTAACCTAACCTAACCTAACCTAACCTAACCTAACCTAACCTAACCTAACCTAACCTAACCTAACCTAACCTAACCTAACCTAACCTAACCTAACCTAACCTAACCTAACCTAACCTAACCTAACCTAACCTAACCTAACCTAACCTAACCTAACCTAACCTAACCTAACCTAACCTAACCTAACCTAACCTAACCTAACCTAACCTAACCTAACCTAACCTAACCTAACCTAACCTAACCTAACCTAACCTAACCTAACCTAACCTAACCTAACCTAACCTAACCTAACCTAACCTAACCTAACCTAACCTAACCTAACCTAACCTAACCTAACCTAACCTAACCTAACCTAACCTAACCTAACCTAACCTAACCTAACCTAACCTAACCTAACCTAACCTAACCTAACCTAACCTAACCTAACCTAACCTAACCTAACCTAACCTAACCTAACCTAACCTAACCTAACCTAACCTAACCTAACCTAACCTAACCTAACCTAACCTAACCTAACCTAACCTAACCTAACCTAACCTAACCTAACCTAACCTAACCTAACCTAACCTAACCTAACCTAACCTAACCTAACCTAACCTAACCTAACCTAACCTAACCTAACCTAACCTAACCTAACCTAACCTAACCTAACCTAACCTAACCTAACCTAACCTAACCTAACCTAACCTAACCTAACCTAACCTAACCTAACCTAACCTAACCTAACCTAACCTAACCTAACCTAACCTAACCTAACCTAACCTAACCTAACCTAACCTAACCTAACCTAACCTAACCTAACCTAACCTAACCTAACCTAACCTAACCTAACCTAACCTAACCTAACCTAACCTAACCTAACCTAACCTAACCTAACCTAACCTAACCTAACCTAACCTAACCTAACCTAACCTAACCTAACCTAACCTAACCTAACCTAACCTAACCTAACCTAACCTAACCTAACCTAACCTAACCTAACCTAACCTAACCTAACCTAACCTAACCTAACCTAACCTAACCTAACCTAACCTAACCTAACCTAACCTAACCTAACCTAACCTAACCTAACCTAACCTAACCTAACCTAACCTAACCTAACCTAACCTAACCTAACCTAACCTAACCTAACCTAACCTAACCTAACCTAACCTAACCTAACCTAACCTAACCTAACCTAACCTAACCTAACCTAACCTAACCTAACCTAACCTAACCTAACCTAACCTAACCTAACCTAACCTAACCTAACCTAACCTAACCTAACCTAACCTAACCTAACCTAACCTAACCTAACCTAACCTAACCTAACCTAACCTAACCTAACCTAACCTAACCTAACCTAACCTAACCTAACCTAACCTAACCTAACCTAACCTAACCTAACCTAACCTAACCTAACCTAACCTAACCTAACCTAACCTAACCTAACCTAACCTAACCTAACCTAACCTAACCTAACCTAACCTAACCTAACCTAACCTAACCTAACCTAACCTAACCTAACCTAACCTAACCTAACCTAACCTAACCTAACCTAACCTAACCTAACCTAACCTAACCTAACCTAACCTAACCTAACCTAACCTAACCTAACCTAACCTAACCTAACCTAACCTAACCTAACCTAACCTAACCTAACCTAACCTAACCTAACCTAACCTAACCTAACCTAACCTAACCTAACCTAACCTAACCTAACCTAACCTAACCTAACCTAACCTAACCTAACCTAACCTAACCTAACCTAACCTAACCTAACCTAACCTAACCTAACCCCCTTAGGAAACAGAATGACAACATACTGGGGGTGATACCTGATGAGGACTATAGGGCCAGCGTGAGATATCGTAGAAGGGCAAGAAATCCGCTTGAGAACCACGTAGTCCTTCAGGTGTCGCCTCCAGTGTGGCAAAATTTGGTAAGTGCCGGAAAGGTTCATATTGACCTTCAGCGGCTGGCCGTCAAAGACCAATCCCCGCTGGTAATGTGCTCCAGGTGTCTGGGTTACGGGCATGGACGAAAATCCTGTAAGGAGACCACAGACACCTGCAGCCACTGCGCAGGTTCCCACTTGCGCAGTGAATGTCCAGCGTGGCTGGCCGGTGACCAGCCGGTATGCCGTAATTGCCAGAGCGCCAAACTAAATCAGACAAATCATAATAGTTATGACGAATGCTGTCCAATAAGAAAGAAGTGGGACGCTCTGGCAAGGACGAAGGTTGCTTACTGTTAAGGGCGCCCAGGACTTCAAAGGCAAGGACATTCAAAGACGAAGACCCGAAAGTGTGTTGACTGCACAAGTCGCTAAAAAATTATTTGCTGCGAAAACCTGTTTTATCCTACCACATATTACAATACACGTGACCAGTTGGTACGTAACAGGACGTAGTATTATAAGTAGATATGCAGGGATTCAACTCAAAAAGCAACGGATTTATTTACATATTTTCTATAACACATATAATAAAAACCCTAATCACAAACACACCAGATACTCAAAATCTAATAATATATTATTAGAAATTGGTACTCAAACACAATCGACACTTCAGACACTTACATTCACCGTCACAAATCTAACATATTACATCACGCACAGTAAATTCATAAATTCATAGTTTAACTTTCTTTAAAATAATTGTATTTAAATAACAACCGTACCTACCTTAAAACAAACCATAGCAAAAATAATAAAACTGTCAATAACAAAACCATATAAAAAACACGTTAGTATGTAAATGAAGACTTATATTTACTTTATATTATAATAATATAAGAAAAAATATAGGTAAAATACATACTAGTAACACTATACATACACACGTAACACAACACAACACAACACACACAACACATAAATGTTAAGAATAATAAATAATAGGCGATTTTACAATAAATAACGAACATTAATATTATATATATAAATTTATATAAAAGAATTTTAGGAACTCAAAATTAAATAAGACACACAAGGTCTCCGACCACCATGTCGGGGGACAACGGCTGACTTCGACTACGTCGGGGTCTTAAAAAAAAAAAAAAAAAAAAAAAAAAAACCTAACCTAACCTAACCTAACCTAACCTTTTTTTTTTTTTTTTTTTTTTTTTCGTCGGGAAATGCCTGACGCATCCCGGGGGAATTGGGGACTCCCCCACGGGTATGTGGGGCTTGCACCCACTAAAACCCGACGGTATTCTTCTTTGCTCCATGCAGGGTTGCGAGCACGCGTGAGCCTTCATCCGCGGCCCTGCATTGCTTCGCCTGCGTCTCACGGCAGGCCCATCTTCTGTGGAGCTTTCAGGCTCCTAAGGGCCGAACAGAGGCCCCCTCGGGGCTTGCGTGGGCCCATCTCTCCAGGGTGTCGCGATGCGCGAAGAATACGCAGCGCATCGCGACCCACTTGGGGACTCGACTCGTTGGGCGACGGCATCCCCATGCCGCCGCCCCGAGCCCCCCGGCTAAGGCGGCAAGTTGTCATCATGGACGACTCGTCGACGCCTCAGCCGTCTTCTTCGGCGGGGGTCGAGCGCCTCCAACTCCCGCACGCGCTCGGCCTCCTCCTTCGCGGCGATAACCTCTTCGCAGAAGGTCTGCACCGCGGTCCATCCGGGTTCACTTGCCAGCATGGCGCGAACCAACGCCGGCAGTGAGAGGTCATGTCCAATGGCGGCCGTGAGGGCCGCCCGTTGTCCTGTCCAGGCGGGACAGGCAGAGACGGTATGCTCCGCCGTGTCCCGGTCATCGTCGCAGTGGTGACAGCGCGTGCTCTCCTCTCGGTTCGCGATCTCACGCAGGTAACGGCCGAAACAGCCGTGTCCGGTCAACACCTGCGTGAGTCGGAACGAGAGAGCGCCGTACTTTCTTGCCAACCACTTTTTCAGTACTGGGCGCATAGCCTGCACCAAATCCACGCTCGCCTGTGGCTCCAGGAGTCGCTCCTCCCAGAGCTCGACTGCCACCTCTTTAGCTCGGTCCCTCCACCGACGTACGGCGTCCGGTAGGGGGTTGCTTCCCTCCGCGCGGACCGCTGCGCCACGCCAGTACACATCGGCGAGGGTTTGAGCGTCCAAATCCCAAGGGACGCTGCCAGCAAGGAGGCACGATGCGTCACGAGAGATAGTACGATATCCTCGGACTGCTCGCGTCGCCATCACTCGCTGCAGCCGTCCCAGGGCCAGCCTGTTCTCCGGCAGCAGGCCATCCGCCCAGATCGGCGCCCCGTACATGACCATAGATCGAACTACACCCATGTAGAGACGCCGACAAGTCAAGCTCGGACCCCCGAGATTCGGGAGCAGCGAGGCCAGGGCTCCCGCGGACTTCTTCACCTTCTCTGAGAGCCGGCGGAAGTGTTCCTTAAATGACCACCGGCTGTCGAGAACCAGGCCGAGGTAAGTCATCGTGGACGCAACCTGGATCCTCGTCCCGCTCACTATCACCGCCAGGTCCGGCGGAGGCGCGTTTCTAGGCCCGTGGAACAACAGGGCCTCTGATTTGTTCAGCGCCACCTTCAGTCCCAACGCTTCTATCCTTCGCACAACTTGTGCGACTGCCGCCGTCGCCAGGATTGTCGCGTCGCGGTGTGTTTTGGCGCGGCACACGACCGCGGTGTCGTCTGCATACGCGACGAGCTCCACGCCTGGAAGAGTGGCGCCGCGCAGCACGTGGTCATATCCTATGTCCCACAGTTCCGGACCGAGAGCCGAACCCTGCGGGACGCCGCAGACCACTTCCAGCTCCTCCCAGCCCTCTTCGGTTGGGTACTGCACCGAGCGCTCCGACAGATAGTTGCCAATTGTTCGGCGAAGATATCTGGGCACTCGGTGGTACCGAAGTCCCTCCTTAATTGTTTCCCAGGGTAGGGTGTTAAATGCGTTGGTTATGTCCAACGAGACTACCAGCACCACCCTACCCCGAGAGATCTCCTCCTCCGAGATTTTCCGTATCCGCGCCACCGCATCTATCGTCGATCGACGAGATCTGAACCCAAACTGAGCATCGCTCAAGTTCGGGCCGGCGCCTTCCAGATGTTGGGTGAGGCGCCTGACGATGACCCTCTCTATGGTTTTGCAAATCTCGTCGATCAAAACGATCGGGCGATAGGCCGACGGCTGGTCCTCCGGTCGTCCGTGCTTGCGGAGCAAAACGAGTTTCCCCGACTTCCACCGGCGTGGGATACGCCCCTGCACCAGGCACTTGGTGAAGAGCTCCAGTACATGCCCCTCCATGTGCCGCATTGCCAGCACCCAGACGCGACCGGGGACCCCATCTAATCCGGGAGCCTTGTTTTTAAGGCTCATTTTATGAACCGCGGCCGCCAGCTCTCCAGCCGTCACGGGCGGTATATCCTCCTCATCGTCTGACTCCGCACTAGGTGGTCGCATTGATGGCGGCGACCACTCGGCCCCAGATGGGAATAGGGCCGAGAGGACGGAGCGACGAAGGTCCGGCTCCATATGCTGGGTCAACGGTGGAGCAGCTGGGCGAAGCTTTTGCCTCACCCATTTGTACGGCTTGCCCCACGGGTCCTGTTCCAGGGTGTTGAGGAACTCTTCCCAGGCCTCCTTCTTCGCCGCTTTTATGGCTTCGCGCATAGCGTGCCGCGCCTGACGGTAGCCGTCGTAAATGGCCTCCTCGTTGGCCTCTTCCCTGTTCCGCCGCCTGCGGTATCTCAGGTATCGGCGTCGGGCCGCCACACAATCCTCGCGGAGTCGTCTGAGCTCTGGGCGCCACCAATAAGTCTGGCGTCTGGGCACGACGGGTTTAACGCGGGGCATAGAGGCGTCGCAGATATTGTGAGCCGCCTCATTGAGCCACTCCGCGCACTCCTCGACGTCGTCCGACGGAAGAGGCGCCCACGACGCGACGATTGCCGCCTCCTCGAGAAGGCCTCGATCCAGACCTCTCAGGGACCACCTCGGGCCGCCACCGGATGGAGTTCGGCGACCAGTATCCGACGAAGGAAATAAGTCAAAACCTATATAAAGGTGGTCCGAGAGGGTCTCGACCTCTTCGAGGACCCTCCAGCCGCTCATTCGGCAAGCAATTGATGGGCTGACTAAGGTCAGGTCCACAATTGACTCACCTTGCCGCCGGACGCACGTGCTAGCGGCACCTCTGTTTGCCACGACCAGGCCCGTGGCTGTGAGCCAGTCTGTCATGACTCTGCCTCTCGCGTCCGTCGCCGGGGAACCCCAACACGTGGATTTAGCGTTAAAGTCTCCGGCGACCACAACGGGATTGGCTGCTCCATTCACGACGGGAGTTAGTCGGAGGAGGAAAGCCTCAAAGTCGGCAATGGGTCGATTAGGGGAAAAGTAAACCCCCACGACAGTGAGAGTCCCCAGATCCGCAGCGACGAAGCCGTGGCCCCTCGCCGTCCTCCTGGAAGATGGAGGGACAGTTTTCGGACCAAATACCACCGCCACCGTCGAGTCCGCGTCGCCCAGCCAGTCGCCCCTTGGGAGGATCCGGTATGGCTCAGCGATTATCCCGATATCGACGGACCTCTTTAGCATTTCTTGAACCCACAGATCTTGCGCCTTAGCGCAGTGGTTCAAGTTACCCTGCAAGAACCTTTGGGGAGCCGTTATTGGGCGTCCATGGGGACCGCTCCCGCACCAGAGGCCGCCGTAGAATGTGTGGCAGCCTTGGGCGTTTGGCTCTTATTGGAGCCCTTTCCCTTCTTCGGTGGTGTCTTGCAGGCCTTACTGCCCACGAGATGCTCCGCTGACCTGCCAGCCGCTGCACAGACCACACAACGCAGCGCAGCGGAGCACCCGCGGGCCCTGTGACCTGGCTGACCGCAGCGGTAGCATAACCCGCTGCGGTCGACCCCCTCTGTGCACTGTACGGCCATGTGCCCCGGTGCTAGGCACCGGTAGCACATCAGAGGCCGGGCGTCTAGCAGCTTGACTTGGGCGGACACCCAGCCCACCCGGAGCCTTCCTCCTGCGACCACCTTTTTAGCGGCTGCGACGGGGCAATTCACGAGCACTGAGCCCAACCCGTCGTAGCCGCTACGAACCTCGCCAACCCGCACTTGCTCGGCGGGACACCCTCCCGCCGCAGCAACCGCAGCGAGCACGTCCGCGCTGATCACGGAGTCGTCCAGGCCGGAGACCCGCAGATCCACAGATTTTATCGGTCTGGAGACCCGGACGACTTCGCTACTCAGCACCTCCCTGAGTTTCGCAGCCAGGGAGTCCGCCTTCTCGGCACTGGTAGCCCCGGGGAATTCGAACAGGCGGCCCCCAGTGGCCGCCTTCCGAAGTCGGACCCCCTGAGCGCCGAGCTCCGCTGCATCGATCTTCGCCTTCGCGGCGGCGATCACCTTGGCGTAAGTAACGCCCTCCTCCTCCGCCCTCGGTGTCAGCGTCAGGACCACCGCTGACGACCGAGGTGTGCGGAGCTTTCGGGCGCGACTCTTCGCGTCCGGCCGTGACTTGGGGCCCACCTGCGTCCACCCCGTCGACGGCGGCTGTGATCGCCGCTGCTCCTGCGGCGGGCCAGTCTCTTGGCTCTCTGCCGTCTTCTTCTTCTTCTTTTTCTTCTTCTTCCTCTTCTTTTTCCTCCCCTCAGAGGGTGGTGAAGAAGAGGAGGGGCCCTCTTTTGCGGTCTGCGCCGACGGCGACGTGGAGCCCGGCGGGCGCTGTGGCGGCGCAGACGGCACCTGTCTGCTGGGTCCCTGAACTGGTGCTGGCGCTGGGGGCGCCTTTGCTCCAACCGACTTGCGAGCGCCCGGAGCGGGCACCGAGGCAGCGGCGGCATACGAGCGTCCGTCTCGTCTTGAATCAGACGCCAGGGGTGGCCGCAGGTTCCTCTCGGGGAGGAGTCTATCCTCGAGAGAGGCCAGGCGGGCACTCAACATCGTCCCGACCTGGACCATTACCGTGCGGCAGATCTCCTCCACCGACGGCGAGGCTGGGGCGACCCCAGGGCGTTGAGGAGGCCGCGGTGCAGGGGGGGCCTCCTCGGTCACATCCATGGGAGCGGGGGCGGAACCCTGTTTCCGCACCCGCTCTATCTCCTCCCTTAGTTGGGCCAGCTCCCTCCTGAGGCTGCCCATCTCATCCTGAAGGCGAGCATTGTCCGCCTGCAGCTTCCTTGTTTCTTCCGAAACCGTGCGTGACCCGAGCACGGTCACCGCTTCCTTTATAGATGCTGCGGCGTCTTTGAGGTCACGCACAAACGTCCCCTTCAAGTTGGAGGACTTGGTCGCCACCTTGGTGATGAGGTCCAAGTCCTCCAACACTTGTTCTTGCAGCCGGGCAGCCGTCTTTTCATCCGGCCTCGCAGAACCATCCCGGGAAGAACCTGCCTTTTCCTTTCCGCGAGTCTCCCGCCGGAAGCGGGCGACGGCGGTCTCCCTAGCGAGCTCTTCCTCGGCCTTCTGTTTCTCCAAGGCTCTCTCCTCGGCTCGCTTCTGCTCTCGGAGGGCTTCCCTGGCCCTACCCAGGCCCATATACCGCCCATGGGTAGGCGGGCGCCCTCTTCCTCGCACGGGGACCGGAGTCCCCGGCCTTTCCTCATCCGTCGACTGATCCTCACTTTCCGTCAGCCGAGGTCGTTTTACGCCTGTCATGATGACCACCGATGATCCAGACCCTGATCTGGGCCGGCTCTCTATGGTCATGAGGCTGCAATCGGACGACGCTGCCTCCTCGTCCTCGTTCCTCCTCGTACTTCTCTCTCCCCCCTCTCCTACTCCCTCTGCGTCCTTCCAGAATTTCCCCCCCAAACCCGAACTTACATCTAACCCTAACTTCTCCTGCTCCTCGTCACGTCGATTGGCCCCCCCGTATACGATGGGGCCGATGTGCCGGCTGTCCGACACACCATGGGATTCCCCGCGAACGGGACCCACCCGGGTAGTTTTATTCATCGGCGTACTTTTCATGATTTTTAATCCCCAAAAACCCCCCCGTTGTGCCGCCCTAGTGACTGGTTCCCTACCAGCCATTCATCCCATCGCCGGGCGGCGGAACTTGGGATTAGGGTAATTTTTATAGAGGTTTTCTTCCTCGCGGCCCCTCGCTCAATGCGTGGGGCCCCCGGTCCGCTCAGTGCGGATTACGGGTTGCCCGACGGTGGCCGAAGCCAACGCCCACCGGCCATGAAGACCGGCGGACCCGCCGCGCGGGGCGTCGCCACCCCCTCTGGTAATTTTTTAACGAGGTTTTCTTCCTCACGGCCCGAAAGCCTCCCCCCCATTGTTGCCACCCGGAGTCTCGCACAGTCCACTCTGATAAGCAGAGAAGTACCAGGAGCCTCCAAGCGGCAACCCCCCTGCTGGTTTTGGTCCGCGCCGGGTTTCCCCGGTACCTCCCATATCTGGGAGGCGTTCCCCTATCCGCCAGTCGGGGGACGCGCCCGATGGAGGACCAGCAACCCCACACGGGAACCTAACCTAACCTAACCTAACCTAACCTAACCTAACCTAACCTAACCTAACCTAACCTAACCTAACCTAACCTAACCTAACGCACACAGAAATTCGTAAGAAGGCTGAGCAGATCGTAAATAATTGCCAAGAAAGCGTTCAAGATCCGCTCTTTACGATTGATGAGCTGAGGGAGTCAGCTAGAAGTTTTAATCCAAAAAAAGCACCTGGGGCAGATGGATTCTCTGCCGACATATGCCTGGCAGCCATCAACGTGAACGAGCCAGTATTTTTGAGCCTGGCAAACAGGTGCCTCTCCCTATCATATTTCCCAGTATTATGGAAAGTGGCCACGATAGTAGTCCTACGGAAGCCAGGTCGGGATGACTATACCAAACCAAAATCATACAGGCCCATAGGACTACTATCGGTGCTTGGGAAAATACTCGAAAAAATGATAATAAAAAGGATCCGATGGCACCTGCTTCCCAGACTCAACACGAGACAATACGGGTTTGTCCCTCAACGGTCCACTGAAGATGCATTATACGATCTAGTTCAGCACTTGAGGGAGAATGTAAAGGCTAAAAAAATCAACATAGTGGTATCACTGGATATTGAGGGGGCATTTGATAATGCATGGTGGCCAGCAATCAAGTGCAGATTGGCTGAAAAGAAATGCCCCCTCAATCTCCAGAAAATAGTCCACAGCTACCTCAAGGAAAGGAGTGTGTGCATTAGGTATGCCGGTGAGGAATATGGCACTTCGATGACAAAGGGCTGCGTGCAAGGCTCCATAAGTGGTCCAACTATTTGGAACATTCTTTTGGATCCCTTGCTGAATGAAATAACGGACTGCGGTGTACACTGTCAGGCATTCGCGGATGATGTGGTTCTGGTATTCTCGGGGTTCAGCATATCGGAAATGGAAGAACAATCTAGACAAGTGCTGCAACGTGTGTATGAGTGGGGTCTCGCAAATAAGTTAAGTTTCGCGCCACAAAAAACCAACGCGATGGTGATAACAAAAAAGCTGAAATGGGACACCCCGCGCATACACATGGGCAACACGCAAATAAAAATAGTTAAAGAAATTAAAATATTGGGATTAGTAATAGATGATAAATTGACTTTTAATAATCATATTAAACAAGTATGTATAAAAGCCACTAATATATACAAGCCATTGGCCAGAGCAGCAAAAATAAACTGGGGACTGAACTCCGAGATTATCAGAACCATATATGTAGCAGTAATAGAGCCTATAATTATGTATGCATCTAGCGTATGGGAACCGGCCACAAACAAGCTTATGACCCAAAAATGCTTGAACACGGTGCAGAGAGGATTCGCCCAAAAGATATGCAAGTCATACCGGACAGTGTCGTTACACGCAGCGCTTGCATTGGCGGGTCTTCTCCCACTGGACTTACGCGTGAGAGAGGCAGCAAGATTATACGAGGCTAAACGTGGCAAGCCACAAGAGTGCCTGGCAGGAAGGGAATTGGAAGGAAGAATAAGTTTCCTGAACGCGATACACCCAGCACAAGAAATGGGAATCCAATTTGAATGTTTAGAAGATCTTGAACCGAAAACAATTCAAAAGCATGATATACGGGGGATGTTAATATTTACTGACGGAAGTAGGATTGAGGAAAAGGTAGGCGCATCATTCACTTGTTGGGACAAGGGCCGTGAAATACTGGCAAAGAAGTTTAAACTGTCTGGATTTTGCACAGTATTTCAAGCGGAGATGTACGCCCTATACCAAGCCACGAAAACTGCAGTCAAGCTATCCGGAAGTAATATTAACATCCTCAGTGACTCAAGGTCAGCTCTTGAACTCCTGAGTAGCGCGAGTAAGACCCATCACCTCGCATTTCCCATAAAAGAGAATATTAGGCATTCCAAGGAAAATGGAAAAGAGGTTAAACTATTTTGGATCAGGGCGCATTCAGGTGTGACAGGAAACGAAAGGGCGGACGAGTTGGCTAAAGAGGCTGCTAAATACAAAAAGACAGCGCCAGATTACAACAAATGTCCCCTATCGTTCATTAAAAAGTCAATAAGATCTGACACTATAAAAGTCTGGAACGAGAGGTATACTCAAAGTGACAGGGCAAAATCCACGAAATTATTCTTCCCGGATATCCTAACAGCGTATAAGTTTATAAAGAAAACTCAACTTACCCCAAAGCTAGTGCAAGTTTTGACAGGCCACGGAGCTTTCGCAGAATACCTGTATAAATACAAATGTACAGATAATCCAGCGTGCGACTGTGACCCAAACATAGGTGAAACAGTAATTCACTTGTTAACAGAATGCCCAAAATTCAGCAGGTCACGATTTGAAGTTGAGCAAGAAATTAACCTGGAAATTAAAAAAGAAACGTTAGTCATATTAATAAACAACAAAGTATTTCAAAGTTTTTGTTATAAAATAGTTAATTACGCAATAAGTAGAAACAAGGCCAGGGTAACGTAAAAGAATAAACCGATTTAAAGTTGGTAATTGTTAATATATTATATGCAATAATAAAGATTCATGTATAGTATATATTATAAGAATATATCAAATTACATTTATATACATTATATACATATAATATAATAATAATATACATGTAACAATACTTAAATAAACAAAAACACAAAGAGCAGATATAAACAAAAATGATAAAAAAGGACTCCGACCACCACGTCAGAGGAGAATGGGCACTCCAAGTAAACTTGGAGTCAAAAAAAAAAAAAAAAAAAAAAAAAAAAAAAAAAAAAAAAAAAAAAAAAAAAAAAAAAAAAAAAACCTAACCTAACCTTTTTTTTTTTTTTTTTTTTTTTCGTCGGGAAATGCCTGACGCATCCCGGGGGAATTGGGGACTCCCCCACGGGTATGTGGGGCTTGCACCCACTAAAACCCGACGGTATTCTTCTTTGCTCCATGCAGGGTTGCGAGCACGCGTGAGCCTTCATCCGCGGCCCTGCATTGCTTCGCCTGCGTCTCACGGCAGGCCCATCTTCTGTGGAGCTTTCAGGCTCCTAAGGGCCGAACAGAGGCCCCCTCGGGGCTTGCGTGGGCCCATCTCTCCAGGGTGTCGCGATGCGCGAAGAATACGCAGCGCATCGCGACCCACTTGGGGACTCGACTCGTTGGGCGACGGCATCCCCATGCCGCCGCCCCGAGCCCCCCGGCTAAGGCGGCAAGTTGTCATCATGGACGACTCGTCGACGCCTCAGCCGTCTTCTTCGGCGGGGGTCGAGCGCCTCCAACTCCCGCACGCGCTCGGCCTCCTCCTTCGCGGCGATAACCTCTTCGCAGAAGGTCTGCACCGCTGTCCATCCGGGTTCACTTGCCAGCATGGCGCGAACCAACGCCGGCAGTGAGAGGTCATGTCCAATGGCGGCCGTGAGGGCCGCCCGTTGTCCTGTCCAGGCGGGACAGGCAGAGACGGTATGCTCCGCCGTGTCCCGGTCATCGTCGCAGTGGTGACAGCGCGTGCTCTCCTCTCGGTTCGCGATCTCACGCAGGTAACGGCCGAAACAGCCGTGTCCGGTCAACACCTGCGTGAGTCGGAACGAGAGCGCGCCGTACTTTCTTGCCAACCACTTTTTCAGTACTGGGCGCATAGCCTGCACCAAATCCACGCTCGCCTGTGGCTCCAGGAGTCGCTCCTCCCAGAGCTCGACTGCCACCTCTTTAGCTCGGTCCCTCCACCGACGTACGGCGTCCGGTAGGGGGTTGCTTCCCTCCGCGCGGACCGCTGCGCCACGCCAGTACACATCGGCGAGGGTTTGAGCGTCCAAATCCCAAGGGACGCTGCCAGCAAGGAGGCACGATGCGTCACGAGAGATAGTACGATATCCTCGGACTGCTCGCGTCGCCATCACTCGCTGCAGCCGTCCCAGGGCCAGCCTGTTCTCCGGCAGCAGGCCATCCGCCCAGATCGGCGCCCCGTACATGACCATAGATCGAACTACACCCATGTAGAGACGCCGACAAGTCAAGCTCGGACCCCCGAGATTCGGGAGCAGCGAGGCCAGGGCTCCCGCGGACTTCTTCACCTTCTCTGAGAGCCGGCGGAAGTGTTCCTTAAATGACCACCGGCTGTCGAGAACCAGGCCGAGGTAAGTCATCGTGGACGCAACCTGGATCCTCGTCCCGCTCACTATCACCGCCAGGTCCGGCGGAGGCGCGTTTCTAGGCCCGTGGAACAACAGGGCCTCTGATTTGTTCAGCGCCACCTTCAGTCCCAACGCTTCTATCCTTCGCACAACTTGTGCGACTGCCGCCGTCGCCAGGATTGTCGCGTCGCGGTGTGTTTTGGCGCGGCACACGACCGCGGTGTCGTCTGCATACGCGACGAGCTCCACGCCTGGAAGAGTGGCGCCGCGCAGCACGTGGTCATATCCTATGTCCCACAGTTCCGGACCGAGAGCCGAACCCTGCGGGACGCCGCAGACCACTTCCAGCTCCTCCCAGCCCTCTTCGGTTGGGTACTGCACCGAGCGCTCTGACAGATAGTTGCCAATTGTTCGGCGAAGATATCTGGGCACTCGGTGGTACCGAAGTCCCTCCTTAATTGTTTCCCAGGGTAGGGTGTTAAATGCGTTGGTTATGTCCAACGAGACTACCAGCACCACCCTACCCCGAGAGATCTCCTCCTCCGAGATTTTCCGTATCCGCGCCACCGCATCTATCGTCGATCGACGAGATCTGAACCCAAACTGAGCATCGCTCAAGTTCGGGCCGGCGTCTTCCAGATGTTGGGTGAGGCGCCTGACGATGACCCTCTCTATGGTTTTGCAAATCTCGTCGATCAAAACGATCGGGCGATAGGCCGACGGCTGGTCCTCCGGTCGTCCGTGCTTGCGGAGCAAAACGAGTTTCCCCGACTTCCACCGGCGTGGGATACGCCCCTGCACCAGGCACTTGGTGAAGAGCTCCAGTACATGCCCCTCCATGTGCCGCATTGCCAGCACCCAGACGCGACCGGGGACCCCATCTAATCCGGGAGCCTTGTTTTTAAGGCTCATTTTATGAACCGCGGCCGCCAGCTCTCCAGCCGTCACGGGCGGTATGTCCTCCTCAACGTCTGACTCCGCGCTAGGTGGTCGCATTGATGGCGGCGACCACTCGGCCCCAGATGGAAATAGGGTCGAGAGTACGGAGCGACGGAGGTCCGGCTCCATATGCTGGGTCAACGGTGGAGCAGCTGGGCGAAGCTTTTGCCTCACCCATTTGTACGGCTTGCCCCACGGGTCCTGTTCCAGGGTGTTGAGGAACTCTTCCCAGGCCTCCTTCTTCGCCGCTTTTATGGCTTCGCGCATAGCGTGCCGCGCCTGACGGTAGCCGTCGTAAATGGCCTCCTCGTCGGCCTCTTCCCTGTTCCGCCGCCTGCGGTATCTCAGGTATCGGCGTCGGGCCGCCACACAATCCTCGCGGAGTCGTCTGAGCTCTGGGCGCCACCAATAAGTCTGGCGTCTGGGCACGACGGGTTTAACGCGGGGCATAGAGGCGTCGCAGATATTGTGAGCCGCCTCATTGAGCCACTCCGCGCACTCCTCGACGTCGTCCGACGGAAGAGGCGCCCACGACGCGACGATTGCCGCCTCTTCGAGAAGGCCTCGATCCAGACCTCTCAGGGACCACCTCGGGCCGCCACCGGATGGAGTTCGGCGACCAGTATCCGACGAAGGAGTTAGGTCGAAACCTATATAAAGGTGGTCCGAGAGGGTCTCGACCTCTTCGAGGACCCTCCAGCCGCTCATTCGGCGAGCAATTGATGGGCTGACTAAGGTCAGGTCCACAATTGACTCACCTTGCCGCCGGACGCACGTGCTAGCGGCACCTCTGTTTGCCACGACCAGGCCCGTGGCTGTGAGCCAGTCTGCCATAACTCTGCCTCTCGCGTCCGTCGCCGGGGAACCCCAACGCGTGGATTTAGCATTAAAGTCTCCGGCGACAACAACGGGATTGGCTGCTCCATTCACGACGGGTGTTAGTCGGAGGAGGAAAGCCTCAAAGTCGGCAAAGGGTCGATTAGGGGAAAAGTAGACCCCCACGACAGTGAGAGTCCCCAGATCCGCAGCGACGAAGCCGTGGCCCCTCGCCGTCCTCCTGGAAGCTGGAGGGACAGTTTTCGGACCAAATACCACCGCCACCGTCGAGTCCGCGTCGCCCAGCCAGTCGCCCCTTGGGAGGATCCGGTATGGCTCAGCGATTATCCCGATATCGACGGACCTCTTTAGCATTTCTTGAACCCACAGATCTTGCGCCTTAGCGCAGTGGTTCAAGTTACCCTGCAAGAACCTTTGGGGAGCCGTTATTGGGCGTCCATGGGGACCGCTCCCGCACCAGAGGCCGCCGTAGAAGGTGTGGCAGCCTTGGGCGTTTGGCTCTTATTGGAGCCCTTTCCCTTCTTCGGTGGTGTCTTGCAGGCCTTACTGCCCACGAGATGCTCCGCTGACCTGCCAGCCGCTGCACAGACCACGCAACGCAGCGCAGCGGAGCACCCGCGGGCCCTGTGACCTGGCTGACCGCAGCGGTAGCATAACCCGCTGCGGTCGACCCCCTCTGTGCACTGTACGGCCATGTGCCCCGGTGCTAGGCACCGGTAGCACATCAGAGGCCGGGCGTCTAGCAGCTTGACTTGGGCGGACACCCAGCCCACCCGGAGCCTTCCTCCTGCGACCACCTTTTTAGCGGCTGCGACGGGGCAATTCACGAGCACTGAGCCCAACCCGTCGTAGCCGCTACGAACCTCGCCAACCCGCACTTGCTCGGCGGGACACCCTCCCGCCGCAGCAACCGCAGCGAGCACGTCCGCGCTGATCACGGAGTCGTCCAGGCCGGAGACCCGCAGATCCACAGATTTTATCGGTCTGGAGACCCGGACGACTTCGCTACTCAGCACCTCCCTGAGTTTCGCAGCCAGGGAGTCCGCCTTCTCGGCACTGGTAGCCCCGGGGAATTCGAACAGGCGGCCCCCAGTGGCCGCCTTCCGAAGTCGGACCCCCTGAGCGCCGAGCTCCGCTGCATCGATCTTCGCCTTCGCGGCGGCGATCACCTTGGCGTAAGTAACGCCCTCCTCCTCCGCCCTCGGTGTCAGCGTCAGGACCACCGCTGACGACCGAGGTGTGCGGAGCTTTCGGGCGCGACTCTTCGCGTCCGGCCGTGACTTGGGGCCCACCTGCGTCCACCCCGTCGACGGCGGCTGTGATCGCCGCTGCTCCTGCGGCGGGCCAGTCTCTTGGCTCTCTGCCGTCTTCTTCTTCTTCTTTTTCTTCTTCTTCCTCTTCTTTTTCCTCCCCTCAGAGGGTGGTGAAGAAGAGGAGGGGCCCTCTTTTGCGGTCTGCGCCGACGGCGACGTGGAGCCCGGCGGGCGCTGTGGCGGCGCAGACGGCACCTGTCTGCTGGGTCCCTGAACTGGTGCTGGCGCTGGGGGCGCCTTTGCTCCAACCGACTTGCGAGCGCCCGGAGCGGGCACCGAGGCAGCGGCGGCATACGAGCGTCCGTCTCCTCTTGAATCAGACGCCAGGGGTGGCCGCAGGTTCCTCTCGGGGAGGAGTCTATCCTCGAGAGAGGCCAGGCGGGCACTCAACATCGTCCCGACCTGGACCATTACCGTGCGGCAGATCTCCTCCACCGACGGCGAGGCTGGGGCGACCCCAGGGCGTTGAGGAGGCCGCGGTGCAGGGGGGGCCTCCTCGGTCACATCCATGGGAGCGGGGGCGGAACCCTGTTTCCGCACCCGCTCTATCTCCTCCCTTAGTTGGGCCAGCTCCCTCCTGAGGCTGCCCATCTCATCCTGAAGGCGAGCATTGTCCGCCTGCAGCTTCCTTGTTTCTTCCGAAACCGTGCGTGACCCGAGCACGGTCACCGCTTCCTTTATAGATGCTGCGGCGTCTTTGAGGTCACGCACAAACGTCCCCTTCAAGTTGGAGGACTTGGTCGCCACCTTGGTGATGAGGTCCAAGTCCTCCAACACTTGTTCTTGCAGCCGGGCAGCCGTCTTTTCATCCGGCCTCGCAGAACCATCCCGGGAAGAACCTGCCTTTTCCTTTTCGCGAGTCTCCCGCCGGAAGCGGGCGACGGCGGTCTCCCTAGCGAGCTCTTCCTCGGCCTTCTGTTTCTCCAAGGCTCTCTCCTCGGCTCGCTTCTGCTCTCGGAGGGCTTCCCTGGCCCTACCCAGGCCCATATACCGCCCATGGGTAGGCGGGCGCCCTCTTCCTCGCACGGGGACCGGAGTCCCCGGCCTTTCCTCATCCGTCGACTGATCCTCACTTTCCGTCAGCCGAGGTCGTTTTACGCCTGTCATGATGACCACCGATGATCCAGACCCTGATCTGGGCCGGCTCTCTATGGTCATGAGGCTGCAATCGGACGACGCTGCCTCCTCGTCCTCGTTCCTCCTCGTACTTCTCTCTCCCTCCTCTCCTACTCCCTCTGCGTCCTTCCAGAATTTCCCCCCCAAACCCGAACTTACATCTAACCCTAACTTCTCCTGCTCCTCGTCACGTCGATTGGCCCCCCCGTATACGTTGGGGCCGATGTGCCGGCTGTCCGGCACACCATGGGATTCCCCGCGAACGGGACCCACCCGGGTAGTTTTTTTGATCGGCGTACTTTTCATGGTGTGTGTTTTCCCCATTACCCCCCCGGTGTGCCGCCCTAGTGACTGGTTCCCTACCAGCCATTCATCCCATCGCCGGGCGGCGGAACTTGGGATTAGGGTAATTTTTTATAGAGGTTTTCTTCCTCGCGGCCCCTCGCTCAGTGCGTGGGGCCCCCGGTTCCGCTCAGTGCGGATTACGGGTTGCCCGACGGTGGCCGAAGCCAACGCCCACCGGCCATGAAGGCCGGCGGACCCGCCGCGCGGGGCGTTGCCACCCCCTCTGGTAATTTTTTAACGAGGTTTTCTTCCTCAAGGCCCGAAAGCCTCCCCCCCAAAGTCGCCACCCGGAGTCTCGCACAGTCCACTCTGATAAGCAGAGAAGTACCAGGAGCCTCCAAGCGGCAACCCCCCCTGCTGGTTTTGGTCCGCGCCGGGTTTCCCCGGTACCTCCCATATCTGGGAGGCGTTCCCCTATCCGCCAGTCGGGGGACGCGCCCGATGGAACCTAACCTAACCTAACCTAACCTAACCTAACCTAACCTAACCTAACCTAACCTAACCTAACCTAACCTAACCTAACCTAACCTAACCTAACCAGTCGCGCGCCAGCCGCCGGAGTGAACGCAGCATTTTTAAGCTGCTCCGCGCTCGAAAAATCAAAGTTGCGGGTCAGTTATTGAAAAGTAATAAGTGTGACACATCAAAAGATGCGCGCCGGCGAGCGCTCACTAATAGTGGAAAAAATTATGAAAATCGGGCAACAATTGAGTGAGATATAGCCAGTTTTGTGTTTCGTCTGGGCTTTTGCCCGGGAAAATTGGTAGTTTTTGGCGTGCGGCTTGCGATTTATCGCGGGGCGACCGCGTTTTGAAAGTGCTATCAGGTGTGCAGTGACGTGGCGCATATTGTGGCAAAGTTTTGGATTTTTCGGACACTGCGCCAGGTAGTTACAGGCCAAAAACTCGGATTTTCGGGGCCAAAAAACTGTTTTTGTGATTTAACTTTTGAATTGGATCGAGGACCCGGTGATTTTATTATTTCATTGCCTGGACATTGGGGAGGGGCTCCCACACACAAATTTTCAGATCATTCTGGTGAAAAGTGCAAAAGTTATAGTGGTTTTCCTGAAAATGACCGTTACGGGATCCCAGGGTTAGCAAGCCGCTGGACCATATCCCTGGTGTCGGCACGCTGGGCGACCCCGAAACTAAGAAAAGGACACTATCCACATTCAGCGCCATTGCGTATTCAGGGGGTGAGAGCCTTTTTCCTTCACCGACCCAAAACTTTTCCACAACTTAGTTTTGCAAAAGTCATAAATCCGCCCGCTTATCATATAAAATTATATATGTTGTTTGTATATGTTCGCTATCTATCCTAGTATATTGCCTGAAAATTTCAGGCCGCTATCACTTATACTTAGCCCGTAAACCTACTTTTTCTCCGCAGCGGTAAAACAGCTATTTCGTCTTAAGATTCAGAGCCTCCTTTGGGGGGGTTTCCATGGTCGGATCTTTTCCGAGTCTGGCCTCAAAACGGTTTCTCCGGGGTATCTTCCATACCCCGTTTGCAGAATTTTGATATCTACTATAACAAAAAAGTAGGTTTTCAAGTTACGTAAATTTTACTAAATTTATAGAAACTTTGTAAATTCAATACCTACGTAGTTTATGCACCGATTTTAATGCGGTTCCTCTATATATTCACGATTTCTTAATATCTATAATACCCTGTCAACAGGAAACCGCTTTTTTAGCTGTTTCTATTTTCCCAAATTTTCCTAACTTTAACTTAACAAAATTTTATAAATTCAATATTTAAGTAGTTTATGCACCGATTTTGATGCGGTTTCTCTATATATTCATAATTTTCCTATACCTATAATATCCTATCAACAGAAAACCGCTTTTCCTGCTATCTCTATTTTCCCAAATTTTCCGAACTTTTAAATCAAGTTTTATAAACTCAATATTTAATTAGTTTATGCACCGATTTTGACGTAGTTTTCTCATATATTCATATCTTTACTATATCTATTATATCCCAACGGACATGGCTCCCCCATCCCGAAAGGACGATGTGACCAAACCACCCCCCTCGGCAACCCCTGTGTTAAGTGGGTCTGACGATGAACAATTGTTCTCGGACTGTTACGCGGAAGTCGATTCAGCCATGGACGCTACCACTAGACGCGCTGCTCACGCCGCTTACAATGCCGCAATCACCCAGCCCGATCCCATCGACGCGGGAGGACGGCTTCCCGCGAACCCCCCCCCCAGCGGATCCATCGAGTGGTGCTTCAAGCGCTGTTGGCGCAATGGCGCCTTCATCATCCGGAGTCCCCCGGCGGACAATACGCGCCAAGAAGGCACCCAGCTCCAGCGCCGCGGCTGTCACCGGCGCTGCGGGCGCCACCCCGGCTGGCGCTGATGAGGCAGTAACATCGGCCGGGAGCTCACCCTTCTCGACGAGCGCCCCGGACGCAGCCACGGTGGCAACCGGCTCGGATTCAGCGGCGACGTCGGCGGCGGGCACCTGCTCCTCAGGCGCTGCACGGCGGGCGCCGCGTCGGCCACAACCAATACCGGCCTTCCCTACTGATCTGCCGGCCACGGCAGCTGAGGCCACCGACTTACCCTCTCTCATAAGAGTGGTTAAACTCCTCGCCGCCATCACCATCGAGGCCGTGTCCGAGGGTAAAAGCGTAACTTCGTCAAACAAGCGGCTGATCATCGCCGCAGCTGCTGAGACCAAGAAGGCCATGGACCTTTTCGCGCAGCGCGATCCAGATCTGGTGGCGGAGGCAGCCACTGCCGCTTCTGCAGCAACACCAACATCTTCGGATCCGGCCGCGGCAGCTTTCGCTGCCGCTGGCACCCCTCCGGCTTCGGCGCTTCCTGCGCCACCTTCTACAACCCAGCGCGGCGACGAGAACGCACTTCGAGTGGAGCAGGAGGAACTGAAGCGGGAGCTTGCCGTCTGCGTTAAGGAGGTGAGGAAATTACGCGGGGACCTCGCTGCAGCTGGCGCCATGTCCCCCGCCAGCCTGGGCCCCACTCCCACGACATATGCGCAGATGGCGGGTCGCCCTCCGCCTAGATCAGCGAACGCACAGCCGAACTTAGTTGCTGCCCCCAAGAACACTGTTAATGCGTTGTCAGAGTTAGGTCGTAATAAACCCGCCATTATTGTCTCAACTAGAGAACCTTGTGAGACGAGGCAGGAGGTAGTCACTGCATGGCGGAACAGCATAAGCTTTAAACATAGTACTTACGCGCCATGCAGGGTGCAACCTCTATCTAACAATAAACTAAGAATAGACTTCGAGACCCCCGCGCAGAGGGATGAAACTTTACAGCGGCTCAGAGAATCCACCACCGTCACTGCGGAACCCGCTCGGTGCATCAGGCCCATGATCATTATGAAGGGCATCTCCAAAGATATTTCATCTGAGGAGCTCGCAGATGTTATCATAAGACAGAACCCCAGTCTGTGCGCCACGGAGGTCAACGGCGAATCATTAAAACTACGCTTTATACGTAACAACCGTAACCCCAACCTATATAATGCAGTCCTTGTTGCTGCCCCGGTGGTCTGGCGCAGGGCGCTGGAGATGGGGAGACTGAGCGTGGACCATTCTAAGATCCACGTGCAGAATTTCTCACCATTTCTGCAGTGCTACTCGTGCCTGCAGTTCGGTCACACTAAGAAGAACTGCAGGAACGGGTCTTGCACTCCATGCGCCTACTGCGCTGGTCTGGATCACGGTGAGGTTGAGTGCCCCTCCAAAACCAAAAAAGCCGCTCCCAAGTGTTTTAATTGCTCCTCCAGAAACACAAGATTTCAACTACAAGTTCCTGACTCCCACACAGCTACCTCCCACATGTGCCCTCTCCTGCGAACCATAAAGAACCGAGTGGAACGAACTGTAGACTATGGATTCTAAGAACCAGATCAATTGTATACAGTGTAATCTCGACAGATCCAAAAATTGTCTGCAGGAATTCACTCGGTTCTTTACGAATAGCGAACATTCCTTAGCCTTAGTCTCCGAACCATACCTGGGGTCGGGTAAGGAGGTGAAGCCCATCCCAGGTTTAAATATCTTCCAATTCCCTGGTTCCGGTAAGGTTAAATCCTGCATTATTTCCAAAACCCACTCCATCTCTGCCATTGGCCTATCCCAATATTCTAGTGGTAACCTCAGCGTCATCCAGATCGGTGCGGGAGCCCGCAAGCTATACGTTGCCGCGGCATATGTCGAACCCGACGGGGATCCCTCGGGCACCCTCGAGGGCATCGAGCGTTTTGTCAAAGAGATTGGCAGCGTGCGGTGCGTTGTGGGCGGAGACTTCAACGGATGGCATCCGCTATGGGGCGGCAACCGAACGAATGACAGAGGCAGAGCGGTCGTCGACGTGGCCTACGGTAGTGACCTATACATCTGCAACACTGGCAATACGCCCACATTTGAGGCCGTGTCTCACGGCAGAGTGAGGTCATCCATCATTGATGTAACGTTCGCTTCTGCGGACCTCATTGACCGGGTCACTGACTGGAGAGTCAACCTCGATGCTTGCGCTGCCTCCCAACATAACGCGGTGGAATTTATTATAAAACCAGTCCAGAACCTTGATCGACCAACGGATTGTACCTCTACATTCAGGTTTAAAAACGGGAAAGCTAAATGGGGGGAATTTAAGACAGCATTACACACACAAATTGCTCTAACAGATACACTTGAACAGGATATTTTAAATATGGACTGCACTCAGCTGGACAAATACATCGACCACATCACACACATTTTACACACAGCATGCGAGGATTCTATGCCAGTTAGAAAACCCGGTGCAGCCCACAAGCCCCCGTGGTGGACTGACGCATTGGAGTCCCGCAAGAGGGAGGTTATCGACCTGCATAGAAGACTGCATGCTGCTACACGACACAATACAGACACACAAAGTTTGGCGGAAGAGCTCTCAGCCTTAAAGAAGCTTTATGCTGATGAACTTAGGGGCGCCTCTTCTGACAACTTCCGGGAGTTCTGCGAAAGACAAAACAAGGAAAATGTTTGGTCCCTCACCAACAGACTCCTTAAGGACTCGAACCCACGCAGAGCTCCCGTCACACTGCACATTGATGGTCAACACACGTCCAACGGGGAAGAAACTATTATTTTTATAATCCTAAAATCATTTCACATTTATCATATTTTAATCCTATGTCTATTGTTTCTTTTAAATATCTTAAGACTCTTTTGGCTTGTATCCATAGGCTTTTTGTGGGTTTATCCAAGAATTTACTTAAATAAGATGTTGCAAATGTTATGTCTGGTCTTGTTGAGGTAGAAACAAACATTAGCGAGCCTATTAACTCTCTGTAAGGCACATCAATAATTTCTTCATCTTTGTTATATTCAAAACCTTTTACCATTGGTGTGGTTGCACCTTTACATTCTGTCATATTGAATCTTTCCAACATTTTATTTATTTGTTTCTTTTGTGTCATTTTTAAATATTGTTTATTTCTCTCAATTTCCACCCCTAGAAATAAACTTGGTTCTCCAAAATCTTTAATTCCAAATTCTTGTTTTAATTCCTGTATTATATTTTCTACATTTTGAGAATCTCCGGTAATTAATATGTCATCAACAAAAATCACTATCCAAACTCTTATATCTTTTCTTATATAAAAACAAAAATCATTTTGAGATCTTTGGAATCCTTTTTGTTTCATGTATGAGTCAAATCTTTTATTCCAACATTTAGGACTTTCGCGTAAACCATATAATCCTCTATTTAGTTTAAGTACTTTATTTTTATTTACTTTTATACCCTTTGGCGGTTTTATGTATACTTCTGATTCTAATTTTCCATTTAAAAACGCGGTTGGAACATCTAATTGTTTGATTTTCCAATCATTCCTTATTGCCTCTGCCAACAAAGTTCTCACAGTAGCTAACCTGGCTACCGGTGCGTAATGTTTTGCAAAATTATTTTCTTCTTTTAATTGAAATCCTCTTGCAACTAATCTTGCTTTTTTAGTACCATTATCTTTAATTTTAAATATCCAACGTGTATCAATAATCTGCTTATCTTCAAGTATATTTGTCTCAGTCCAGGTGTCCATTTTTTCTAATGCATCTATTTCATTCTTTATGGCTTCCTCCCAACCATTTTCAATTGCTTCTTCATATGTTTTAGGTTCTTCTTCACTTATAAAACAATATGCCTCATATAACTCATAGTCATTTAATGTTGTCGGTTTCTTTATAATCCTTCCACTTTTTGTAGTTTGTTCTTGATTTGTATTATTCGTATCATTGTCTTGATTTTCATTTATCTGTTCCATCTCTTTTGTTCTCTGTTCATTTTTCTCCTCAGTCGTATTTTCCACGCTTTAGATCCAAAAATTCTTAATCGTTTCAAGTCTATAACTCTTCCAAATCTTTTAGCAGGTATATCAAAATTAATAGCCCTTGAGGGTGTACAATTTAATAGATATGCTGCACACAGTGTAGCATCCCCCCATAAATGTTTCGGTAAGTTTGCTTCATTTAACATAATCCTTGTTTTGTCATATATGGTACGGTTCATTCGCTCTGCTGTTCCATTCATCTGAGGACTGTACGGATAAGTATACTCTATTCTAATACCTTTTTTTCTACAAATATCTTTAAAAAATCTTGAGGTAAATTCTCCTCCATTGTCGCATCTAATTCTTTTAACTCTCTTTTCTTTCTCAGTTTCAAATCTTCTTATATAGTCCAGTAATTTATTTTCTGCTTCACTTTTATTTC
Source organism: Melanargia galathea (assembly GCA_920104075.1). Classification (NCBI taxonomy): domain Eukaryota; kingdom Metazoa; phylum Arthropoda; class Insecta; order Lepidoptera; family Nymphalidae; genus Melanargia; species Melanargia galathea. The sequence continues at coordinate 32,778 of OV049877.1, forward strand.
TTAGTAGATACACAACAGTGTAATGAGAATAATCATCAATTATGGTTTGTATATATCTATAACCTTCTTTAGTTGGGGTCCGTACTGGTCCGGCAATATCTGTATGTATAAGTTCTCCAATTTGATAAGATTTCGGTTTAGTCACAGTTTTAAATGGTAAACGTGTACTTTTTCCTTTCATGCATGCATTACATACCTCTTTACTGAATGGTAATTTCATGATACTTAAATATTTTCTGTTAGGATGTCCCAATCTTTCATGCCATAAATTGTCATCTTTTGCCACATTACAAATTTCACTATTATTAATATTCATTTTTAGAATGCATAATTTTCCTGATATTTCACCAAAAAATGTTTTATCACCTTTATAAATTTTCAATGTATTATCTTTAAATATGACAACATAACCCTTGTTCATTAATTGTTTTACTGAAAGTAAGTTATTACATAAACCAGGAACAATTAAGGCTTCTACGTGTAATCTGGCCCCTTGGCAATATGCAGTTAGTATTCCTTTTTTATAAGCTATTAAATGAGATCCGTTCGCTATTTTTATTTTTATTTCGGATTTTAAATTTTCAATTTTTGACATGTACGGCATATATTTGTCTTGAACTAAATTTTCTGTAGCTCCTGAGTCTATGACATAATTAATTATTCCTTCACTCTCTATAAAATTAGCTTCATTTACGTTTGTACTTGCATGCATAAGATAGTCCAAATTTTGTAAATTATTTTCCTGTGTTTCACTTATATTTGCTTTTTGGTAACTTCCATGATAATTATTTCTCCTACCTCTGTAATTAGTTCCTCTGCCTCTATAATTTCTACCACGATAATTTCCTTTGTCCGAATAACATTGAAATTGTTTGTGTCCCCTTTTTCCACATTTAAAACAGGTTTGAGCACTAAAATCAACTGCGTTATCTGTGTCACTATTCTCTTTCTTGTCTTCATTCTTATTTTCTTCAGTTTTTTGAGTAAATTTAGCCTCAGCATCCAATAAACGAGCTTTTACAAAATCTGTGTTTAATTCTTTGTCGCAACTCATAGTTTCTAGTGCAGTTATTACACCTTCGTATTCTGACGGCATTCCAATTAATAAGTGACAAACTTTTTCACTCTCATCCATTGTACACATGTTTTCTATTGAACTTATTATATTGTCAAATGCGAGGAAATGATCTTGTAGGTTACCATCCTTTGGATTAAATTTTAATGTTAACAACTTTTTCCTCAAGTTTAATTTACTGAATACGGACTTTCTTTCGAAGAACTGATCTAAATGACTCAACATAGAACTTGCACTGTCGGCTTTTTTGATGATAGAAATATACTTTTCGGCAATACATTGCGCAATGATGGATTGCGCTCGGGCGTCATCCGTCTTATAATTTTCTTCACTTTTCGTTGCATTTAAAACATACGACACTCCCTTTTCTTCTAGTAATAATTTCAATCGAAATTTCCAGTTCGAGTAATTAGACTTGTCCGTTAGCTGTGGTAAATGCGAAGCGCAGTCTGGCGCCATAACCTATTATTTCTTCTTATATTGCAGTCTGATTTTAGTGAAAGACATTTAATTATATTCACACACTTTTATTTCTTACACATACTTTAATTATCACATTTATAACAATCATTATTTTAATACTCTTACGCCATATTTTTTTCTTGACAAGTGACAGAATACAGATCTTACATCAAAGCCACAGACAATATCTCAACAGAAACTGCTCGTGCATTGCTCGAGCATTTCTTCCCTGATGACACTCACACACATGACACACATCCTCGACACACTGAGTTGAGAAACAGACAGACTGACACACCTGATACCCAAGACGACTTACCCTTCACCCCTGAGGAAGTTCTCGAACTCCTCAAGTCGATGAACTGCAAAAAGGCCCCTGGCCTCGATTACCTCACTTCAGACATCTGTTATCAGTTTGCTTCTGCTTACCCTAAATTAATTACAGATTTGCTCAACAGATGCCTGGCACTCGGATATTTTCCCAAAAAATGGAAGAGGGCCTACGTCAAAATAATTCCCAAACCCGGCAAAACCAATTACACGGAAATTGATTCACACAGGCCTATCGGCCTTATCCCTGTGTTCGGAAAGTTGTTGGAAAGGTTGTTTATCAAACGGGTGACCTACGCACTCGACAGCGCTTCTAGGAGCAGCCCTGCGCAGTATGGGTTCAAAGAGCAGGTCAATACGGTCATGGCTATAGATGCGGCTCTCTCGAGGGTCCGGCAAGCGAAAGCAAGGGGGGAACACGTGATAGCCGTATCTTTAGACATAAAATCTGCTTTCAATAATGCGTGGTGGCCGGCTCTGCTGGAGAGGTTGCGAGTCTCCAACTGCCCGGCAAACATTTTCCGTCTAATCACGAATTATTTACAGGATAGGGAAGCCGTATTGGACTACGCCAATACGAGGGTCTCCAAAGTTATGACCAAGGGTTGCGTCCAGGGCTCGGCTTGTGGTCCTGTTCTTTGGAACATCATCTTGGACGAGCTCCTGGAGGCAGCTATGCCTGTAGGGTGTAACGTTCAGGCATACGCCGACGACGTGCTCCTAATCACCCACGCCAAAAACCTTGATGACCTCCAGAGTATCACCAACTCGGCATTAGATACTATACTGGCCTGGGGCAAGAGTGTGAAGCTCTCTTTCGGCCCAACTAAGACCAAAATGGTGGCTTTCACCAATAAAGCCAAAGAGGCACGAATCTCTATGGATAACCAGAGTATTCCATTTGTCAATGAGTTCAGATACCTGGGGGTCATCATTGATCATAAATTACTCTTCAATGCACACATCCGTCACATCACTGACAAGGCCATGCGCATATTCAGCAAGCTGACCCTTTATTGCAGACCCACTTGGGGAGCTCACCCTGAAAATATCCAAACCATATACCGGCAGGTGATCGAACCCATTATTACATACGCTGCCGGTATATGGGGACATGTGGCTTGTAAGAAGGGCGTGAAGGGAAGGTTGCTGAGTATGCAGCGTGGCTTCGCTATAAAAGCCACCAAGGCCTTTCGCACCATTTCGACACCGGCGGCAATTGCTCTTGCCGAATTCACCCCCATAGACCTTAAAATCCGAGAAATACACACCATTGAACGCACCAAGTTAACACACACCACAAAATATCTACCTTCAGACATTACACTAGAACACCCCATATCTCCGCATAAATTACTACACCCATCTAGAAGAATCACAATAACACCCAGAACTTTCACCAACTCTGAACAGATAGACAAACACTTCACTTGTGATACTATACAGATATATACGGACGGCAGCAAGCGGGAGGACGGGTCTGTCGGAGCAGCTTTCGTGTGCCATGAAGGAGGCTCCATTATCGCCACCAAAAAGTTTAAGCTGCACGATAGTTGCTCCGTCTTCCAAGCTGAGCTGTTCGCCATACACCAAGCTTGCCTATGGGCGGCCAAACTTATACACAATAACTCACAGCAATACTCCACAATCACGATACTGTCAGATTCTAGAGCTGCCCTTGCAGCCATCGAAAACAGAAGCAACACACACCCACTAGTCGCTCTTATACACCACACACTCAGTGCACACTCTACACACATCGAAATGGCGTGGGTCAGGGCACACGTTGGCATTGCGGGGAACGAGGCGGCTGACTCGGCAGCCAAAGGTGGAACGACGCTTCACAGGTCGCCCGATTACTCTGCTTTCCCCATAAGTTTCGTCAAACACAGAGTGCGCGGTGAAACAAACCGGATCTGGCAAGCCAGATACGGAAGCTCAGCTCAAGGAAGGCGCACTCGAACCTTACTACCTTTGCTAGAAAATATTAAAACTCTTTATCAATGCACAAAACCTTCGTTCTATTTAACTCAAATTCTTACCGGCCACGCCTTCCACAAACATTATCTCCACCGCTTTAAAATCTCGCCTGACGACACGTGCCCGTGTGATGGTGCGACGGTGCAGACTCTGGAACACCTTTTAGAGGATTGTCCAGCGTTTGCACGGGCGCGCCTTGATCACGAGCTCTTGTGTGAGTGTCTGCGAGTAAATCCTTTCAACCTCACGGAGCTGATGACTAAGCGGACCGCATTGATGTCATATGTGGCCTTCTCTGAGTCCATACTGAGAGCCTTAAAAAAGTTTAATTGTACGTAGAGAAAATAAAATAATTTGCAACTGACTGTATATATATATATAGGTACATAGTTTCTTAAGCACTAGTTAAGCACTTTTTGTTCTTGTTAGTTTTAAGTGAAAAATTTTGATTGTAAAACACTAATTTAGCATTTGTTAGTTTAATTTTAATTGTAAGTTTATTGGTACAGTGGGTCGCCGGGCTGGTGACTTTGGTCGCTGGCCCGGTGAGTCGTTGGATCGTCTTTTATTCTGTCTGTTTTATTCGTTTGTTTTACTGTAATTGTGAAGAATCATTTAATTTGTGTTTGTATTACTTGTTACTCTTATTTTATAAATATTGATTGTTTTGTGTATTCAGCAAATTTGTCCGTGTTACTTCTTATGGTATCCTACTTTTACTATTTTATATTTATTTCACGCTATTATATATAATTTTATTACATTGTTTTGTATTATATTATAATAAATTATATTATGCTTTATTATATTATTATCTTATATTATATTGTATTATATCATATTATATATTTATCATTTATTTTATAATATTTTAAAGCGCGAATGCGCGGGGCGTCTGGAGCCGTTGGCCTTTGTATCCAATAGCAGAAGTCGGCGGCTACCAGCGCACCTAACCTTATATATTATATTATATTAGGTTTTATTATATTATTATATTATATAATATGGTATTATATCATATTATATATTTATCATTTATAATATTTTAAAGCGCGAATGCGCGGGGCGTCTGGAGCTGCCGGCCTATGTATCCAATAGCAGAAGTCGGTGGCTACCAGCGCACCTAACCCTCCATATTATATTATATAACGTTATAGCGGATATTGTAACTCAGAGTCTAAGCAATTGTTTTAGTGTATTAAAAAAATCTGTTGTGGCTAACTTAGATCTAATAAAAAAAAAAAAAAAAAAAAAAACCTAACCTAACCTAACGGTTATAGTAGTGTCCTCAAGTTTGCAAACTTATATTTGCTGCTTTTGTCATACAATCTGTATAGAATTCATTACACCTTAAGTTGGTCTGTAATAACTCAAAAACTTATTGATTTTTAAATTTCGTGGTAGTTTTATATATATGGGCGTTTAGCGGGCTAGTATTTTATGTACTCAGATTTTCGTATTTTACAGTAGTTTAGTGGGAAAACGGTTTTTTTTTTTTTTTTTGAAAAGATTTTATCAAAATTTTACAATACTTTAGACATTCTTGTCGCTAACTCAACGCGTCAGACAGACGCAGACAGACAGTTTCACTTTGATTTAGGTAACACATGCTAATTGTTCGCACTATTTACGCGTATTGCACATTATTAAATTGGAAGCTCATTTTTACAGCGGTAACACGAGATCGCAAGTTACAAGTTTAGTGTTATAACACTAAACTTGTAACTTGCGATCGGGTGGGATGCGATGAAGTTCGGGTACGCTAACTTCTGGCCGACTGGCACGGGCGACGGGCCAACTTGCAGCTCCAGTTTTAAAATATTTTTGTGCAAAATATAACATGTTATAAAAAATGGGTGGATTCAATTCTGTTACCTACTGATTGTGATCATACTACTTTCAGGTTTCCTTGTAGTAAAACTAACCTTCCATAGATATATAGAATACTAGACATTTTGGAATTGTCTCTCGATGAGTTCAATGTTTATTTATAAAATGAAACGAATAATGAATAAAAAAAAAAATATAAAAAAAATAAAAAAAATAAAAAAAAAAAAAAAATCAAGCGTAAATGATTTTCTAATAAGCGACAAAAAGCCATGGACATAATCTATGTCCATATTTCTCACAAAATCCGGCTGAGTTTGTTGTGGGCTCTTGTCAGACCAAGGCGCCTTTGGGACCCTTGTAATTTTAGTTTTAAGTTCTCGTTATTATCACCTTACCTCAGTGACCTGGCATCTTAAAATTTAAAATTGTCGTTCAAAAAGTGTAGTGTACAATTTTCAAAGTCAGGGGTTTAATGAATACTCAAAATTGTATGCGGTAAATAAGTTTAATACGTAATACAATGTTATATACAATGGAGGCGGTGTGAGGCGGGGTGAGGTGGGGCAGCGGCGTCTAGTCGTCGTCGTGCGGCGCGAACAGCTTGGCCACTTCGAACAAGTCGTCGAACGCGCCGCGCGCCAGCACCTGCACACACAACGCGCGTTTACAGCGAGAATATTACCGCACACTTGCGATCACAATAATGCACGGTGTCTGCAGCTACTTAAAATCCTGATTAAGAAATCAAAATGTATCATATATTGGCCTACTTTATTCACATACATCTATAATATTTAAAAAAATAAAAAATAAAAAAATTATAAAAGTTCATTATAACACTACTTTGTTAGGAAATTATTGCAAAGTAATGTTATAAAATAATTTTTTCTCCATTATAGTACAGGCTCTGGGTTCTAGATTTTTGAGCCATGGCGGGAAATTCGCGCGACCTCCTTGGTCGTTGTTTTTGTTACTCAAAACTTTACAAGACATGGTTTTTATTGTGCGGAAAAATGTCTAGCAGTCATACTGAAGAGAATTTAACTCCACCTGACCACCGACCAACAGTCTTTTGCCAGCAAAATCAAGGAAAACTCACGACAAATATTACCAAGATTTTATGGTTTGGATTTTAAGATATGAGTTTAGATAAAGTAGTGTATGAAACTCTACATAATTAGGTATTAAAACACTCGTGTGATACTATTAAAATACTCACCAGCGGCTCGTTTTTTAAACCCACACTCATGTTTTAATAACCTCTATTATGCAACCGTTTCATAAACTACTATTCTACACAAATGTGCTTATATAATTTTGACAGCGGTTAATGAAAGTTACTTGCAACAAGAAAGAAAGAAATTCATTAATTGTCATTGCGCTGGCTTATCGATAGAATAACGGCATCGGAAAATAAAAGAAAGTTGCAATAATGAGAGTTAGCGGGCCGGGGCGAGTGTGTACTGTACCTGTCGCGCCACGTGCATCCTGTTGAAGAGGTTCCACAGCAGCACGCCCACCACGCGCTCGTCGCGCAGGTAGAACACCACGCCGCGCTCGAAGCGACGCGGCGCCGCGTCCGGCGCTTCCGCCGCGCCCGGCGCCGCGTCGCCGGCCTCCGCCGTCGCGGGCGCGCGCTCCGCCGCCACGGCGTCCGCCGCGAACACGCCCACCGTCCTCAGCCGCGAGTCGATGATGCCGATCGCCTGCAACACACGGCGCGCGTGTACATACCGCAGTGAGCGCGAAGCCGCGGCCGGGCCTCCCACAGGGCGGTCCTCACCTCGTAGCCGAGCTGCGGGCCGAGGTCGCTCCAGAACATGCTCTGGTGGCGGTAGACGCGCGGCGGGTCCGCGCCCGCCATGTTCTCGCCCGCGAGCCGCCCCGACACCACGGCGTGGTCGTGGTGCTCGACGCGCCGCCGCCCGAGCGCCTCGTCGTAGAAGCAGGCCACGTCGCCCGCCGCCCACACGCCCGAGCGCGCCTGCAGCTCGCCGTTCACCAGCACGCCGCCCAGCGCGCCGCTCAGCTCCAGGCCGGCGCGCGCCGCCAGCTCCGCGCGCGGCTCCGCGCCCACGCACTCCACCACCAGGTCCGCGCGCGGCGCCGCGCCGCCCGCCAGCCGCAGCCGCACGCCGCCCTCCTCCAGCGCGCAGCCCGCCAGCTCCGCGCGCGGCAGCAGCGCCACGCCCGCCGCCGCCAGCCGCCGCGCCGCCTCCTGCGCCAGGTACGGCGGCAGCGCGCGCGCCAGCGGCGCCTCCTCGCGGAACAGCTGCAGCACGCGCCGGCCCGCGCCCTCGGCCGCCAGCCGCGCCGCCAGCGCCGCGCTCAGCTCGGCCGCCAGGAACCCGCCGCCGACCACGGCCACGGTGCGCACGCCGGGCGCGTCCAGCGCGCGCGCCAGCCGCGCCGCGTCGCGCGCGTCGCGCAGCACGAGCGCGCGGCCGGCGGCGGCGGCGGCGCGCAGCGCGGGCAGGCGGCGCGCGCGCGCCCCGGTGGCCAGCAGCAGCTTGTCGTAGGCGAGCTCGTGGCGCTGCTCGCCGGCCTGCAGCTGCGCCGTGCGCGCGCCGACGTCCAGCGCGACGACGCGCCAGCCGCGCGCGAGGGCGGCGCCGGGCGGCGCGGCGCGCATGCGCTCCGGCGGCGTGTAGAAGGCCTCGGGCTCGTAGGCGAGGCGGCGGCGGCGGCCGTTCCACTGGCGGAAGGAGAGCGCGGCGGCGGGGTCGGGCTCGCGCCACAGCTCCTTGCTGAGCGGCGGGCGCATGTAGGGCAGCGCGGGCTCGGCGCTCGCGATGAGCACGTGCGCGTCGGGGCGCGCGCTGCGGATGGCGCGCATGGCCGCGAACGCCGCCGTGCCGCCGCCCACCAGCAGGAACTCGGCGCGCGCGGGCAGCTGCTCGGCGCGCGCCGGCACCGGCGCCGGCTCCCCGTCCTCGTCCGTGTCCGCCGCGCCTGCCGGTCGCGCACACGGCACGAGTGAGAGGACATCGTACGATCGGGAAACGCACCGTTATTGTCCGAACTGAAACTCACCCGTCGTCATCGTCCGGGAAGCTTCGTCCGCTTCGTCTTCATTGTTCAGTTTCCGATAAAAGTATATCTAGAAAGAAAATAAGTTTAGTCATATTTGGGTGGGTGCGATGGGGTGTCGCGCGCGAGAGCGGTGCGACCTACTCCGCCGAGCGACGCGCAGACGGCGAGCGCGGCGCCGGCGGCCCAGGCGCGGCCGCGCGGCGGCGGCGGCGGCGGCGGCGGCGGGGCGCGGCCCGCGGGCGCGGCGGCGGCGGCGGCGCGCTGGTCGGACGCCGCGGGTCTCTGCTCGCCGTCGCCGCTGAGCACGGTCTGTAAATGTAAACGACATATTCTATCAAACATCCAGACATGCAATACCTACTTAAGGGCTGTTTCACCACCTTCTGATAAGTGTCAGATTTTATTCATAACTTTTGTCTTTGTCACTTGACATACAGTAAGAAAGTGACAAAACTTACTACATTTCGGCTATCCGACACTTATCAGGTGGTGACACAGGCCCTTATCCAAATATAAATTATATCATTTAAATGAAAACTTTAGTAAATAATATTCACACTATACACTAATTCAAACTCGATATATGTTTGTACATCGACATACAATCCAAAGTGATAAAAAAAAATAAAAATAAAATAATTTTATTTCAGGTCGGTGACCCATATAAAATAAAGTACAATATAAAAATAAAAATAGTACAAAATTATATAAAGATTAAAAACTATATAAACAACATACATAACTAAAATAAAATAAATAACAACTATATAACTATACATACAAAATTATATAAAGAATATAAACTAAATTGTTCAGACAGTACTTTTTTTAACATAATCAGTATCACACAGGTGAATTGCACCCCTGCATCCTGCAAGGCTGGGAGATCACTAGTACAGGTTAAAATGATGTACACATTGTACAATAAATTATTATTTGTAGGTACATATGTATATATTACCGTTCTATACTTCTTTAACTTCCTTGTAAGCTTGCACAAAAAGTTAAAACTAATATATAAAAAGTTAAAAATAATATAATACACATTTTATACCAATTTCAACACTAATAGAGAAATAAGAAGAATTAGAATAATTGTAACATTTATTTTTCTGTTTTTGTAACTACAGACTGCTGCATGCTATCAATGTATGATGGATGGTAAACAATCTACTTGAGGCTGCCGGTCTTTGAGATGCTTTTTCACTCTTCTTTTGAAAGTTTGGTCTGTTTTATTGTTTATTTTATATAATATAAGCTGTTACCCGCAACTTTGTCTGTGTGGATTCATATTATTCAAATTTTCAATCTGTTTTAATCCCCTTAACACACCGTGAAAACTCACGTTTTGTGGATAACGCGCAATACGGCGCGCCTTAGCCTTAGGCCTAGGGAATAAATTTTCAAAATCCCTTCTTAGGAGATATCTACTTTAATAATAGCTAACTACATGGCAAATTTCAGCCTGCGCCATCCAGTGGTTTAAGCTGTGCGTTGATAAATCAGTCAGTTAGTCACCTTTTCTTTTTACACATAATATATTTAGATTAGATTATATTAATATAAATGCAACTTTTACGGCCTGTTTCACCACCTTCTGATAAGTGTTGGATAGCCTAAACGTAAGTTTTGTCACTTTCTTACTTTATGTCAAATGACAAAGACAAAAGTTGTAGATAACTATCCGATACTTATCAGAAGGTGGTGAAACAGGCTCTTAGTCCACACCATAATAAAAAAACAAATATGAATCACCTTATCATTTGCAGTCACACTTGAGTAATTGCAGAATCCTGAAAAGTTCCATCTATTAATAAAATGAAAATAATTCTTGAGGAGCATCAGAACAAAAACTGATAAATCACATTCTATTATAATGTTTTTGTGCCAAATGATAGTTTATGAAGATATCTAATTACTTTATGAATGTTATATTTAATCAGCACAGTAACTTCTAAAACCATTTAACAAGTGATAATCTAAAAGATTGAAATATAAAACTGACTTTGACAGGTAAAACGTGCGCTGTTCCCTAAGTTTAAGTAAATGTAAGCCACTAAAAAAGAATGGTCACAATCCAATAAATAGTTTCGGAGAAATCTGCAGACAAACATACGTACTATGAAATTTTGTATATTTTTTTGGATGCCAGATTATCAATGCGTGAATATTTTGCAGTTCCAATAATATTACATACATACTGTTGAATTGATAACTTTTTTGAAGTTGTTTAAAAATAAGCTTAAAATGCACCAATTACATCAGTGCATTTAAATTCATTTTTGTTCTGACGCTCCTCTATTGTTTTATTAAGAGGATAATTTACTTATGAAGATGCTCTCATAACCAAATCTCAACTAATTACTTTTACTTAAGACTAGCCTAGTATGCAGGAGATATCAGTGTGTGTGCACTAACACAGGTTCACTAACTCATAGTCCTGTAGACGGCGATACGAGACAGGAGGCCCACACTCCAAAGGGATGAATTAACAAACACGACACTAACTTCCCAACACTGAAAACTGTTTGACAGAAAACTCAAAAATTTTTGGCCCGACCCGAGACTCAAAACCGGGACCTCGTAAAGCGAAGCCGAGCTAACTAGCCACTGTACTAATATTAATCATTTACATAAATGCAGATACAACAATACTTGTGTCAAATCATTTTTATTAAGTATAATAATTATAATTATGATATTATACAAAAGTATAAAGTAACCTGAACCTCTTTTTTAGGGTTCCGTAGTAAACAAGGAACCCTTATAGTTTCGCCATGTCCGTCCGTCTGTCCGTCTGTCCGTCCTCGGTTAATCTCAGAGACTATTAGTGCTAGAAATCCGTAATTTGGCATGAGTATAAATATTAATCACGCCGACAAAGTGGTGAAATAAAATTTTGATAAATATTTTTTTAGGGTAGCTCCCCTACATGTAAAGTGGGGATGAATATTTTTTTCTCGTCTACCCCATAGTGTGGGGTATCGTTGAATAGGTCTCTTAAAAATACTGTGGGTGTGGGAACATCATTTTTCGATTTCTAGATCCGTTTGTAAAATATGATGTTTTAAAGTGCAAATTTTTATTAGAGTCAAGTGTCCCCCGCCCCTCTATCAGCCAAATGGCAGTATATAGGAACTTGAAAAAATTTACAGCAGTAGGGTATATAATCAATTTTAAAGGAAAACTATCACAGCTAAGTAGGGTTCACAGGTTAAGGAGTTATATCTGTTTTTCGAGGATTGTGACTACGGAACCCTACACTGCGCGTGGCCCGCCACGCACTTGGCCGGTTTTTTTTAAGCAAATAAAGTAGCTCTGGAGGCAGCTTCGTACTCACGGAATATTTTAAATCCATCTCTTCCTATTAAACTTAGAGCCTGGCTTTCAACGTAAATGCCTGCGAATGCTCTGAGCATATTAAATGCTGTTATATTACAAATTTAATAATACTTAAATATCATTTCTTTATTATAAAATCACATTTCGTTATAAGTAGTTAAATAATCTTGCAAATAAAAATATTTCAGAAGATTTTTTAGGTTAGTTCACAGCACAGGTCACAGATCACTAATATACTAGTCTCTAAGCACAGGTTCACAGACTATTGACCACAGATTAGGTATTAGTTACTACGTAACAGATGCGACAGTGACTTTTTTTCGGGCTATTTCCATTTACGCCATTTAATTCATTTTGGCGCTACTGTAGCTTTGCGGCTAGGGCTTGCCTGAGTCAATGATTTATTATCGATACTAGTGATGTACTCGTTTTATCGATAACCAAATAACAGGGTTTTCTTACTAAAGTCTCTTGTTAACACGCCGTGAAAACGTTTTTACGGCGTGTTAACAAGAGACCTTATAATTAGATTCAAACAAGATAAATTTATTTCAAACTTATTTATTCAAATCTTTCCTTCTTAATCTAAATTATTTATTTTTCAAATACACATTTATTAATTATTAAAAACAATTTTTTCAAAAACTCAAACCAAGAAAACCTTAAACAGTGTTTAAATTGCTACCAATATTTTTCTTATAACCATTTTCTATACAATACATGTTAATTCAAAACATTAATAAAAATCGAAATTCATATTTTCCTTTCTCCACATCCCACATTCCTGAACGCATCTGTCATTGTTCCTATCCATCATAGAGATAATAATAATAAGTAGAGTAGGCATACCTACCTTAAAAACGTGCCAAAAATACACTCACACACGCACAATCCCGCAACCTAAAATGGCGCGTGTTCATTGTGATGTCTCAAGTTGTGCGTGTGTGAGTGTTCATGTATACATTTTAGGGAGGCCATCTTAAGGGCAGTGCAATAAAATTTCTGCCACGATCTGTTTTATTGTTATGTTTAAAAATGTAGTGTTGTCTCTTACACACTTATGAAAATTTTGATAAGCTTAAGCTATTTTCCGATCCACTATTTTCTATAGGACATTATGCCAAGTCCTCTTCTTGTTGGTCTATGCTATCCATTGACATTTGACACCGGACGTTTTACCGCCGATGACAGCTGCGATGAAGGAAGCCCTTGCACATGAACCTATAGAAGAGGACTTGGCATAATGTCCTATAGAAAATAGTGGATCGGAAAATAGCTTAAGCTTATCAAAATTTTCATAAGTGTGTAAGAGACAACACTACATTTTTAAACATAACAATAAAACAGATCGTGGCAGAAATTTTATTGCAACTTCCCTTAAGATGGCCTCCCTAAAATGTATACATGAACACTCACACACGCACAACTTGAGACATCACAATGAACACGCGCCATTTTATGTTACAGGATTGTGCGTGTGTGAGTGTATTTTTGGCACGTTTTTAAGGTAGGTATGCCTACTTTACTTATTATTATTGGGGCCTGTCACACTATCAATACCGTATCACGATCCACGGATCGCGGATTTCAAGACCATCCGGAAATCCATCAGTATTGACGCAAAAAAGCGGCCAAACCATCAATAATTGGATCGCGTATCGCGGATCGCGTGATAATACTGATTAGTGATGTGCCGATTCAATTATTTTGATAATCGATTAATCGATTACACCAGTAAGCGTGATCGATCAATAATCGATTATTAATCGATTATTGATCGATTATGAAATAATTCTTAGAAAGAACTGAAAAAACAGGTCTCTTTTCAGAAAAAAATTTCTGAACCCATGCATTTATTTTAGACTTTTCTGAGAAGAGAAAAACAAACACTATTTTTTAAATTTATTGCAAAAGAGATTAGAAAATTAAATAGATTAATTAAAAACTAATGTAATTGATTAAAATTAAATATACCTACCTACCTACTAGGTAAGGTATTTATCGTACTAATATTCACACTATCACACTAATATTATAAAGGTGAAAGTTTGTGTGTGTGTATGTTTGTTACTCTTTAACGCCGCACCTACTGAACCGATTTGGCTGAAGTTTGGAATGGAGATAGATTTTATCCTGGAATAACACATAGGCTACTTTTTAACCCAGAAAAAGTGTTCCTGTAGGAATTAAATAGATATAGACTTCCAAAAAACTAGATAGATGGTGCTGATTGTTCTTAGGTACATCACGCTCGCATAGCACATTATTGCAATAGTTTGCTATCGTTCTTGTTGCTAAGTTACTCTTAGAAGATTCTGTTTAAGTGGGTGTAAGTGTAAGTTACTCCGTAAGTGTTGCCAAACCATATATCTTTACCAAGCAAATTAATAACAGAAAGCTGGTAAAGTTTGGTAATTAACGTATCTAATATATATATATATATATATACTAGTGGACCCGGCAGACTTCGTCCTGCCCGGTGACATACCGACATCGGTGCTACCTACTACTGAGACCTGTTACCTGTATCTACCCGGTAATTGTGTTTTCAAACCATCCAGGAACCCATTGAAATATTATACACATAAAACATACAAATTGGTCCAGCCGTTTAGGAGGAGTTAGGTGACAAACACACGTACAGAAGAATTATAATTATGGGTACGGTTGAGAGGGTGAAAGAGTTTACTGTATCGACGGGATGAACATTAAAAGTTTGACAGTTGCCAAACCAATGTCTATTTTGTATGGGAAAATGTTTTTTCTCGTATTTTAATTTTTCGTCAATTTTCTAATGTTTTTAATATTTATTATGCTATTCTGAATGGAGACAAATACGTACAGGCGACAACAAATCAAAAACCATGAAAATTGGTCCGGTTGTTCGCGAGTTATAAGTGTTCGAACTAACACGACTTTGTTTTATATATTATATAGATATAAGATATACATATATAATTCAAAGTCCTGACTGACTGACTGAGATATCAACGCACAGCTTAAACTAGTAAAGTTAGAAACTTGAAATTTTGACAGTTGGTTCCTTTTAAAACGTAAGCGCCCGCCGCACACTAAAAAAGGATTATTGGAAATTCCACCTCTAAGGCGTTTAAATAGGGGATGGAAAATTATATAGAAACTCCGTCAAATTTTCAAACTATTCCCATGAAAATTGGTATTTCGGCTTTCAGTTAAAATAAATACTTAGGTGTTTCAGGATTTTCTGGAATTTCACCCCCAAGGCAGTTAGATTTAATTATTTATTTATTTGTTTATTTATTTGAAAAGGACAATCAACAGGTTACAAAAAAAAACATGATTAAACAGACAATATAAATATACAAAAAAAAATTTGCTATAATGTAGACCCACTTATAGATTGCCACAGCTTGCGATATAAGAAAAATGTTAGTATGAGAGAGAAAAAGAGAACAATAGAGCAATAGATAGAGGATAGAGAATACAAGTTTGTTTGAGATTTGTATGAATTCACGTGAACAAAGTCGCGGGCAACTGCTAGTTTCTTCATAATCGATCATGATCGATTATTCAAAATCATAATCGATTGCAATCGATCATTTTAATAATCGATTAATCGATTATTGATAATCGATTCCGCACATCACTAATACTGATAGTGTAACACCCCCCATTATCTCTATGCCCTTGCAGTGCAGAGGCCTTTGAAGTGACATTTTTTTTCAATCGAATAATCAAGAAAGCGATTTTGTGGCGTGCGTTCCACCACATTTTTCGCATCATCGAAAACCATTTAATATTCCATTCAAGTCGAGAAAAAACAAGTGAAGTTAACTACTTTCGAATGTCGAATAACATAAACGGCCAAATCATAGTGTGAAGGCCGCCAGTGCGGTGTGGAATACATAATACCAGCGCTGATAAGAATAAAATAGCAAGTCCATCAGCACATCAGCAGTTGGGGAGTGAAAAAGTGGAGTAAACGGTGCAGTGGCAGAGGTACGAAGACGCATTGAAGAGCTGCGCGTCGGTCATATTGAACCAGGTGACAAAAATCACTCCTTGTACCTTACTACCTTATTTACCCCTAACAATACATATGTATGTATGTAATTAGAAAATTTTCATTAGGATAATGTGGCCAATTCTGTTGTACACAATCTCTAAACCTAAACTAAAATGACAGGCCTAAATATATTCCTATCTCTTTCACAATGCTCCCTGCGGAAAAGGATAGCATTATTTTTAAACCTGTCAATTTAGTTTAGGTTTAGAGATTGTGTACAACAGAATCGGCCACAATATTATACTAAATTATTATTTTTTAACATTTCATAGTCACTATATAATATTTTTTTAAATGAATAAATATCGGCATCCATAGAGCTGCTTGTCTTTATGCGACTCTTACATTGGTTTTTTTGTTAGACTTATGAATCCAACATAAACTAAACTAAAATGACAGGACGAAATATATTCTTATCTCTTTCACAATGTTACCTGCAGAAAAGGATAGCACTATTTTTAAACCTGTCAATCTAGTTTAGTTTAGAGAATTGTGTACAACAGAATTGGCCACAATGTATACATAAGCAGAATCCTATGGGTGCATTCTGGTTATGTACATATACAATGTAAATACGCATACATGCCGAGCATTGCACTTTAATTTTTTGAAATAAAACCTGATCTCTAGATATAGACCCACTTGGACTACTTGCGACATTCTCCTTCCTATGAAGTAGATGGGATTGTGATTGATAACAAGTCCCGACTTGTGCATGTTCCATCCCTTCGTTTTCCTGCTTGCTGTAGTCTCCATACTGCTTATGTTTCCTGTGTGAAAATTATTAAATATAGATAGGTGAGTAAAGTATGTACGTTGATGGTACTTGTAATTTTTTTATGATAGGGGTTTATCTAATCCAAAAACATTGCAAGTATTTAACAGTATAAAAATGCAAAATAACTGTAAAAAAATTTTCAAAATTTCAAATTCAAAATTTTAATAATCCCCAACTTGTGGGAAATCATGACATCCCAACATCCTGCTCTAACCATCAGAACCTTTATTACTATGAAGTGTCTACCAAGTAGGGTTTTCTTACCGGTTATCGTCCATTTAGTGGAGTTACTGAGTTTGAGAGGGTGAAAATTTATGTTGTATAAAAAAAATTAAACAAAAACTTGTTAAAATATACTTCTAGTATAGTCTATTTTCATTGCATGTTAGTATTTTTTTAGTGAGATAACTAGTTCTTTTTTAATCCTAATAAAAAGCTGAAAATGCCGATTTCACCGGTTATCGTCCACTAAATCTAGTTATCGTCCACCCTTGTACCTGTTATCGTCCACTGATTTCTATGAGAAATTTACTATGAAAAAGTATACATGTAATGAGTAAGTAATTGAATATGTAATATTAACACCACTTTAATATGTATTTAATATATATACCAATTAAAATTAACTTCCTGTCCGTTTTTCGAAATATATGGGTTTTTATTAGTGAACTTATGTTTACTCATACATTATTAAAAAGCCACATAACCGTTTATAAAAAAATTGTTTTCTGTTTTTCGTCTATTCGTAATACTTACTTTTCAAAACAGCTGAACCTATTTTGACAGAACTTTCACAGGGTGATAAAGATCTTTATACAAAGTGATGTGGTCTTTCTACGCATACGAAATAGCGGTCAACTGCTTGTTTTAAAATAAAACAGATAAAAAAACTATTGCCTTGTTAACGCGGTTTATAGAGTCTACAATATGACATAATATCTTTACCAACTTTGCGCCTATCTATTTTGCATCGTCTTTTACCACATCGCACTTACATTATATAAAAGTAGGTACATATAATTTGGCAGCCTCCCTGGCATGGCGCAGGGGTAAGTCTTATTAGTGGAAGGTCCTCTACTTGATTCTCGGCAGAGCAATTTGGTAAATTCAATTTGATAATTTCAAAATTGTCTCTAGTCTAGTATGCCTTACTTCCAAGTCATTTAGCGTTTAAGGGTACGGATTCTGCCGTACCTCTTTCAGGTTATCCCGCATCCATCTTAGACTGCATCGTCACTTAAGAGGCCGTATTCCGAGCCGAGCTAACGAGTTTCGGCCCGAGTTTTAAATGTGTGCGTGTACCTCACAATGGCACCGTAAGCTGCACTCACACAAAGACATGGTATACTTAAAAGCGGTCGGACTAACCTATATTGATACTTTGCGTTCCAAATTCAACGCGCTAATAAAATAAAATTTTAGATCTTAGTATATTTTATATTTGCTTTTTTTAATGTTCGATTTAGGTAAGTATATAATTATTATCAAGATGTTGTGTAATCGTTTATACTTACACATAACATCTGTAAGAATTAAATACAGCTATATCACTACACATATTATAATGCGAAAGTGTGTTTGTTTATTAGTTTATTGGTTTGCTGGTTTCTCCTTCAATCACGCTGCAACGAAACAAAAGACTATACGATCAATGCTTATTATATTGGTCAATAGATTAATCTGGTTATTTCAGGTATACAGGTTGTTTTGATAAAGAAGTTCTCTCAGGTGTGCAATTATCTACTATGCAGTTGCTAATCTTAGGTCATAAATAAAATTTGCACGTGCTCAATTCTTGCAGGAACACTTGTTGTATTCGTATTTGCTTCTTGTAACCGAATTTTTATTTATTGTCAAGAATGGCCCGAGTACCCATAATATTTTATTACCAAAGACTTGATGAGTAGGTGCTAAACTAATATTTGTTCGTGTTCAAACCGTGATGTTTTTATTATATTCTTTTTTCTTGTACTAGTTGACTCGCCCAGGATTTACACATTTTCGTTTAGCCAATTTTGATGCAATTTAGTACACATATGGCTTACATCCCGAAGGTGGACAAAGGCTATTTTTTATCCTGGAAAATAATTTATTTTTCATAGAACACTATTTTATGTGTTTATTATTAGAGACATTACTATCTAAAATTTAGGTATGTAAGGGCCTGTTTCATCACCTTCTGATAAGTGTCGAATAGACTAAACGTAAGTTTTGTCACTTTCTTACTTTATGTCAAGTGACTAAGACAAAACTTGTGAATAAGCTATCTGACACTTATCCGAAGGTGGTGAAACAGGCCCTAACTGTTTTCACTTAATTAAATTTAGTTGTGAGATAACTTATCTCCCTCTATTTAGTCCGATTAAAATAGACATTCAAGATTAAAAAAATATTCAATATTATATAATATACTAGCTTTTGCCCGCGGCTTCGCCCGCGTGAATTTCGATTTTTCACAAATCCTGAGCGAATCGTGGATTCCCGGTTCCCGTTCCCCGCTCCCTTTTCCAACCTTAATACCTACTTTCAAGAAACTTTGCTATAGTAATCTACCTATAGCTATAGATATAGTTTTCGGGTTTTTGAAAGAGAAATGTGTTCAATATGGTACTTATGATGAGATTTTGCATCTCTGATAGAATCGGACTGACACAAACTTTATCGTTAAAGTAAAATGAACCTTAACTGCCTTGTTTTAAAGCTCAAGTTCATCAACAGCCAACACTCTAAACAATTAAAATCAGTGGTACTGAATTTTAGGTCCATTTTATTCTGACGTTATTGTGTCACAGAGGAGAAACGGAACAGAGTCAAAGCTTCTAAGAAGCGAGCAAAATTTATACCTATTCTGGTAGGGTTGGCACAGGAGGATACAATTTAATAAACAATAGTTATTTGTTCAACAAAATGGCAAATTTTGTTTTTGTTGTGATTGACTTTGCTATCGCATGATACATACAACTTTTCACTTCAATAGCGAGAAAATACAAGATGTAAAAGAAATATTTATTTAAACATTAAGGTATTTTAAACAGGGAGCTCTAAATATCGATTTTGAATGAAATTGGTCAATTAACAAAGAATTTCAAAATGGCGTCGACTTTTTTAAGTATTGGTAACAGTTTCCTGTTTTGTGATCCCAGGGAGCTCTAAATATCGATTTTGAATTAAATCGGTCAATTAACAAAGAATTTCAAAATGGCGTCGACTTTTTAAAGTTTTGGTAACAGTTTCCTGTTTTGTGATCCCAGGGAGCTCTAAATATCGATTTTGAATGAAATCGGTAAATTAACAAAGAATTTCAAAATGGCGTTGACTTTTTTAAGTTTTGGTAACAGTTTCCTGTTTTGTGATCCTAGGGATCCTCAGATATTGATTTTGAACGAAATCGGTCAATTAACAAAGAATTTCAAAATGGCGCCGACTTTTTTAAATTTTGGTAACAGTTTCCTGTTTTGTGATCCCAGGGAGCTCTAAATATCGATTTTGAATGAAATCGGTCAATTAACAAAGAATTTCAAAATGGCGTCGACTTATTTAAGTTTTGGTAACAGTTTCCTGTTTTGTGATCCCAGGGAGCTCTAAATATCGATTTTGAATGAAATTGGTCAATTAACAAAGAATTTCAAAATGGCGTCGACTTTTTAAGTTTTGGTAACAGTTTCCTGTTTTGTGATCCTAGGGATCCTCAGATATTGATTTTGAACGAAATCGGTCTATTAACAAATAATTTCAAAATGGCGCCGACTTTTTTAAATTTTGGTAACAGTTTCCTGTTTTGTGATCCCAGGGAGCTCTAAATATCGATTTTGAATGAAATCGGTCAATTAACAAAGAATTTCAAAATGGCGTCGACTTTTTAAATTTTGGTAACAGTTTCCTGTTTTGTGATCCCAGGGAGCTCTAAATATCGATTTTGAATGAAATCGGTCAATTAACAAAGAATTTCAAAATGGCGTTGACTTTTTTAAGTTTTGGTAACAGTTTCCTGTTTTGTGATCCCAGGGAGCTCTAAATATCGATTTTGAATGAAATCGGTCAATTAACAAAGAATTTCAAAATGGCGTCGACTTTTTTAAGTTTTGGTAACAGTTTGTTCTAAAAAATCTGTTCCTATTCACCCATAAGTCGTTCCTATTCACCTCATTCTCATCCCTATTAACCCCTCTTTCGTCCCAAAAGAACTTCGAGTATGAGATTTTAACATTATGTCATACAAAAAATATTTCATTTCAATATATACATAATATATCAACACATACTTATACCAAAACATAGCATTAGCTATGTATTAGCTCAGCATTGATCAGATCGGACCACTAATGAAATAAAACCTATGCACAAATCATCAAACTGAGTCGGTTGCGCTTTTACGTAACTTTTACGACAAGTCATTACACAGCTTTGCATGTGTGCGTGAGCTGCGTCGGCCAACAACACGTCCTCCCTCGAAGAGCGCTAAGCTCGGTATGGCATTCGTACTGTCTGCTGTGCCATTTTATTTGTAAATTTTAGGATACTTTGACAATTTTTTGTGGTCATATAAATAGTTTCTGGATTATTTTTTTTTTACAATTATAGCTAAATGAATCCTAAACTTTCGTGCTATATATTTTTTTTATTAGTGAAATTGCGATAAATCAAAGAAATTGGGGTTAATCTAATGCTTAAATTTTCATAAATCGTACGTGCGGTTTTTATTTTTCATTTACTAATTTTGTATAAAACATAGAGAAACTAATTCCAACATTCCAATTTTGAGGGTGTGTTCATAATATTAGTATTTTTTTTCAGTCGCTTTCTACAATTTTTAGTACTTATATGTGTGACGAAAGTTTCACTCAAAAGCGTAAAATCAGTAAACGTCTTCCGCAAGAATTAAGATTTGAATAATATCCTACTTAATATTATAAATGTGAAAGTGTGGATGTTTGGATGTTTAGATGTTTGTATGTTTGTATGTTTGGATGTTTGGATGTTTGTTACTCAATCACGCCGCAACTACTGAACCGATTTGGCTGAAATTTTGAATGGAGATAGCTTATGCCCTGACTTAAAACATAGGCTACTTTTTATCCCGGAAAAGTATTCCTGTGGGACTAAAATAGATATAATCTTCCAAAAACGCCATAGAGGGCGCTGACTGTTCTTAGGTAAATCACGTTCACATAACACATTATTGCAATAGTTTGCTGTGTTGCATGCATTGGCAACACATAGGCTACTTTTTATCCTGGAAAAAATGCACAGTTCCCATGGGATTTTGAAAAACCCGAAGTCTATATCTACAACTATAGGTAGATTATTATAGCGAACTTCCTTGATAGAAAGTATAAAGGTTGGAAAAGGGATCGGGAACGGGAACCGGGAATCAACGATTCCCTGGGGATTTGTTCAAAACCGAAATTTACGCGAGCGAAGCTGCGGGCAGAAGCTATCACACATAATCACAATACCAATCCTACTAATCCTACTATCCTACTAATCCTACTAATCCTCCTACTATCCTACTAATCCTACTAATATTATAAATGTGAAAGTGTGGATGTTTGGATGTTTAGATGTTTGTATGTTTGGATGTTTGGATGTTTGTTACTCAATCACGCCGCAACTACTGAACCGATTTGGCTGAAATTTTGAATGGAGATAGCTTATGCCCTGACTTAAAACATAGGCTACTTTTTATCCCGGAAAAGTATTCCTGTGGGACTAAAATAGATATAATCTTCCAAAAACGCCATAGAGGGCGCTGACTGTTCTTAGGTAAATCACGTTCACATAACACATTATTGCAATAGTTTGCTGTGTTGCATGCATTGGCAACACATAGGCTACTTTTTATCCTGGAAAAAATGCACAGTTCCCATGGGATTTTGAAAAACCCGAAGTCTATATCTACAACTATAGGTAGATTATTATAGCGAACTTCCTTGATAGAAAGTATAAAGGTTGGAAAAGGGATCGGGAACGGGAACCGGGAATCAACGATTCCCTCGGGATTTGTTCAAAACCGAAATTTACGCGAGCGAAGCTGCGGGCAGAAGCTATCACACATAATCACAATACCAATCCTACTAATCCTACTATCCTACTAATCCTCCTACTATCCTACTAATATCATAAATGTGAAAGTGTGGATGTTTGGATGTTTAGATGTTTGGATGTTTGTTACTCAATCACGCCGCAATTACTAAACCGATTTGGCTGAAATTTTGAAAGGAGATAGATTATACCCTGACTTAAAACATAGGCTACTTTTTATCCCGGAAAAATCTACAGTTCCCACGGGATTTTGAAAAAAACCGAAATCTCTAGCTACAACTATAGGTAGATTACTATAGCAAACTTCCTTGAAAGTAGGTGTAAAGGTTAGAAAAGGGAGCGGGAATGGGAACCGGAAATCCACGACTCCCTCGGGATTTGTGAAAAACCAAAATTCTCGCGGGCGAAGCCGCGGGTATTCTCTAGTTTTTTAATAAAATTAATATTTTATTCCCAACATTCCATTAAAAAAGGATTGATCTTTAATATTTGATAATTTTTTTTAAAGTAATCATTATATCTAAAGCACTTAATGGTGTTCAAAAGTTCGTAAAAAATTACGAATCCGGGTACCGGCCTCTTAACATCAGATGAGATCGCAGTCAAGGACTAACTTGTAGATGAACAAAAAATAAATTATAGATATGAGTAATAATCAAAATTCGCCTAAATAATAACATAATATTAAAAAATATATGTTTTTCATACAGTTTAAAATATAGGTGGACGGATAACCGGTGCACTTCAGATTCTCTATTTTAAATTTCGTTCACAAATTATAATGATCGACAATACTATCTTAACTTATAAATATATCAAAGTTCCAAGGAGAAACACATAAAATATAAGGTAATTCTTTTGTCAAACAAGTTGTTATTTATATTTTTACTAAATCTATTTCTTTTCAAATAATAGCTTGGTGGTCGAAACTTAGAATATTTATTCAGTGCAAATTTAGATATCGTCCACGCGTGATTTTGAAGACCCATAGTTTTATATACAATGAGAAAAAAGTGGACGAAGACTAGTCACTAACTAGTGTATGTGTATAGGATTCGAATTAATAAACTTAATTCCAATTTTGTGCACACCTCGATTGATAACAAGACTACTTAAAATTAAGACGCTAAACCTGTGTTTGACCGCCCGGACGATAACAGGTTTTCTTAAGAAAAATATAGTGAACTAGTTGTCGTCCACCCCTTTTATTTGTATTCTAATGTAATCAAAAGTAAAAAAACACGTTCACAGTATTTTATGAAACATAAGTAAGTGCTACAAAGAAGAATCAAACTAAATCTTATAGTAAAATGATTAATAACTTCCCGTGATAGTTGAAGCATGCCACTAATTTTTTTGCTCCACACGGCTCGTTTTCATTCCTTAATTGCATACTCAAAATTCGATCGCTTTGTTTTCAAAGAAACTTAAGTGAAATAGACTTTTTTCTTTCTCTGTGTCTTGGTAAGACATTAAAGTTGGCATAGAGATGCATTATTTTTATGTAAGTCTTATAATGTTTCTATTTTTAAGCGTTTCTTAAGAGTGATCCGCTCGGTGGACGATAACAGGTGCGTGTCCGGAAACCGGTGTTCCTACCCTACCTATTCATCGAGACAAATCTAACTATAAAAAACCCGCATTCAAATCGGTTCACCCGTTTAAGAGCTACAGTGCGACAGACATCCACACACATAGCAGTTCGATGGGGAGAGAGTTGGTAGGTACTAGGTAGGGTTGGACTTTGATACGGCCGGCGCGGCGGAGGGGGGAGGGAGGGGGGTTAGGGGGGAGAGGGGGAGGGGGTGTACCCCCCCTGCAAGCCAGTCTCGTCGATTCGTAATAGTTTTCGAGATATGAATTTTTTTTAATTTTCAGTTTATAGGTTAGTTTTACTAAAATTCGAACTGAAATGTATACAATTGAGGCAAGGGGAGCGAAGGAGGAGTTCGTAGGAGATAGGGGAACCCCTAACCTGTCTTCCCATCCCTCCCTCCCCCATTCAAAACCTCACTTCTTTTACACAGGAACATTGACCTCTAAATTAAGTGTCCTGTGTTAAATATATATATTTTTCGTGTGAGATTATAGGGGACGCCTCGCTCCGCTTCGCTTCGCTCGGCTCTCAATGATTTTATTATGTTCTAACCTAACCTAACCTACCTTCTTTCGTGTCAGATTATAGGGGACGCCTCGCTTCGCTCGGCTCTTAATGATTTTATTATGTTCTAACCTAACCTAACCTACCTTCTTAAAATAGATATTGACCTATATATTAATTATCCTGTTAAATATATCTTTTTCGTGTCAGATTATAGGGGACGCTCGGCTCTCAATGGTTTTATTATGTTCTAACCTAACCTAACCTACCTTCTTAAAATAGATATTGACCTATATATATTAATTATCCTGTTAAATATATCTTTTTCGTGTCAGATTATAGGGGACGCTCGGCTCTCAATGGTTTTATTATGTTCTAACCTAACCTAACCTACCTTCTTTCGTGTCAGATTATAGGGGACGCCTCGCTTCGCTCGGCTCTTAATGGTTTTATTATGTTCTAACCTAACCTAACCTACCTTCTTAAAATAGATATTGACCTATATATATTAATTATCCTGTTAAATATATCTTTTTCGTGTCAGATTATAGGGGACGCCTCGCTCCGCTTCGCTTCGCTCGGCTCTCAATGGTTTTATTATGTTCTAACCTAACCTAAGCTACCTTCTCAAAATAGATATTGACCTATAGGTTAGAACATAATAAAACCATTAAGAGCCGAGCGAAGCGAGGCGTCCCCTATAATCTCACACGAAAAATATATATATTTAACACAGGACACTTAATTTAGAGGTCAATGTTCCTGTGTAAAAGAAGTGAGGTTTTGAGCGGGGGAGGGAGGGAGGGGAAGAGAGGTTAGGGGTTCCCCTATCTCCTACCAACTCCTCCTTCGCTCCCCCTGCCTCAATTGTATACAGTTCAGTTCGAATTTTAGTAAAACTAACCTATAAACTGAAAATTTAAAAAATTCATATCTCGAAAACTATTACGAATCGACGAGATTGGCTTGCAGGGGGGGTACACCCCCTCCCCCTCTCCCCCCTAACCCCCCTCCCACCCCCCTCCGCCGCGCCGGCCGTATCAAAGTTGAGCCCTAGGTAGGACATCCACCTTACGCTATCGTTCTTCGGCAAACTTAAAAGTCTTAGATGTTGAGTAGCAAGTACCGATACAACACTTAAATAGTCCCATGACGATCGATTCGTATATCGTATTCGTATCGTAATCTCTAAAGTATCACAGTTTGTCCTGCATCAAACAACAGCAGAGAATTTGGATTTCAACTCAGCAAATCAGCAAAATACTTACACAAAATTCAACGCTTTTTTCTGCTGCTAATATAGCAAATCGTAGTCCATAAAACGTAGCCGGAGTCAAATGTAAAACAGAGTTCTCGTAGTCCAAAACAAAGTACAAGTCAATATGATCGCCACCAAAATCCATTTAACAAAGCCAAGTCGTCGGGAAATATCACAAAAAACACCATGATAATTGAGAACCTGTGATGAGAACAACGAAAAGCAAAGAAAAGTGGTGGAAATGAAAAATGAAAATTTCGCGAAATTTCGAAAATTTCATGACAATGACAGACCTCAGACTTATCACTGAAACCTAAATCACAGACCTAAACACAGAAAATAACTAGATACTTATCGTTAATCTGTGGACCTGTTATTTTCTGTGTTTACGTCTGTGGTGTACGAACGATTGTAGCGCCAAAACGCAGAATAAGGAACTACAGCTGTCATACCCTAAGATAATGTAATCTAAATGTAATATATATCTATGTCATATAGCTATTGACACATAGAGATAATAATAATAAATAGAGCTGGCATAATGTCCTATAGAAATTAGTGGATCGGAAAATAGCTCAAGCTTATCAAAATTTTCATAAGTGTGAAAGAGACAACATTACATTTTTGACATAATAATAAAACAGTTTGCGGCAGACTCGTGACTTAAGATGGCCTCCCTAAAATGTATACATGAACACTCTATTAATTTCTCAATGATAATAAGTATTCTGTGCTAGTTTTATTTTACGTGGTCTAACTCTATGGTGCTAGTGTCAAAAGTCATTGTGGTGTCAATACATAGAGATAATAATAATAAATAGAGTTGGCATAACTACCTTAAAAACGTGCCAAAAATACTCACACACGCACAATCCGAAAACATAAAATGGCGCGTGTTCATTGTGATGTCTCAAGTTGTGCGTGTGTAGCCTAATCTAAGCGTGTGTGAGTGTATTTTTGAGTTTTGACACGTTTGTAAAGTAGATATGGCTGCTCCATCATTATCATTATCTCTATAACGATAGTACCATATATGTTATTGGTCTGTGGATAGTACAAAGTAGGTATAATATTATTTCGTGATTCGTGGAGAGACTAGTTTATTAGTGATCTGTGGTTTATTAGTGGTCTGTGGTCTGCACCGTCTGTGGCAGATACATTTGGCAAGGGGTTTAGAAAACCCCTTGCCAAATGTATCGATACCTGACAAACAGAAGTCACCAGATTTAATTCAGACTATTCACTCTAATTTAGAGCCAACAACTTCTGTTACTCATTACTCGCAACCACTGAGTCCTGTACCTCAAGAGTCTATGCATTCTAATGTAGTATCTGCTTCACAGACTACCTTTCCTTCTGTTCCCATGTCTTCTGAAGATGTGTCTGCTTTACAGACTAAAAGTTCCATTCCGTCAGATATCATGCCTTCTCAGGATGTGTCTGCTCTGTGTGATCCAAGTCCCATTATATTTGATCCTATGTCTTCAGAGGATGTGTCCAGCTCACAGGTCACAAGTTTGATACCGACTGATCCTATGCCTTCTGCAGTTGTGTCTCCTTTGCCGCCTACACCAAAACTTAAAAGACCATATTCTAGATATCATCGTAAAAAGTCAGATATCATTCATAGAGTACGTTTAGATAAAAATCAAGAAACCCCTCGTAAGCAAAAGCTACGTCAGCAGTATAAAACATTGAAATTAAAACTGAGGAATATGACTACAAGACATAATAAGTTAAAGGCAAAATCATTTCCTGATAAAGTAAAACTCTTTATCAAAAAGTATCCTCTTTTGAATAATTTTGGAAAGTTATTAGTAGACTCACAGTTAAGACTAGCTGGTGTAAAACCTAAAGGTTCTAGATACACTAACGATGAAAAAGTTTTTGCACTTTCTTTATATAAATTAAGTCCAAGATGTTATAGATACTTGCAAAAAACATTAAAATTAAAATTACCAGCTCAATCCACTATAGGCTCTATATTAAATAATATACCTTTAAGACCAGGTATTAATGATTTTATTTTTCAGCATTTGGCAGATGCTGCTAAAAATAAAAATTGTATGGGGCGACAGTGTGTATTGCTGTTTGATGAAATGGCAATCAACAAAAATTTATTTTTCAATTTTCATTCTGGTGTTATTGAAGGATTTGAAGATCTAGGAGGTGGTGAACGCACTAATAACGTTGCTGACAAAGTTTTAGTGTTTATGTTACGGGGCATATTTTCACCTTGGAAGCTACCTATAGCATTTTATTTTGTACGAGATGGAATAAAAACATTTTTTCTAAAAAACATTATTAAAGAACTTACTAAAGCAATATTTAAGACAGGATTTGTTTTGAGATCAACAGTTTCAGATCAAGGCTCTGCCAATGTTGCTGCGATAAACTCATTAATAGCTGATGCACGCGAAGATTTACTTCGAAGTGGAAACGATGGGTCTAATATAATACATTATGTCATCGGAGGAAACAAGATATATCATATATATGATGTCCCACATTTACTCAAATGTTTTCGCAATAATTTTCAGAAGAAGGATTTGATCATCGGGAATCAGCGTGCTCAATGGGAATACATTGAGAAACTGTATGCTGTTGATGGTGTGGCAGGTGTTGCTTGGTCTACCAAATTGTTAGACAAACATGTGAAACCAAATTCATACGACAAGATGAAGGCAAGTAACTGAACATTTGCTTTGTAACATTATCTTATTGTTTTGTGATAATATCCTTTCAACCTTTTGCCATGAAAAAATTCAATATATAACTTTTTAGCCCACAGTAATCAAACCCAGGCTCTCGTTATCTGTAATTAAACATGCTAACCACTAGAGTCTAGTGGTTAGCATGTTTGATTGCAGATCTAGTGACTAGAACAACGAGGCAGTAATAAATATTATGTAAATCTATACTTCTATACTAATATAATAAAGCGGAAGAGTTTGTTTGTTTGAACGCGCTAATCTCAGGAACTACTAGACCGATTTCAAAAATTCTTTCACCGTTGGATATGTACGTGATCCCTGAGTGCTATAGGCTATATATTATGTACCACGGGCGATGCCGGGGCGGACCGCTAGTATATTGTAAACCACCATTGTACTACCAGACAAGTCAGTAGTGCCACGGGTAATTTATTTTACCCATGGTACTACTCATCTATAATACTCAGCTTGTCCTGACTGATCATCAACGCACAGCCTAAACCACTGAAGCTAGAAACTTGAAATTTTCACAGTAGCTTCCTTTTAAGATGTAGGCGCTAGTCTTATAAGAAAGGATTATTGCAAATTCCACCCTTAAGAGGGGATAGGGGATGAAAGTTTGTATGAAAGTCCGTAATTTTTCAAGTTATATCCATGAAAATTGGTATTTGGGCTTTCGATAAAAAATAAAGAATATATATTTCAGGATTTTCGGAAATTCTTCCCCCAAGTGGGTAAAATATGGGATGAAAGTTTGTATGAAAATCGGTCAAAAAATAAATTGAAAGTATCATACATGAAATAACTTTTTAATTTTTTATTATTTGTTGAATGAGGCGCAGACCCTGGTTATTCGTATCAAACTTTTTGTTTTCGTGGTGTCTACATGATCACGTGATGAAATCTTTGAAAGCTCATATCTCCAAAACTAAAAACTATGAATATCTCCGAAACTAATAAAAAAAATAACTGCATTACAGGTGAAACTTGCTGCGCAAGTCTTCAGCAGGGATGTGGCCAGCTGCTTGAGGGTACAGATGAACACGTATCGCCAAATTCAACAAGAACATGGTTATTGTCCTCCAACTGTGAACATTGATAATGGACTTTTCACTGCTGAGATCCTTTTATTTATTCATAATTTATTTAGCAGCCTGAACTCGTCTGGCTATTCCAGTAGTGAATTATGTAATTCTTTGTCCATAAATTCAATCCATCTTGATTTTTGGAATGAAGCAGTGAAGAAACTAGAATCAATGAAATTTGATGCGTCAGATTCAAGAGAAAGTAAGCCATTGTGTTTAAGAAATTTTATACATGACATTAAAACTATAAAACATCTTTGGACAGATCTCAGATCAATCTCAGGCGTTAAATTTTTGAGTCTGACACGTTTAAACCAGGATCCCCTGGAAAATTTCTTTTCGCAAATTAGAGGTCAGGGTGGTTCTAGCACACACCCGGACTGTCATCATTTTGTTTCATTGTTTAAAACATTGTTGATTAATAACATTTCAACTGGTAAATCTCTGTATGCAAATTGCGCCGCCGATAGTGATAAAATGCTCGGTACTCTAAATAATTTGGTTAGTAGACAAAAACTTGACACACGTTTTATTGATTACAGTTCAGACATTCATAACGTAAATTTTATTGAAGAATGTGTTCCATCTGAAAACATTTTTCAAACGAACGCTTTATCTTATATTGCCGGTGCAGTTTGTCGGTATTTATTTCCAAAGTTGAATTGTGAGCAGTGCCCAAATTGTCGAAATGCACTATTGTCTAACGAAATCAAATCATTTCATACTTTAATTGAAATGAAAGAATATGATTCAAGTAAGAAAAAATTGCACTACCCATCCAATCAATTATTGTCCTTGGTATGGGAGTGTATATCCATCATTGAAAAAATTTTGCCAGACATATGTAAGGTTTACATATACACAGATTTAATTAACAAA
Organism: Melanargia galathea; assembly: GCA_920104075.1. Lineage (NCBI taxonomy): Eukaryota > Metazoa > Arthropoda > Insecta > Lepidoptera > Nymphalidae > Melanargia > Melanargia galathea. The sequence continues at coordinate 63,732 of OV049877.1, forward strand.
TTTGAACAACTTAATACAGCTTGGTTTAATTGTGTTGAGCATAAAACAGATTTTTTAAAAGCTTTTTGGATGTTCGTAATAAGAATGCAAGTTAAACAATGGTGTATTAACTTCAATAGAAGAATACATAATGTTGATACAAGGAAAAAAGGAAAGGAAATGGAAAATTTGATTGCAACAAAAGTAACAAAAGGTGCGAGTTATAGAACAGTACGTCGCAAAAGTAATTAAGATTTTAAGCCACTGTTAAAAGTTTGAATTTATGTTTTAATGTTCACTAACTTTATATTATTTTATCTCTACTCGTAAACAACATTATCATTTTGCCATTTCTTTTCGCAGTACATTGAAATTATGTATCTAGTCATCAAATCATAATATAGAGCTCAGTACCTAAAATAAAAGATGCTATTGCTGCAATGATGCAGCTTTTTAATCAAATTCGCGTCATAGGTTCATACCTACGACGTGAATTTGATTAAAAGGCTAATTGCTTAATCACCACGGCCTAAATTATTTAACTGGTTAGAGATTATTTTGTCAACAAATCGAAATGCCTAATCAATGAGTGTTCGTAGTCATGGGCGCCGATAAGATTACTTTCAGAAAGGTGCATTTGCATCTATCTGCACATACTATTAACTAACAAAATATAGTGAATTTATTGACAAAGTGATAAATGTTGGCGGCAACCTAGACGCCTGCAGTTTTTATTCAAACGGTAACTTAATAAAAAAAAATATTTTTCTATGTATTTTCTTTTCATTGAGCGTTATAAGGTAAATACTCAGCAGTTGTATCTTTATTTTAGGTACCTACTGAGCTCAGAATATGTCAAATCTGTTTTTGTAATGAATAAATGTATTTTTTGTAAAGATTGAACCAGTGATATCTTTGTAAGATTCATGTGATTTATTTAGGTACCTAATTTAAGAATTACTTAAGTAGAATAGAATAGAATTTTTTTTAATTCAAATAAACTTTTACAAATACATTTGAATCGTCAAATGCATCTGCCATCCATCAAATCACATGAATTTAACTTACAAAGGTGTCACTGGTTCAATTTCTGTACATTTACGCTGAAACGTAAATTATAACAAAATATTGTATGCTCAAGCTTATTCTTGTGAAGTTTTTCGAAATCTTTTTCAATGTTTACGGTTCCGTACCTCAAAAGGAAAAAAGATCACTTTGTTGTCTGTCTGTCTGTCGTGCTTGTTAATTTTGGGGAATCAAAACCTATAGGGTACTTCCCGTTGAACTAGAATCATGAAATTTCGCAGGTAGTAATGTCTTAGCTATAAATATAGTAAATAGTAAAGGAAAAAATCCTAAAACCGTGAATTTGTGGATAAAATAACTGTTTTTTTTTAATCCGATTTCTTTTTTAACCGACTTCATATTTTATTCTTTTATCATCCAATTTTCATAAAACTGGCGCTTCGAAAAACTTCGCAATGATGCTTCTGTCTATACTTTGCTAATAACCTATAGTTTATTAACCCCCGACGCAAAAACGACGGGGTGTTATAAGTTTGACGTGTCTGTGTGTGTGTGTGTCTGTTCCCCTGTGGTGCTCAAACGGGTGGACCGATTTGGATGCGGTTTTTTTTTGTTTGAAAGGTGAATTAGTCCAGAGTGTTGTTAGCTATGTTTGATGAAAATCGATCCAAGATGGCCGCCGCTACAAAATGGCGGATTACATATTTTTTCACAACACTCTTAATATGGGTATCAAATGAAAGGGCTTGACTAGTAGAATAGCATTATGCAAATCCAATAGCGAAAGTCGGGGATTTTTTTCATTTTTAATTTATACTTGTTTTGTATAGTTGACGTAAGTTATTCCTTGTCTGTCTAAAGACTCTGCTATTAAATTTTCGAACAGACAACTTATCTTATAAACCAGTCGGGTAAAAAGCTTATTCATCTGAACTTGTAAATATTTTAAACATTCTAGTTTTTGCGATGAAAAAATTATAATCAATAAATTTATCATCTTAAAAATATTGCTTGCCGGTGCTATCCGGTGCAACCACAGTTTCACAGTGGTGCTGATTTGCAAGTAACACGCACGGTTTTAAAATGTATGATTTTTACACGCATGTAATGTAACTATCCATAAACCTTGTTGACCTAAAATGAACTATGTATTTGAATCCTACAATTAATTCTCTGGAATAAAAATTGTAAATGTAATAATAACTACGAAAAAAAGAGCAACTATTGAGTTTCTTACCGGTTCTTCTCAATAGAAACTGCTTTCCGAACCGGTGGTAGAGTCACTTATTATTCTAAAAAATAAAGTTTTTATAATTTAATAAATTTGTTTGATTTAAAAATATCTAATTATCTAATAAATACCTATCATTAATCGGTGATAAGTAGAAAAATTAGTGTTAACGTTAAATTTTCTCTTAATAGAAAAGTTAACGTTACTAGTATGTTAACGTTTATTAGAAAAATTAACGTTAAAATCTGTACAAAGGACATCATTAAAAAGTTATGGTTTATTTGTTTTCAGGCTGTATGGTCTACGACCTTTGCCTTTCCCGAAAGGGAAAAAAAAACATCTCTAATTTACTACATCCGGTTCCGGCATAAAATTGCTGTAGATAGAAAGAGATAGTCATGTGGATTCTATTATGTTCTCATTCATAAAACCAATAAAATGTGAGACAGGCGATCACTACCCCCCACCCACCCGCACCTACCCCCTTAGATTGCCAGCTACTAAAATGCAAATCGTCTATAGAGTTGGGTGTCTGTATCATATATGTTATTGGTCTGTGGTCTGTGGAATTTAATTTATTAAATCTTTTCGTTTTCGTTGTGCAAAAAATCAAAAATAAACTTAATAATTAAAATCGGCGAATAAAATTAGATTGTAATACCCGATGTACCCGATAGGTCTATATTATATCAAGCTAATTACAATATAAAAATAATAGTTTAAATACTAAATCCAAGAACTACGTCGTAGTCTTCTTATCTTTGAGGAGTTCCAAACCGTTCATCAAAATTCCTCCAGCGGCGGTCAACGAAGGATCTTCTCTCCGAACTGCTAATTGGTAAGTCGCAACGTTCGTGAGCTGGCCGTACGGTCTTGAGGGCAGACCGTAAAAACTAAACCATAACACCCAAGCTCAGTTCTCACTTCTCTCTACTATGGGCTGTATGAAGTTGCTTTTTGTTTTTTAAATAATTTTTATTTTAAGCTTTTTAGTGTGAATTTAAATCAATTCACAATCAATAGTACCTAAATCCCCACAGCTAAGGGGTGCAGTATGCTCTAGCTTCAGATTTGAGGAGTTGGGACTAGGAGTTCAATGATGAAGTCTTACATATTGATTTAGGGTGAAGTATAACCTAAAATGTGAATTGGTAATGGACATTGGACAGTTCATGGCTTAGAAGTGCAATATCCTGAAGCATCAGTCAGGCGGAGCCGGGGCAGTCAGGACCTGTGTGTTGTTTGTCTAAGAGCTGCATCAATTCAGATCAATCAATAACATCAACACAGATGTTAGGTTAGGTTCAAATCAGGAAAATTATGTTAGTAATTGTATACAATCATAGTGTTCATGTTAATTCTCAAAATCACACATCTACTGCAATACATCTTGTGAATGACACTGTGTTTAAATCCTTCATTTAATATTGTAAAATTAATGTACATAAATCCAAAATGAACCAAATCAAACATTATAATCTACTAAAAGTATGCATTACAAAACAGCAGTGACCGCTCCTAGAAAAGAAAATTACAGCCTTAAGATACACAGCTGCACAAATACAAATTCCAATGGCATTAAAGGTACTCAGTGTAATTGTGATGAAATTGAATCTGCCAACGTCATTAGGTATCTTGGGATCCAGGTCGATCAAAACCTCTCATTTAGAAATCACATTACATCTCTTTCAAGCCGAGTCCGTAAAGTTACTGGTATTATGAAGAAATTACGTGATGTAGCTAACATACCAACTTTGAAATTAATTTATAAAACCTTATGCGAATCGCTACTCAGTTATGGCATTCTGTCCTGGGGGAGCGCAGCTAAGACAATTTTAATGGAACTGGAGAGAGCGCAACGATCGGTGTTAAAAGTCATGCTTAAGAAACCGTACAAATACTCAACTGAACTCCTTTACATAGAAAGTGGAGTGCTCACAGTCCGTCAGCTTTTTATATTGAAAGCCGCATAACTAAAACACAAAACCATCCTGCAATCTCCAAATGTAGATGACATTTTCAAGAGAAGAGTAGTGAAAGTCAATCTGCCAACCGTGAGAACAGTTTTTGCCAAACGTTTTACACCTTTCGCTGAAGCAAATATCTACAACCATATTGCAATGAAATGTAACCTTAAACACCTTACATCAAAGCAGGCTAAAGACACCATCACAGACTGGTTAAAAACCTTATCATATAAAGACACAGAGGATATACTAACGGCAAAATAGTGAAATAGTCTTATCAACTTTATTATAAACACATCACACGCATTACTCCCTTATTTTATTTTCCATAATGTTAATATTTTAAATATTGCTAGTGTTTCACTATAATCCACACTTAAAACTAGAAACTTGAAGATATAATCTAACAGATCAGGTGATAAATTTGCATTTAAATTCATCGCGTTAGAAAATGTTTTCGCTTTCGCTTATTTCACAGTAGTTTTTGTTGACCGAAGTACCGCAAATGTTTTACTACAGGTTTCAAAAGTATCCCGGTAATTCGGTAAACAGGACAAAATTGGACAACTAAAATCGCTAGTTTTACTGATTACAAATTTCTTAAATAGTAAATCTAGAATTGCTGCCCTACTCGTAATTAACGATTAGACTTGTTTGGGAAGACACTGACCCCCATGTCACAGGTCATCCTAGTTTGGGGGTCGAGGGTAAATTTTAAGTAAAAATCTGTAACTTTTTTTGGTAAATAAATGATTTTTATTTTATTTTTTTATTTTATTATTTATTACAACACATAACAGTCTACTTAAAATTTAAATGAACCCTATCTGATTTTATAGCCATTATAGGTCTCTATAGCAATATAATCTGTTTATCAGTGTTGCCAGTGGCAGATAGTTAAATGTAACATCAGACAGTTCAAAAAGTAACATTTTCATGAGAAAAGTAACATTATCTTATACATTTAAGTGGAAAACGAAACTAAACATACTTATGCCACTCTATTACACAAAAATTAAAAAGTTTTCTGTCCTAATCTAACTAATATCTCCATCTTATCAAAGGTTAGTCACAGTCACAGAGAATAAAACATACAAACAAAATAGGTAGGTTACTTATAAATTCTATAATACAAAACAAAGTCCACAGACCACAAAAAATAAATTGACCCCACATTGACACTGACAGATACACTGCCCACTAAAGCGGGATGGAGATGGAAGTTCAAAAAAAAACATGCGAGTGATTACGCCGCGCTAAAGGAGTTGTATTCTCACCACGAAGGTCTGTCTGTCTGTTCCCTCCTATATACCTAATCTAAGGTTCCACCGTAGCGCTCAAACGGGTGAACCGATTTGAATGCGGAAAATGTTTGAAATATGAATTACTTAGTCGGGAGTGTTCTTAGCTATGTTTGATAACAATCGGTCCAAGACGGCCGCCGCCACAAAATGGCGGATTACATATTTTTTCACAACTCCCTCAATATGGGTATCAAATGAAAAGGCTTGACTAAAGAATAGCATTATGAAAATCCAAGATGACCACCATCACGAAATGGCGAATGTCAGGGGTTTTTAAATTTTTAATTTATACTTGCTTGTCTTGTTCTCACCTACTTAAGTAGAGTGTGATGTATAGAAAGAGAGAGACTAGAGACAAAAGATATTCGGGTGAATGACCTTAACTACAATGTTTTAGGCGCAGTCTCCAGTGTTTACATAGAATTTATAGTTATAAGTACATAATATATCCTTCTTGATTTTCACGCGTCCGCGTCAGTCCAAAAACAAGTGCGCCAACACAATGAACAAAATCTTGGATGCATTCCGTTTCACGATTATTTTTCGTTTGCTGGAAATTTTTTAATATTTTTTATGAAGTCCTGAAAGTTACGTAAAAGTAACATTTTGACTCGTGTAATATGGAGGTAACATGAGAGGGTCAAAAGTAACGTAAAATGTTACAAAAGTAACATTCTGCCAACACAGCTGTTTATGTACATATTCACAGTGTAATTGTATAGTTCAAAATATTCCTTTTGACTTATTATAAACGAAGTTTAATTTGTTTCTTAAAGTTTATCTGCATTGCTTGAGATGTTGCTCGGCCGTGTCTCTGCAATTGTGTGTTGCGTGTTCTGTGCAGGTGGTCGGAGATGCTGGCCGCGTGCGAGACGGGCGAGGTGTTCGCGCTGCTCGAGGCGCGCGACACGCCCGAGCACTTCGCCGCGCTGTACGCCGCCGTGCGCGAGCCCTGGCTGACGCGCGCGCTGCTGCTCTACCACGCGCGCACCGGCTCCGCGCGCGCGCTCGAGCTGCTGGCGCGCGCGCCCGACCACCACGCCAAGCACCTGCTCGACGCGCTGCTCGACCAGCTGCGCGGCGAGCGCCCGGCGCGCGCGCACGCGCTGGCCGCGCTCGCGCCGCTCGTGGCGCGCCGCCCCGCCTGGCTGCACCGCCTGCCGCAGCACCCGCTCGCGCGCGAGCTGCTGCGCGCCGCGCCGCGCGAGACCGAGCCGCTGCCGCTGCTGCACGCGTTGCTCGCGCTCGCCGCGCTGCTGCCCGCCGAGCCCGCGCTCGCCGCGCCGCACTGGCCCGAGCTGGCCGACGCGCTGCTGCGCCCCGCCGCGCCCGCGCCCGCCGCGCCCGCGCGCGCGCACCTGCAGCTCGGCCGCCTCGCGCTGTTCCGCGCGCTGTACGCGACGCACCCGCGCACGCTGCTCGACACGCTGCGCGCCGAGTGCGCCGCGCCGCCCGCGCGCGACACCTGGGAGCGCGACCTGGCGCCGCTGCTGCGCACCGTGCGCCTGCACCCCGCGCTCGTCACCGCCACGCGCCAGAGCGAGGCGGACGCGGCGCGCCGCCCGCCGCTCGACGCGGACGACGCCTTCGAGACGTGGTGCGAGACCGCGGCCGCCTCGCCCGCGCCGCCGCCCGCCTCGCCCGCCGCGCCCGCCGCGCCCGCCGCGCCGCCCGCCGGCTGCGGCGCGCACGCGGCGCGCGCGGCCGCCGCGCTGCGCCCCGGCGCCGAGCCGTGGTTCGCGCTCGCGGAGCGCTGCGGCGCCGACTCCGCGCCCAACACGCCGCTGCCGGCCGAGCCCGCCGCCGCCGCCGCGCCGCCGCCCCCCGCGGCCGCCGACGCGGAGGCGGACGCGGGCGAGCCGCCCGAGGCCGCGGTGGAGGCGACGCCGGAGAACACGCCCGCGAAGGAGCCGCGCGCCGCGTTCCGCTACCCGGGCGAGTCGGGCGCCGTGCGCGCGCTGGGCGCGGCGCGCAAGGAGGCGTCGCCGCCGGCGCGCGCCGAGGGCGACGCGTACGCGGCGCGGCTGGCGCGCGTGGCGCTGGAGCGGCGCGCGGCGGAGTCGCCGGTGCCGTTCGGCGGCGCGCCGCCGGCGGGCGCGCTGGCGCGGCCGCAGCCCCGGCCGGGCGCCGCGCCCGAGCCGCTCAACGTGGAGGACCGCGAGGTGCTGGAGCTGACGGAGCGCGCGCTGGCCGAGCGCGAGTGGCCGAGCGCGGAGGAGGGCGAGGCGCGCGTGCGCGACCCGCGCGCCCTGGCGCCGCGGCGCGCCCCCGGCCCGCGCGCGGGTGCGGCGCCGGCGCGGCGCGCGGCATCGTGCCCGCCCGAGGCGCGCGCGGGCGGCTCGCGCTCGGTGGGGGTGCAGACGCTGGACGTGTGGCCGGCGCCGTTCGAGTTCCTGATCGCGGATCTGTACCGAAACCTTCCCGATGAAGATCGCAAGCAGGTCGGTGCCCGGCGCTGGGATGTGTCGTTAGTGTTTAGAGTTACATCGTGTGCCCGCCGCCTGCACGCACCGGTCCTATGACCTGGCCAATCTTTCTTTTTCTTTTCTCTTTCCAGGAGCACAATTTTATTCATTTACCTTATTAGAGGTTGGTGCTAATCAAGCTGGGCCTCTAAATTATATGAACGAAGTGATGATAAATAATTTACAGATTTTTTAAAAATCCCAATATTGAGAAAATAATTTTTTTGTTTTGACACATTTATTGACCTTTACTTGTGATTAAACCACCAGGTTGCAACTAGAGCTTCCAAAATTACGGATTTTCCAATTCCGTAACTGGTTACGCATTTTAGTGCTCTAATTACGTAATTCATCATCATCATCACGTAATTACGTAACTGTATTTTATAATTTTTTTTCAACAATGAAAATGAAATGGAAATTCCCAAAGTAGCTTATAATTAATAATCTAAATCTTCCATTAGGGATTCAATTCGTCCTGAAAGGGGTCTAGGTCTATAATAAAATGAATTCAGTGATCGCATACAGAGAGTATGTATCAATGATGTTAAGTCGTCCGGATCAGCCTCAGTAATGGGTGTTCCCCAAGGCTCTATTCTGGGTCCATTCATGTTTCTGGTTTATATTAATGATTTACCACATTTTGTCAAAAATGCTTGCGATATTGTACTATTTGCTGACGATACGTCTTTGATTTTTTAAAGTCGATAGGACTAAGGACAATTTTGACGATGTAAATAATACATTATCTCAAGTTTCACACTGGTTTACTACAAACAATCTACTTTTGAATGCAAAAAAAACCAAGTGTGTCGAGTTTCTATTGCCCAATACAAGGGTTACAAGCAAAAATGTAAAGATAAGTGGTGAGCCATTGAAAACTGAGGACACAACTGTGTTCTTGGGAATAACCCTAAATGCAAAGCTTCAATGGGGCACCCATAATATAGCAACACTTGCTGGCAAGCTCAGCTCTGCTGCTTACGCTGTTAGGAAGATTCGACAGATAACAGATATAGAAACTGCAAAAATTGTTTATTTTGCATATTTCCATAGTATTATGTCGTATGGACTCATATAGTATTACGTCGTATGGACTAGGTATTTTTACAGATATTTTATAAAGTAAATCGCGTCAAGGGCTTTGTTGAATAATTTGTGTAGAAAGCATAAGTCTATTAGTTTTCTACGATCTGATAAGAACTCAACAGGAACTACCATATAGGTTTTCGACCTAAAACCTATATGGTACTTCCGGTTGACCTAGAATTGCTAATTTTGGTTAAAAGGTAATTTTGGTTAACAGCACAAGTAAAGGTAAAATTACGAATAATAAAAAAATGAAAATTTGAAAATTTAGGTAAATTTTGGTAGTAATTTTTTATTTTTATTTTATTGGTTTGCCAACAGGCGTTCACACATAAATTACAAAAGATCAAACTAATTCTAATGAAACATTTCAGGTGTGCACCCAATTACAGGCAAACCGACATGCATATAAACAAACGTGCAAATGCGGGTTTGCTAGTTAATCAGCTACTTACAAAAGGTCAATTAAAGATATTTACACTAATAAATTATAAAAATATCTACAATAGAATAATATCTACAGGTTATGGTTCGATTTAGTACAAAATTTTGATAAGCTTGAAATAAGAGGCTATGATACAGATTCAATATATTTATGTAATAATCTTTTATACTGTTGCAAAGAGAGTGAATGCAAATCGATAATAATATTTGAGTTTTTAAAAAGTTTGTTGTGCTCGCGACATATTCTTAATAACACATTGTTCGCTCCCATTTTTGTTCTGCAACCTTTTATGACAAATGGTTTGTACCTAGAGATCCGTATGTTGATTCGAGGCACAGAAAAGTTAATTTTTGACAAGAGACTTGGACAATCAATATCATTATTTATAATTTTGAAGAGAAGCACCTGGTCAGACACCCAACGTCGGTGTTCGAGTGAGGTAAATTTGAAATAACTTAATCTTTGGCTATAAGAGGTTAATTCTCTCTTTTTGTTTTGATGAACAGTCAACAAGAAAAGAAAACGTTTTTGGATTCTTTCGATTCTTTGTATAGGATCTTTGTAAAACGGATTCCAAACGCTGGAGCCGTATTCTAATAAGCTGCGAATTAAGGCAAAATACACTATTTTGAGAGCTGAACAAGATTTGAAAGATTTGCAATTACGCCAAATAAAACCCAATAGTTTGTAGCATTTAGTAATTAATCCATCTATGTGTGCATTGTAAGATAGTTTTTTATCTATAATAACGCCTAGGTCTCTTATCACACTAACCTCGTCCAGCAAAAGACCACCAAGGTTAAGGAGGTCTGAAGAGGCATACGTTTCTTAGTAAATTTTATATGCTGACATTTTTTAACATTGAGCGGTAGCCTATTTTTAGAAGACCATTCACTTACTGTGTCCAGATCATTTTGAAGGGCTATAGAGTCAAATGGAGAATTTATGGCTTTATAAACTTTTAAGTCATCTGCAAATAATGCAAAATCAGAGGACTTTATATGATCACACAAGTCATTCACAAATAATAAAAATAAAACAGGGCCTAAGTGGGAACCTTGAGGAACACCCGAAGGTACTTTAAATGGAGTTGATTCATAACCACAAACCACAACTTTTTGCCATCTATTGAATAAGTAAGATCTGAACCAGGAGAGTAAGTTTCCTTGAATTGCAGCACGATGTAATTTAGTTATAAGAATGGAATTATCTACCTTATCAAATGCTTTGCTTACATCCATATAAATAGCGTCTACTTGATTACTCTTATCCACTTCGCCAGTAATGTTATACGTATATTCCGTAAAATTAGATATTGTAGACATTTTATTACGAAAACCATGCTGTTGCGGAATTAGGACTGATTTCAAGTGGAAAGAAAGAAACGGATAGATCAGGGATTCGAAAACTTTGCCAAAAATGGACAGTAGGGAAATTGGTCTATAATTAAGAATGTCATCCGCTTGTCCGCTTTTTGGAATTGGTACGACATTGGCAGTTTTCCATTTCTCTGGAAATATTCCAGTAGCCAATGAGCGGTTGAAGATGAGAAACAACGGATAAGTAAGAGTTGCTGTGCAGTTTTTTATAAAAACTGCCGGTATTTGATCAGGACCAGCTCCTTTATTTTTATCTAGATTCTTTAAGGCTTTTTCTATTGATTTATGATCTATAAAAACTTTAAATAAAGTATTAGATTGCGTGTGTGAATCAAGATACGTGGTAGGAGCAGAATTTGACTCAATGTTAGTATTATTATGGACTGGATTCACATACACAGAGGAGAAGTGCTCAGCGAAAGCACCACAAATAGACGAAGGAGTCGAAATTTTTACATTATTATATATCATTACATTAGGGATAGATCCTTGATTTTTTTCGTTTAGATTTTAAGAAAGACCACAGTAGTTTCATGTTATTCTTGCAGATCGATTCTTCAATACTTTTTTTGTAGTTGGCATAGCAAATATCTATTAAAACGTGACACCTTCTCCTAGCTTCTACAAAATCATATTCCGCGAGGGGACACTTAGTTTTTTTATATTTACGTCGGTAAGATTCCTTCTCCTTGAGTAATCTTATAAGATTATTAGTGAACCAATTAGGATATGAACCTCGTTTTACCAAAATTTTGGGGGCATGTTTATCTATTAGTTCTTTAATAATTCTATAAAATTTCTCGATCATCTGGTCAGCGGAATCATCCTTGTAAAGTATACTGTCCCAGCTAATTAGCTTTAATTCTTCGTTAATAGTTTGATAGTCAGCGCGATGAAAATTATATCTTACGGTTTTGTTAGGATTAAGAAAACACACTTTATTAAAATTAATTTCGATTAATAACGGTGGGTGGTATGAATCAATTTTACTCAACGAGAAATCAGCAGAATGTACTTTAGTTTGTAATACTCCACTACATAATACTAGGTCTAAAATTTTATCGTCTATGTTCCGAATGCCATTATACTGTTCGAGACCATGTAGCGCCATAAAATCTGTGAGAAGAGAACCTAGATTGTTGTTAACTTCTGTTGGTCGAGTAAGGGTCGCATTATAGTTTGACTGGTCTACAACCCAGTTCATGAAACCTAAATTAAAGTCGCCTAGAAGAAGAACATTGCCTTCGCTATTAGTGTTAAGCAATGCATCACTTATTGAAGAGAGTTGTCTATCTAGTTTGCATATGGATAAGGGTGGAGGCAGGTAAATTGCACAAATGTGAAGATTGTGGAGGCCGCTACCCGGTGACCCTGAGACCGTGATCCAGAGATCCTCGTTATCACTTTCCCAACACTTATTGCGAGTTGCACTAAACTTATTCGATACAGCTACTAGGATCCCACCACCCTCTTCTTTTAAACTATTAGTACTACACCTATCTCTGCGAAAAATATTGTAATTATCGTTCAATATTTCCGCATCTAAAATGCTATTGTTTAGCCAAGTCTCTGTAATGACTATAATGTCGTATTCGCAATCGATGCTAGCTAAATAAAAATTTTCTAGTTTTCCTCGTATGCTTCTTGCGTTTTGGTAATAAATACTTAATCCGCTAACTGAGCCTGTAATGCATTGGAGCTAAATCAATAAACATAGATAATTAGTAGAAAATAACTAACTAATTAACAATTTTCTTAAGAATATCATTGTTTTTAATCCAAATAGCAGGCGAGGAGTCATCTTTTCTCATCATAACACGACCGTGACGCACCCAAAGGTATTTGTATCCGTGCTCCTTGAAACTGCGAGACAAGGCATGCAAGGCACGATTGGCTGGAGATAGATGCTCGGACACATAGATAGGTGATTTGTCGGCTGTAGCTATGCCGAGATGTGAACTATTGAGTTTATCCGAAGGGTTTGATTTGTTGAATTTTAAACATGCACCCAATACCTCGTCTCGTTTGCGTGGCGATGATAGTTTCAGGACAACAGGTCGCGGCCTGCTACCACTGGAATTAACCTTGGCTATTCTAGTGCACGATATTTATTTTATTTATTTATTTATTGAACAGAAAATATTGTAAGATGTTGACAATTTGCAGCCCAAATAGACCGTGGTCTGTGCTAGGGCTGACAAAATTAAGTACATAACTATACAATATAATAATTATTACAGAAATAAAAATATAGAAATACAAAACAAAACAAAAATTTAAACAAACATACATACTGTTGATACAAACAGACAAATAAATAGTGCAACCGTGTTTAATTATTTATTTATTAACTTATTTATTTATTTATTTACCTATGTAGGTAAGTAGGTAAGTACTTAAGTAGGTAAGGTCTATCTTATTACCAATTTCAATTTTCAACAGATCTTGTCATAAAGACACTTAAAATCAGATATAACATCCTCTTATTGCTGATTGGGTAAGAAATAGTTTTGCCAAGTTGTACGACTATGTTTGTGAGGTTTTCCCTGGGGAATTCAGGGATGCATTGAAGTTCAAGGTTAGTTTCCCGTGCTCTCTGTTCGATGTCGCCTATTTTATAATTAAGTTCCTGCACGTTATCCTGCAGTTTAGTGTTGGCCGCGCGAAGTGTCGAAACCTCCGATTTCAAGTTTTGTATTTCGCCCTGCATCTCGTCAAATTTGCTAGACATAAACTCGACGGTTTTGATAAGCTCTGGTACTTGATTTATAAGACTCTGAAGACACGACAACTCTTTATTAATGCTGTGAGTCAAAGACGACCCCAGCTTATCCATTTTTGATGACAACGACTCCTCAAATCGATTTAGACGCTCATCTAAAGACGATAGGTCGGCTCGATCCTTAATATCGCTCGATACGGCAAGCTCTGATATCTTGACTGGGGTGTCAGTGTTGTCACCCTTCCTTCGGGGTGTCTTACAATCCGGACACTTCCAAACTGACTTGGCCTTAGAAGATAACTTCGAGAAATTCTCCTTCGACAGACCGATACAAGAATACTGGTATTTGTTGGGACATAAGGAGCAGATTATTTGGTCTGCGGCGCCGATATATTGTTTACAAGCATTGCATAAACTCATTTTTTTATTCACAAAACAATCTTATTGCACCATGAATGCGGGTCGAAAATTAAATATTTGTTTACAACCGCGGTCCATTCACTCTTATCACCGCCTCGTAGCCTGTTCGCGGCAAGAACGTCTTATGAGCCGCGCGAAAGCGCTACACTTACGTATTCGTATCAACTAAATTACACTGATCGAGAGAATTTTTGAAGTTTAATTTGAATTATCTTGATTAAAGTCTAAAAATGCACTGTATTTAAGTGTGATGAAGGATTTTTAGTAATTTTGCACTAATCACTACTTTTTGGATTATAATTGAGACTAGAACTTTGAAAAGAAAGTAAAAATTACAATAATAATTTGTAAGCACCCGCACTTGCGAAGCGTCGTCGATAATTGTGTACTTACAAGTATTCGCGAAAATCTAAATTTGCCCATATCTTTTTATCGTGTTGACTCAAGACCTCGATTTCTATACTAACTAGTTCATACTAGATATATAAAACTCAAGGTCCTGAGTTCTCTTTATGATACATTTTTGATAGATATATAAAAAAAAATGAAAGTTAAAAATCTTTTTCCGTGCGCAGCTGATCGAAGACTCGAGCGCACCGAGCTCTGCGGACGTCGCGCCGTGCGCGCGCCTCGACGACTACCTCGCGGCGCTGTACCGCGGCGCGCCCGCGCACGCGCACGCGCCCGCCGGCGAGCTCGCCGAGCAGCTCGCGCTCGTGCACGCGCAGCTCATGTACGAGCGCTGGCGCCGCGAGGCGCACGCCGAGCGCAACCGGCGCCTGCTGGGCCGCTGCCGCCAGGCGCGCGCGCTCGAGCTGCAGAACGCGGCGCTGCGCGAGCGCCTGCGCGCCGCCGCCGTCGAGCGCGACGAGCTGCTGCGCCGGCTGCGTCGCGCGCCGCCCGCCGCCGCCGCCGCCGCGCCCGAGCGCGAGCGCGAGCGCGAGCTGCGCCTCGAGGCCGCGCTGGCCGACGAGAGCGCGGCGCGGCTGCGCGCCGAGGCGGCGCTGCGCGAGGCGGAGGGAGCGCGCGCGGCCGCCGCGGCCGAGCTGCGGCGCTCGCGCGGCGAGTCGTTCGAGGCGGCGCGCCACGTGGAGGCGCTGGCGCGCGCCGCGCTGGCGGCCGAGCGGCGCGCCGAGCACGTGCGGCGGCTGCGGCGCGAGCTGCTCGTGCTGGCGGAGCGCGAGGCGCGGCTGAGCGGCGCGGCGCGCGCGGCGGGGGCGGTGGGGGGCGCGGGCGCGGCGGGGGCGGGGGGCGCGGAGGCGGCGCGCGCGGCGGGCGAGGAGCGCGCGCTGCGGGCGGCGCTGGCGCGCGCGGAGGCGGAGGCGGAGGCGGCGGGCGCGCGCGCGGAGGCGGCGGGCGCGCGCGCGCACGAGCTGGAGGCGGCGCTGGCGGCGCGCGAGGCGGCGGTGGCGGAGCTGAAGCGCGGCGCGCGGCAGGCGGCGGAGGAGGCGGGCGCGAGGCAGCGCGCGCTGCGCGACAAGTGCGCGGCGCTGGCGCGGGCGGTGCGCGCGGGCGAGGCGCGCCGCCTGGAGCGGCTGGCGGCCAGCGAGCGCAGCTAATGCCGCCCCCGCGCCCCCCGGCCCGCGCCCCGCACCCCCCGGCCCGCCGTCTCGCAGTCGGTCACAGTGATACGTCATACGGTCGAGTGTGTCGCGCTCGCGTGCAGTTTTAAAGTATGCTATTCTTTTCCTTGAGAATGTGTCATCTGAAATAAAGAAAGTAATCGATTATTAGAATGCATAGCATTACTTTCTTTATTTCAAATCGAATATGTTAATATTTATTTTAAGATTGTTTTGTTACAAAAGATTTAATAATTGTACCAGAAATATTTATACTAAAAATATTTATTGAGCTCGTAAATACTTATAATGTAAAGAACAGGGGTCGATTATGTAAAAATGATGACTATCGTGCGACGATCGCATGCACCTCTGGTTGTGCGACGAACGCATGCACCTCTGGTTGTGCGACGATCGCAATATGCACCTCTGGTTGTGCGACGATCGCATGCACCTCTGGTTGTGCGACGAACGCATGCACCTCTGGTTGTGCGACGATCGCATGCACCTCTGGTTGTGCGACGATCGCATGCACCTCTGGTTGGCCGACACTCGCAATGGACAAGTTTCCAAATATATTTTTTAATTAATTATTTATCTTATCTTTTTTTTTTCGAAAAAAATCTATGGGATCATTTTGAAAACATCTTCAGCTATCGATTTAAAAAAGAATCACGCAAATCGGTTCAGTAATCTCGGAGAAATTGGCAAAACAAGTAAATTTGTAAAATATACCTCCGAATAGACGCAGTGACGTCATACTGTGTGAGTGAGAGGCGGCACTTATTTTGCGTAAACTGAAATACCTAATTAATTTCTCCGTCATTTATTGATGGATTTCAAACATTTTTGCACTGATGAGTTAGTTAGTTTTAGTCTATATTTTAATTCTATTGTGTTAAATATGACATTTTCAACATCAGGAAACTTCTTCATTGGCTAAAATGCATTGTTGCATAAACAATACCTACTTACCATACATTCAACTAACCACTAGAATGTATTGAGATTGTAGCAATGATTGATGTAATTCTCAGTCTCCCTCGACTGGAGGGGGGAGGGTGGGGGGAGGAGGGCCTGATCTCAGTTTCAGCCAACCAGAACCTATGTGAAAGCGCGTCAAGATTGAGGCGTTTAAATCGTCCGAATCTGAAATTGCTGTTCTAAAATATAATTTTATCATGTACACAATATTAGGAGTATACTTTGTCATGCGTTTCGTTTTTGCTATGTTACGGTGATGTAAATTAATAATTAGTATATAATTGAGTTAAAAGTTAAAATATAAAATAAAAAGTGATCCAGTGTGACTTCGCAGGCAATAGGTGACAAAAAACGGCTGGATCGATTTTTCTGAAAATATAATCAGTTTCAATTTACCTAATTATTAATTATTAGAGATGGGCCGACTATGACATTTGCCGACTAGCCGACTAGCTAATCGGTTGTCAAATTGCCGATTAATCGGCCGACTAGTCGGCAATGCCGATCATATTCTAGATTTTGTAATTTTCCTCAATCCAAGGTACAAACTACAGTTTTTTGATAATGAAAATATAGTAACAGTTAGATCACAGTTTTTGCTGGAAGCTATAAAGAATAATACCTATGAGTGAAAATGATGACAGCGACTCAAATAACAAATGTATTTCAAAATATTTCGTCCTGGTATCTTTTACAGCTAAATAATATAAAACCTACGTTGTTTTTAAAATAAAATAAAACCAACATTTACGTACTATCTTTATTCGTTTGGCGCCGATTTAAATCGGCATATTTAGCCGATTAGTCGCCGACTATAAAATATGCCGAACTAGCCTACGACTTCCCGACTAGTGTACGCCTAGCGACTAGTCGGCTCATCTCTACTAATTATGTATGTGTCGAATGAACTTTGTCTCATATCGATATCGTATTGTTTCGTTTGCGATATAATCGAGACGAAAAATAATTATTGTAAACGCATGAATTCTGTGTGTATCAACTATTGCATCTAGAAGTCTTAAAACGTACAGATTATATTATTGTCAGTTTGGGATTCACAAAATTGGCCCAATTACAAGAACTTCCCACGGGGAAGTTAAAACATGCATATACATAATTATGTATGTATGTACCTTATTGTGTTGTAAGTTGTAATACATCCACTTGTAATGCTTGAACGCTTGTTATAGGTTTCTTTATTTTTTCGTTTGTTAATGATTGCTATAGTTGGGTCATTACAAACGTGCGAATCGAGTCACAAATTATTTTTACCGGACTTCTCGCTCGCACTCACAGGCCTTATGGAACTGGTATTGTGTGTAACAATAATAAAGGATTTGTCGATAGTCGATAACAGGTTATAAAGAGCGAGATGTCGATAAACATTACGATCATAGGTTTGTAAGGGCACAACCCTATGATCGTAATGTTTTATGGCTCAGTTCACACGTTTGTAATGTCTTAACTGTATAATGTTAATGAGTAATGAGAATGGCGTATTGGTATTCGGTACTAATTCTGATGTACACAATTGCTAAACTAAATTGACATGTCTGTCTGTCATACTTAGTGCTATCCTTTTCACGATGTTCCCTACAGAAAAGAATAACATTACCTTAAGAACTATCAATTTAGAGATTGTGTACAACAGAATTGGCATTATTGTGATGATTGCTAGATTATTTTACGTTATTTAAACGCTACTTTAATCATTTACTTCGCGTCATTATTACTATAAGTAGGTATTAATCTTTGTCAGTAGTTAGATTCTACTGGTGTTTGTAGTTTGGCCCACGCTTGGCCTTCTACAGATCTAGTTTGACGGAATCGTCCGTTTACTCACGAGTACCTCTAACTTAGTATTCAGAGAAAAGCTGAAAAGTAGATTCGGGTATGATGTGTTGTAAATGAAAAAGTGAATATATTGTACCTACTTCGTGACTCAGCACATCTCGACAACTTTGATTGACGTTGATATACTTACTGGGAGTAATGAAACACTTCAACGTCATAAAATGGACCTTAATAATCTTAATAACTGTTTGAAGAGTTCATCTACACATCTACATACATCTACGCCGTAAACGGAAAATTAGCGAAATAAAAATTTCCGCTTTACTTTGCCGTTATAGTGTTTCGATATTCCACGACACTTGCAACCTCGTACAGTCTCGTACTCGTGACCACTCGTCAATAGTTGGAGGAACGCGTCACCCGTAATATTATGATATTAATGTAATATAATGACATATTTCGAACGAAGAACTGCATTTTTATTGTGAAGTTAACACTATATTCTTTACTAGCGGACCCGGCAGACGTCGTCCTGCCCGCTATTAGCGCCACCTGCCGGGGTCCAATTTTTCTACTTACAAACCTTCCTCTTGAATCACTCTATCTATTAAAAAAAACCGCATCAAAATCCGTTGCGTAGTTTTAAAGATTTAACATAGGGACAGAGAAAGCGACTTTGTTTTATACTATATATAGTGATCGACGTGATAACATCTTATAAATCGATGAAAGCTGGCTGCACCCACAAAAGTGTCACGTTCCGTGTGAACCGAGCGTGCAAGCGAGAGCGCGGAAAAGCAATAGAGACACGATCGGCCTATATACAATGTTCTATTAGTAATTAGAGGATACCCGCGATACTTCGACCGTATGGATTTAGATTCTCTCCCAAGGAAACCGTGGATTTCGAGATAAAAAGTATCCTATATTTTACTCCATAGTATGAACTTAAATCATGCCAAGTTTCATTTCAATCCATTCAGTAGATTCAGTGTGATGCGCGCACAAACATACAGACAAAAATTTCAAAAATAGCTTTTCTACGTTCTATTACTTATTTATTTTTATTTATTTTTATTTATTTATTGAACAGAAAATATTGTAAGATGTTGACAATTTGCAGCCCAAATAGACCGTGGTCTGTGCTAGGGCTGACAAAATTAAGTACATAACTATACAATATAATAATTATTACAGAAATAAAAATATAGAAATACAAAACAAAACAAAAATTTAAACAAACATACATACTGTTGATACAAACAGACAAATAAATAGTGCAACCGTGTTTAATTATTTATTTATTAACTTATTTATTTATTTATTTACCTATGTAGGTAAGTAGGTAAGTACTTAAGTAGGTAAGGTCTATCTTATTACCAATTCCAATTTTCAATTTTCAACAGATCTTGTCATAAAGACACTTAAAATCAGCAGGAGAGCATTCTAGGAGAAATTTCTTTATTGTAAATTTTAGTTTTCTCCTAAGAGGTAAGTGTTGTGCACATAATATCAAATTAGATGTCTCAAGAGGAAGATTGTTAAAGAGCTTCGGAGCCGCAACTGTAAAATGCCTAATCGTGAATCTAGATGTTCTTGGTGGGATTGTGCATCTTTGTTTTCTCTGCCTAAGATGACTGGGAGTTTACTCGAGGGGAAAGTTATGTATGTATTTTGCCATATACATTGCTAATTGCCAAACATATATTTTCCTTGGTGTTAAGACTTTACTCAGCTTAAATAATTCTTCCGTAGGAAATCTTCTATTTTTTTTAAGGATAATTTTGAGATTAAGTTTCTGAGCTTTATTAAGTTTGTCTAATAAAGTTGACCCACATGAACCCCATGCTATAATGCCATACAATATTAATGACTGAGTTAAAGAGCTGTATACGTTTAAGAGTAATTTAACACTCAGAATATTTCTTAGATCATTGTAGATATAGCTCAAGTTTCGGACTTTTCTAGCAAGCATGTCCACATGCTTGTCCCACTTTAAATGTTGATCAACAATAATACCAAGATAAGTTGTGCTATTGGTACAAGACAATGTTTTGCAGTTGACACATTGAGACATATTATGACAAGAGTGAACTCTAATTTTTGGAGCTTCGGTCGGAAGTCCGGCACTGGTGGGTGAGAAGCACATATATAGGGTTTTGTCTTCATTAAGTGTTAGAAGATTGTTATCGTACCATTCTTTGACCAGGCGAAGGCCATATTCGGTTTTTTGAATGGTATCATCCCATGTCGAGGCTGTGAATAATAAAACAGTATCATCTGCAAAACATAGCGATTTAGAGTTTGTCTGCCTGTCTGTCAATAATGAACAAAAGTCGTTAAGATAGATATTAAACAAAATAGGTCCTAACACGCTCCCTTGAGGGACACCAAACCTGATTTCTGAAACATTTTCAGCGCTAACCTGATTTCCAACTCGTACAAATTGTTTCCTATTCTTAAGGTAACTACTGAACCAGTTTAGTGCATTTCCAGTAAATCCATATAGCTCCAGTTTTCTTAGCAATAATTGATGTGAAATGGTGTCAAAAGCTTTGGCGAGATCTATGAATACAGCAATTGTTTTATTTTTATTTTCATGGTTCAAGACTATCTGCTTTGTTAGTTCAGAAATTGCTTCGTTTGTCCCTAGACCCTCTCTAAATCCATATTGATTATTATACAGAATATCGGAAGTGTACGTGGTAATCCTGATTTTCATGATTTTTTCAATGATTTTAGAGATGGTAGGCAAAAGTGAGATGGGGCGATAGTTAGACATCAGGTTAGTGGGCCCTTTTTTGTGTAGTGGCATAATAATAGCGATTTTAAGGATTTGTGGAAATATTCCAGTTTTGAAGCTTAAGTTAATCATAGATGAGAGTGGGGATGCTATTAAACTATTCAATAATTTTAATATTTTAGAAGTAATGCCATCATGTCCACACGATTCAGTATTTTTTAAAGTTTTAATGCATTTACTTACTTCAGCCGGATTTGTAGGTTTTAAATAAAAAGATTTGTTTATAAGGGGGAAGCTAATTTTACTACATAATGTGTGCTCTGTGGCCTTTATATTATTAAGATGTTTTTGAGCAAGATCATGTCCTATTGCGCTATAAAAAGTATTAAGAGCATTTGTTATCTTATTTGGTTCTATGGAGAAATTAACAGTTTCATTATTTATCAACATTTCTTTAATAGATGGTTTTTGTTTTGTTTTCCGATTAGAAGCTTCATTCAGAGTTTCCCAAATCTTTCTAGAGTCCCCTGAGTGTTTTAAAATTTTTTTTTTGTAGTATTTTTCTCTTGCATCTTTTACTATTCGATTACACAAGTTTCTATATTTTAAATAATTGGCTCTAGCACTAGCATCGTTAGGGTATTTTTTAAACAGTATATATAGTTTATTTCTTTTTTGAATACACTTAAGAAGTCCATCCGTAATCCAAGGTTTTAATTTAACTCTAGAGTGAGGAATTTTTTTAAATGTAGTGTTATTCTTAATGTGTGTATTAAGAATGTCGTGAAATAATTGAAAGGATTTATCTATATCTGTTTCTTTATAAGTTTCATCCCACGATTGACAATTAACATCTTTTAGGAGTTGCTCATAATCAATAATCCGTTTTTGATATGGAAGATTTCGCTGTTCATCACTAGGGTATTCATGTGCTGAATTCACACTGCAAAGAGTAAGATAATGGTCAGTAATATCCGTTTTTAAGACGGCAAATTTAGCAGTTTTGTTTCTTCTCAGTCTAACCATACAGTGATCGAGACAACTATTGTCTCTGGTCGGTTCGTGAATGCCAACCTCTATATTATGAAGGGCTAACAGTGCTAAATAATCACTTGCCTGAGGATGTACATTGCCAATAATGTTGATATTTGTATCTCCCATAAGTAATATGTTTTTTGAGCGCCCTATTTGTTTTAATTTATGATCAAGGGAATCTAGAAAGACTTCGATATTACTGCATGAAGGCGATCTGTATAATGCAATCAAAGTGAGTTCATCATTTAAATTAAGTTGTAAGCAATTGGCCCCAAAAAGTTCTAATTCAGTATAGTTATAGGCAATTGCATTCTTAATAAATACAATGACACCATCATTTTGAACTGGATTTATCTTAGTGAATATCGAGATATATCCAATGCTTATCCATATCCCCCAGTTATTATTATGCAAACATCTTTAATGTACAGATACGGCAGTCTACGATTTTAATATATGTATGTTTTCTGATGATTATCGTCCGTTTCGGTCCGACCGACTTTACTGAACATTTTTTTTTTATCACTCGGATGTTGTCCTAGCTGAGAGAAGTCGGATGCCGATGCGATGTCTTACGGCGCCGCCGGCCGCCCGCGCCAGGGCCATTGCCCGTCGCCTTACATTGGCGAAGTACGGTGCGACCAAAAAACAGTTCTACAACAGAATTAGCATCATCATTCACATCAACATCTAAACCTTCTTCATGAATCACTGTCTATTGCTGAAAACCGCACGAAAAACCGTTCAGTAGATTTGAATTTATCGCAAATAGACAGATGCAGTGGGAGATTTGGTTTTCTTATATGTAGTGATCATAATCTGGTATTCAAGAACAGAAATTAAACATATAAACGACTATTTACGCATACAGTAAATTCATTATTTTCATACACCTGTAATAGTTCGATGCACCTGTATGAGATTGCGGACAAGAAAATTGTATCTCTTGTCAGTGGATATAATCGGGGGATAACATTTTTGTCTCCTGCCCACGCTAGCCGTGCAAGGCGACGCAGTAAAGGTTAGAATTTTAATGCCTGCCCGGTGCTGCCACACGTCATTGAAACATTTTTGTAACACGTAAGGTGAAAGAAAGCCGGGAGTCATAATTAGTATATTTTTATATAATCTATAATACAAATCCACATACACTAAAGTATATTTGGTACAAAATTCACAACATTAATAATATAGTATAAATAGTTAATTAAAATAGTCAACAATTCTGTATTTACAATGTACAAGATATACAAATAGTCAACAACTAATGGTAGATGTCTACTGGCACGGCTCAGCTGGGCTCGAGCGGCACGAGCTGCTCTCGCCGTCGAGCGAGCCGGGCTCGGGGGACGCGCCCACGTCGGAGCTCGAGAGACAGCATGCGCTCGACGTCGCCCGGCGCGCTAGAGCAGCGACGGCGTAGTTCTGCGGCACGAGCTCGCTCTCGCCGTCGAGCAAGCCGGGCTCGGGGGACGCGCCCACGTCGGAGCTCGAGAGACAGCATGCGCTCGACGTCGCCCGGCGCGCTAGAGCAGCGACGGCGTAGTTCTGCGGCACGAGCTCGCTCTCGCCGTCGAGCAAGCCGGGCTCGGGGGACGCGCCCACGTCGGAGCTCGAGAGACAGCATGCGCTCGACGTCGCCCGGCGCGCTACAGCAGCGACAGCGTAGTTTTGCGCTACGAGCTCGCGCTCGATGTCGGCCGGCGCGCTAGGGCAGCGGCTCGACGTAGTTCTGCGGCACGAGCTCGCTCTCGTAGTCGAGCGAGCCAGGCTCAAGGGACGCGCCCACGTCGGTGATGATCCGGTCGGGCTCGAGCAACAGCTCGCGCTCGATGTCGGCCGGCGCGCTAGGGCAGCGGCTCGACGTAGTTCTGCGGCACGAGGCCGCTCTTGCCGTTGAGCGAGCCGCGCAGCCAGCCGGGCTCGGGGGACGCGCTCACGTTGGTGATGATCTGGTTGGGTTCGAACGACAGCTCGCCCTCGCTCTCGCCGACGCACGCGTACAGAGTGCGGACGCGCCTGTCGAAACACATCGACCTTGTTACAATAAAACACAATAGATCCTCTGCGAGAGCAATGAGCAATGGGCAGTTAGAGGAGCTGAGGCCGCCGCGCCGCCGGCCTGTGCCCGGCGCGGGCGGCGGCGGCCGTGGGCTCGGAACATAGCGGGTGTAAGGGGGCTGCTATCGAAAACGAACACAGGTACCAGTAGCGATGATTACTGACAAAATACCACAAAAAAAATTAAAATATATTACCTATCTTCTATTTCTTAAAGTTCATCAAATTGCAATCAGCTGACGCTAGAGGTCCGCGAACGTTGGGTAAATACCTTAAGTTATCGCCGACTTGTGCATGATACAATATATATTGTCGGTTTAGCGTCTAGCGTCAGCTAGCTAGCTTCAGCTGATCGCTTTATATTGCGAACTTTTAAAAATACGTGTAGGAAATATTTTAATTCTTTTTTCGCGTTTTTTTTGGTGGTATGTTGTCAGTAACCATCCCTACTGTTAGCTGTGTGCCGCACGCCCGGCACGAGGCCCGCGCGCACACACTCCGACACTCACGTGACTCTGCTGGGGTGCGGCGCGTGCGGCGCGTGCGGCGCGTGCGGCGGCGGCGACGCGCTGTGGCTCGACACGGACTCCGAGCTGCTGCTGCAGCGGCCCGCTCCCGCTCCCGCGCCCGCGCCCGCGCCCGCTCCTGCCGACAACGCACACGCACGCTCAACGCTGCCGCTCCACAACACCGCCTCGGAATACATTCACTGTGCCTGTGCACATTATTTATCATACATGGTTCCAATGCATTCACATTGTGTCGACGCTCGTCGTCACTTCCACATTTTAATACATATTTTATTCATTTACAAAATACTAACTTATTAAACAATTTTCGTGTTGTTAATTTTGGTTAATTAATTAATTGTTAATTATTATTGATGGAGTTTATTTTTGTTGCTTGTGCAGTTGCTGCTATTGACCATCGGAATTGTGTACCGTTCGGAACTCGATACTGTTGCTTTAAATCGAAAGGGAAAAACTGTTCGTAGCGGTGAGAGAAAGGTCGTTCGGCTGGTCGGGGCACTCGGGGCGCGCGCGCGGTCACGATACCTGTGTGGACGTCTTTTCCTCGTGCCGGCACCGGGCACCGGGCACCGGGCACCGTGCTGTGACGTCACAACTCACGACCCTCGAGCGCCAACACAATGTGAACACGTAGATCGAACTCATTATCCGAAGTGAGGAATGACCCTAACACAGGTTTTTATGTTCGGTAGCCCCGAATCTTCGGTGCGACTAAATTTATTTTGACAAAAATAATAATGGATTCTACAATAGAAGTAATTTATCACGTTAAATGATTATTTATTTACTTTAATCTCGGCTACTTTTCATCTCGAAAACTGAAACATTTCCCATGGGATTTTAAGAAATCTAAATCCACTCGACACTTTCATTAGTGCACGACTTGTAACGTAGCCACCGAGAACCAATAGATGTCGTGTTGAGGTGGCGCGCATCGGTCGGTGTCCGCCATGTTGGATCGGCGATGACGTCACACAGCAACATGTAAGGGCGCACACTCACGGGCGGCGCGCGGCGCGAAGTGCTGCAGCAGCTGGTGGTGGTGCGGCGCGTACGCGGCACACAGCGGCGCGCCCTGCGGCAACAAATTGACAAATAAAAACTTTATCTTTAGCTACTTCACTCTCTTACTGAATTTTTCCCACTAATCTCAATAGACAGAACTACCTGATGGTTGGCACTTTAAGCACTATCATACAAACAAAAAACTCCTCGAATACCAAGTATTTACTATTTATGAACAGATAATATTTGTGGCTATTCATTCAGATTATTTTTTCTGTTTCATCATTTCCGCGGCACCGCAGATCGTCGGTCCGTCGATGCTCAAATCTGGAATATGTATCTGTTTTTGCAATCCGAGCGACTGTCATTGATATATTTACTAGATCGAATTACCTACGAGTAACGTATTGTACCATTCGCTTCGGAGCATTTCAAATTAAAATATCGAGCGATTGCGTTAGTTCGATTCAAAATTTTGTAAATATACAAGACAAATACATAATAACTTATTTATATTAATGTATGTATATAGGTATACTTACGATATCATTTCGCGAGGAGACCGGCATGGACGGCGTCGCGCTGCAACAAACAAACAAACGACACATCAGCACAACCCTCATACGTTGTCACAGTTTTTCATTCTTAAATAATATAAACGAGATTTACGTTTGTCTGTAGAAAGTAGCTTTACGAGTCATAAGGGTTTATAATGCAACTGATTTCGCTGTCACAGGGTTTTCGTTGAAAACTCAAATCGAGGTTATTTTATAATATGTAGATCGATATATTATGATAAAGACTTGGACTTTTAAATTTTGGGCGGTTAAAAAACAGAGCACATTCTCTCAGTTTATTCTTGAAAAACCTTAAATGAATATGTTACATACATATTATTTAAACATCAAAAAATAATTTAGAATCAATTTCCCCACAGTAATTATTTATTTATCACTATTTATATAGGTACTATTACACTATTTATATTTTTCAGTCTCATGAATTTCAAAAAAACAAAATCCCTAAGCGAAGCTTTTCGGAAGCCGCAACAACATATAAATGTGTATACTCAAAGGTGTATACCGACCCCGCAATAACGAATCCAGACAGGCAGATGATCATGTTCGGTACGATTCACTGATCCGGCTGATCGACGATAGATCGCGAGATGCGAGATGCGGTGCGACAACAGAACACACAGTACGCGCGACGATCGGGCGGCGACTGGCGGCGCGGCGCCCGCGCGCCTGTATATATGCACACCTGGCGGCTGGCAGGTGACATGCGGCCTGCCGGCGACTCGCAGAGCAGCGACACACAGATAATTCGCATCTCGCGATCACAGGCGCGAGTTCACTCGCCTCCGGAGTCCGGGGCTCGAGTGCGCGACGCGCGGACGCGGACGCGGACGCATCGTCCAGCCCTTAGTTAGGTATAATTCAGCCCATAAACAAAACTCTCCCCTATTCTCTCTCCAGGGCCCATATTCGACGTTTTGTGTCTTTCAATATTATGATTAATTAATCAATTACATGAATTGACACCAGATATGTAGCCTTGTTTTTTATCGAGTAAAAATTATGGATATCAATGTTTCTAGTTTAAGACATAAAAATTGACAAGAATCTATTTAATTGTACGGACTTTTAACTTTTTATTCAGAATCCTCTCACTACAGTAGGTACATTCATTTTGTTTCTGTACGTCTGTAAAGCGAATCTGCCTAATCGCGAATCTGACGAGTCCAGAATCTGTCCAGTATACCGTTTACCGCGTTGACCGTAATTCGTAACGTAGGTAGATTCAGATCGTTTTATTCAAAATCGGTACACTTTTCAAATATCAATTAATTTTACACAACAAGAATATGGAAGTGAGATAGCAGTGCTAATTATTTACGGCAAGTTAAAAGGAAACTATCGGCTGTTATAGAGCAACAGCTGAGGTTTGTTAGGAGAGCGGAGAGACGGTCGAGATGTAGGTCTGTGTGCGCGACGCAGGCAATACGGGAGGCAACGCTACAGACTACAGTTGACCAAGTCGTTTTATAATGACTGAAAATCATAACGATAATTAATAGTTCTCCCCTATAACACATAATAGATCCGAACGTCAGCTGCTCCGATAGTGCAGGTGGAACTAAAAGTTACAGGATGAAATAGTCACTGTATTGTTATGGAGAACCTTATGACATTCGATCAGAACAAGAACAAGAACGAAAGATCACGAACGAGCGGTGGGGAAACGATCATGAACCTTATTCCATTGTCATACGGTTCTCCGTAACAATACATTGACTTTCATGCGATATGTTTTAAATCCATCGCGGGTGCGACGACTGACGCTCACTTTGTCGATTTCTGAACATTAACCAAATGTTTGAAATAAAATTCATTCGGTATAAAATCAGTGGAAAACTTGCAGCGCTACCTCCCGGCCCCCGGGTGCCCGGGCTAGGAGGCAGGCGGCAGAGCGGGTCGCATCTGCTGTGTCGGCGACAGGTGCGCATTCCGCGCGCGCAGCTGCCGGCCGCGCGCAGCCTCCGACCGCACCGCGCGGCGGTAGAGCGCCGATCACAAGTAACTGACTGCTCACTGCTCGTCACAACTCACAACTCACAACCGATGAACCACGTAACAAGTGTAGCAAATGCTTGCTGAATCCGCGGCACTGCGAATTGTGATCAACCGAATACAACGAGTTGTGTACGAGTGACGAGCGCGAGCACTGCGGAAAAGCTGCATCAATCGAATCGTCGGTACAGAGTACAGACTCACTCCTGTGCTGTTTATGCTACAAGTATAAATTGAAAATTTAAAAAACCCCCGACATTCGCCATTTTGTGGCGGCAGCCATTTTAGATTTGCATAGTGCTATTCTACTAGTCAAGCCCTTTCATTTGACACCCATATTAAGGGAGTTGTGAAAAAATATGTAATCCGCCATTTTGTAGCGGCGGCCATTTTGTAGCGGCGGCGGCTTGGACTGATTTTCTTCAAACATAGCTAACAACACTCTCGACTAATTCACCTTTCAAACAAAAAAAACCGCATTCAAATCGGTCCACCCGTTTGAGCGCCACAGGGGAACAGACACACACACACACACACACGCACGCACGCACGCACACACGCACGCACGCACGCACGCATGCACGCACGCACGCACGCACGCACGCACGCACGCACACACACACACACACACACACACACACACACACACACACACAGACACGTCAAACTTATAACACCCCGTCGTTTTTGCGTCGGGGGTTAAAAATGGCACTACAGCGATTTCAGCCGACATCGACACTCGACAGCGAGAGAGACTGACAGCGGCCGACTTGAAAAACTCATGCTTGTTTTCGTCACTTGAAAAATGAACTTTCCTTTCCTACCTTTTCACGATCGTGGAAAACGTCAATAGATTATTGCATTACGTTCAAAGCGTCAATTGAGTTTAGTTTTAGAGATTGTGAGCAACCAAATGAACACCATGGTTGCGGACCCGCTCTGATATTATTAGATTTTCAATATTTTGTAGAAAACTTTTCAAAAGCTATTACAAAAAGTCAATATTTTCAAAAACAAAGCCACCAAAGCTTACAAAAAGTAGATATAATATTTTGTTTTGTTTCAGCTGCATAATGCGACAAGCTATGTAAATAACTATTAGATAAGCTTGCTTATCCAACTTATCCCAAATCAATGATTGTACTATTACGTCAGTGATTATCCCTTACAAGGAGCATCAGCACCTGCCTCCCCCCGCTCCCCGCGCCCCGCGCCTCGCGCCGCGATGCGCACATAAAGAAATGAAAAGAATGGAGCATTCCAGATTTGCCAAACAATGTTGTGCTCGCCAGCTGTTTTAGCAGTAGTTCATAACAACAGTGGGTACATTGACTTGAAGATGAAACAGGATGGAAACTACTCTCAATTCTGCTATTGAACAAGAAACGAAACGAGCTCCTGCAGACTGCATCAATGTACTATATACCCTACCCTATGTAATCCCATACTAGTTTTTTTATGTAGTGGGTAAAAAGTACGAAAGTGTGTTAGTGTGTTTGTTTATTTGTTGGTTTGTCTTTCGATCACGCCGCTACAGAGCTACGGATCGACATGTTTTCCACATGGGTATTGTGGAAGACTCGAAGAGTGGAGAGCGGCATGGGATACTTGTTATCCCGAAAGAACACAGGGTTCCCACGGGATGTTTAAAAAAAGTAACTTCATATATTCATACAGTTTTATAAAAGTATAATCAAATTGTGCCAAGTTTCATTTTTGGTGATACAATATCATTTGATCGTATCTAAATGATACGACTCACGATACGACTGACTACGCTCATATGATCCTCTTTCCTCCTATTTAGGATAAGTGACTAAAGGCACCTTTACTAGTACCTACCTTTAGGTACTAGTTATTATTCTGTGCCAAAGGGAATAATTGTTATCTATACTAATAAATAAAATTGAAGTGTCTGTCTGTAATATCGAAATAACTACCTCATATTAAGCTCATATGGTTATTTGAACGCTACCATAACCGAATCACACGTTTTTAAAATTTTTGTCTGTCTGTCTGTCTGTCTGTCTGTCTGTCTGTCTGTCTGTTTGAACGGGCTAATCTTCGGAACGGCTGAACCGATTTTGATGGGACCTTCACATACAAGTAGAGAATTAATCAGGGAGTAACATAGGCTACTTTTTTAACCGACTTTCAAAAAAGGAGGAATTGTGTTTTTCTACCTATGTACACCGATATCTCCGAGATTTCTGAACCGATTTGCGTAATTTTTTTTTTAATCGATAGAGAAACATTGCGACCCTGTTCTATAAAAAATTTGGATTCCAACTCCTCAATCCTGATGCTGTAGGGGACCTAATCCCCAAAACTATGGGTTTTAGAAACTTTCGGTTATTTAAATTGATATTGGGGGTACCAATTAATGACTTTATCGTTGAATGAACTCGAGTAGGTACATATCCAACTCCTCAACCCTGATGCTGTAAGGAATTGTATTCCGAAATCGTGGGGATCCCACGGGATTTTTCCGTTTTGGGGACAGGTTTCTACAGATAAGCTACTTTTTGTTCTGGAAAATCAAAAGTTCCCACGGGATTTTTAAAACCTAAATCCACACGGGCGAAGCCGTGGGCATCATCTAGTTGTTAATAATAATAATGTCGTAGGTAAGTTTGATACGTAAACGATCGAAGTATACCTAGGTATAGAGAGGCTGTGCGCCGCGGCCGCGCTGGAGCATTAACGAAAGCGAGAATGTGCAATACAATACAAATTCCGAGCGGGATTCTCCGGTATTCTATTTATAAGAGATAAATTAAAAATGAAAAGGTTGGATAAAGGTTTGCGTGCGCGCGCGCAGCTGTCCAGTGTCGCGCGCAGCCTCCGCCGGCCGCCACTCGCCACTCGCCACTCGCCACTCGCCACTCGCCACTCGCCACTCGCCACTCGCCACCCGCCACTCGCCACTCGCCACCCGCCACTCGCCACTCGCCACTCGCCACTCGCCACTCGCCACCCGCCACCCGCCACTCAGCTCTCTACCATTCATACGTGTCATTCATTACAATTCCGCGTTCGATCAATTAAGAGTTTTAAGCACGATTAGCTCCGACTACCTTAAAAACAAGTTACTAATATTTACTTGTAAGTTCAGTATTAGCAGCAGTGCGACCCGGTTTTTTTCCACACTCGACTACTTAAGAAATGTTTCTGTCGAGCTTCTGTCGAGATTTATATCTTTGATATCTGTATTATTTACTATAGTTATATACATATTATTATAAGTAGGTAGGTATCTATTCGAAAGGAAAATGCAAGAAGATCGAAAAACTTTTTTCTTGGAATAAAAAATTGCTGAAAGCTGAAATAAATGTGTACGTTCAAACAGTGTTCTGAGTTCTGACTATGAGCAGATGTTGATTTTTAGATTTTTTACACTTTATGACTCAGGAGTAAAATCATATTCAGATGGGTCACTTAAAACATGACTCCAAAAAAAATCAAGTTGCAATTTGTTACTTCAAAAACTTCAAATACTCGTATAGTAGGTAGTAAGTAGGTCAGTAAACCACCTGGGGACGTATATTATATGTACAAAGACAGTGCAGTGTGCATACACTTCCTCGGTCATTGTGAAGGGGAGGGCGGTAGCGGGGGGGGGGGGGAGGCAGAGGCAGATGCACGTAATTACAATAGGCGCACCTGATTGCGCCGCGCACTTGCGGGTCTGCAGTTAGTTGTTACGCGACAGATGCAATTCACTTCCTCCAATAATAATTATAAGGCAACACGGATATCGCTTTACATGATTTTGACAAAAAATGATTATTATTTTACTTCATCATATTATGTTCATATTGTTCATTGACTATGTCGTTTGGTAAATTCTTTAAAAATTTTAACTTTTCGGCAAAAATTGTGTTGTGACACCTTAAATAAATTGTACATATACATACTTATCTAATAAGTTTTAATGTACCTATTGGGGGATAATTTAGCGATGGAAAATATTTTGAACGAGCGGATACCCACCACTTGGTTCGCGTGGATATTGATTTTAATAATTAAGTGGGAATCATTTTGTTTTTCCTATGCTCCTTTGAGCTTAAACTTTGCTAAAAACTGTTAAAAGTTCATTGGCGGATGTTTAGGTACATCAAAATGTAAACATCCGCCAGTGAAAGTCCCATCAAAATCGGTCCAGCCTTTCGGAGATTAGCCTGTAGTCTTTAAAGTATCTACTTTCTAACAAAAAAAGAATGAATGAAATCGGACCACCCGTTAACGAATTACAGCTAAGTACACATTTTGCCTTTCATTCCCTCTCCCAAGGGAACCGTGCTGAATTTCGGGATAAAAAGTATCCTATATGTTACTCCATAGTATTAACTTAAATCATGCCGAGTTTCATTTCAATCCATTCAGTAGTTTTTACGTGATGCGCGCACAAACATACAGACAAACAGATAAACAGACAAACAGACAAAAATTTCAAAAATAGCTTTTTTACGTTCTATTACTTATCCCTAACATCCCCCAGTTATTATTTTGCAAAAATCTTCAATGTACAGATACGGCAATTCTACGATTTTATTATACGTATAGATAGATAGAAGATATAGATAGAAGATAGATAGATGAGTGTCTTAGTAAAACAATAATAATTACTAAGTATAATAGTTTTGTATCATTTACCGAGAATAAACGGAGCCAACACTGAATCAAGGTGTGTGTATACACTCGTAGAAGTAAGATAATGAAGCTCGCGCCAGCTGCCAGCTGCCGCGCGCGCAGCAAAAAACAGCGCATTGGAATCGTAAGGACACAAAAACAGCGCGCGGCCGCGGCGGGCGGAAGAGACACGTGGCCCGGATTTCATTTGTACCATTACTTTTTTTGGTTACCTTACAGAAAAGGTACAATATAACTGGTTCCGTAGTGAAACAAGGAACCCTTACGGTTACGTCCGATCCGTCCGTCCATCCGTCTGTTCGCGGCCATTTTATTTAGAAACTTTGAAAGCTACAAAGTTATTCGGCGCAGTCATAGAAAGGTACCGCCGTTATATGTACTACGTACATAACGTATATAGACGATTAGAAATAAATATAGACGAGATTATAAATATACTAAAATTTTGATTGATAAAATTATATTTCAGTTTACGCCGAACATGAAAAAAAGTTACGTAACCCCTCGAATAGGGTATCGTCGAATAGGTATTTTAAAATCACTATAATATGTGACAGTATGATTTTATAATTTTCGAATTCAGTGTAATCGAGCACATTAGATTAGACTCGGAAATCCAAAATCAATAATAATATTATGGGCTATGAACATTGAACATGGCTCGATAAATAATAAATCGCGAGTAAAGCCGCAGGCGTGCGCTAGTGGCGGGCGCGGGCGCGGGCGCGGGCAGCACGTGATACAGCACGACTCTTCGTAGGGAAGGTGTTTATCTGGAGGACACCTGGCCGCCCCACGCCCCCGGCCCCCGCGCCCCGCACCCCGCACCCCGCACCCCCCGGGGCGCGCTCGCAGCACCTGCGCGCATCTCAGCCGAGCGCGGACCGCAGAGTGCGGCCGGTACACTCAGCTTATTGTCATTTATTGTGCTACTAGCGGTCCGCCCCGGCTTCGCCCGTGGTACATAATATATAGCCTATAGCACTCAGGGATCACGTACATATCCAACAGTGAAAGAATTTTTGAAATCGGTCCAGTAGTTCCTGAGATTAGCGCGTTCAAACAAACAAACTCTTCCGCTTTATTATATTAACTAGCGGTCCGCCCCGGCTTCGCCCGTGGTACATAATATATATCCTATAGCACTCAGGGATCATGTACATATCCAACGGTGAAAGAATTTTTGAAATCGGTCTAGTAGTTCCTGAGATTAGCGCGTTCAAACAAACAAACTCTTCCGCTTTATTATATTACAAGCGGACACCCGCGACTTCGTTCGCGTGGATATTGGTTTTTAAAAATCCCATTTGAATCATTTTGTTTTTCCTAAGCTCCTTTGAGCTCATACCTTGCTAAAAACTGTTAAAAGTTTACTGGTGGATGTTTAGGTAGATCAAAATGTAAACATCCGCCAGTGAAAGTCCCATCAAAATCGGTCCAGCCTTTCAGAGGATAGCCAGTAATCTTTAAAGTATTTCCTTTCTAACAAAAAAAGAATGAATGAAATCGGACTACCCG
Source organism: Melanargia galathea (assembly GCA_920104075.1). Lineage (NCBI taxonomy): Eukaryota > Metazoa > Arthropoda > Insecta > Lepidoptera > Nymphalidae > Melanargia > Melanargia galathea. The sequence goes on from OV049877.1 coordinate 98,217, forward strand.
TTAACGAATTACAGCTAAGTACACATTTTGAACATTGTAATAGCAGTATAGACGCATACTTAAAATTCGTCACCCACACTCTAAGAGTTCCCTCTTCTCGAAAAGCTTCTTCTGTGTAGGTCCGAAACTTTATAATCACTTGCCGAAAGAAATTATGACTATAAATGAGGTTCCTTCTTTTAAGAAAAAATTAAAGAAATTTTTAGTAGAAAAATGTTATTATATAACGATTATATAACTGACTAGATGATGCCCACGGCTTCGCCCGTGTGGTTTGTAAAAATCTCGTGGGAACTTTGATTTTCCAGAACAAAAAGTAGCCTATCTGTAGTAAGTAGTAACCCGTCCACAAAACGGAAAAATTCCGTGGGATCCTTACGATTTCGGAATGCAATTCCTTACAGCATCAGGGTTGAGGAGTTGGACATGTACCTACTCGAGGTCATTCAACAATAAAGTCTTTAATTGGTATCCCCAATATCAATTTAAATAACCGACAGTGTCTAAATCCCATTAGTGTTGGGGATCAGATCCCCTACAGCATCAGGATTGAGGAGTTGGAATCCAAATTTTTTGTAGGGCAGTGTAGCAATGTTTTTCTATCGATTAAAAAAAATTACGAAAATCGGTTCAGAAATTTCGGAGATATCGGTGTACAATGTACATAGGTAGAAAAACACAATTCCTTCTTTTTTGAAAGTCGGTTAAAAAAGTAGCCTATGTTACTCCCTGGTTAATTCTCTACTTGTATGTGAAAGTCCCGTCAAAATCGGTTCAGCCGTTCCAAAGATTAGCCCGTTCAAACAGACAGACAGACAGACAGACAGACAAAAATTTTAAAAACGTGTGATTCGGTTATTAGTATCGTTCAAATAACCATATGAGCTTAATATGAGGTAGTTATTTCGATATTACAGACAGACACTTCAATTTTATTTATTAGTATAGATATGTAGATAGATAGATTTAAAAGTAAATGACAGAGCTGCATTATAATTTATATAAAGCTACTTGAAGTCAGGTACTGATCACCTCTCCTGAACAATTTTGTATGAGACTTTTTCACCATAATTAGCATGTGTGTAAAATTCAAAAATATAAGGTCTACAAAATTATAGAGAGAGCTGAACGTGGAAAACTGACTAGGGTGCCCTAAGGGATCTCGAAAACTATCAGTCGGAAAGGTACCGTCCCGAAACAAAAAATGTTCAAAACCTTGGGCCATTGGGTGAACCGGTGAAAAAAATATGGCCACCAAACAAAAAAAAATTTCGTCTCCATACAAAAATTTTGCTAATTTTCAAGAGGCTCTCCAGAAAAATTTTGTATGGAACTTTTTTCGCCTCACTATTTATATGCGTAGAACTTATGGGTCTTCCTTCAGGAAAAATATGAAACGTCATGAATGTGGAAAATTTACCAGAGTACCCCAAAGGCTCTCAAAAACTATCAGTCATAGAGACATGGTCCTGAAACTGAAAATGTTCAAAACCTTGGGCCCTTTGGTGAGCCAGTAAAAAAAAGATAGGCACCGAACAAAAAAAATTTTCGCGTCCATACAAATTTTTTGGGTAATTTTCAAGAGGCTCTCCAGAACAATTTTGTATGGAACTTTTTTCCTTTCACTATTTATGTGCGTAAAACTTATGGGTCTTCCTTCAGAAAATTATGAAACGTCATGAATGTGGAAAATTTACTAAAGTACCTCATGGGTCCTCCAAAACTACCAGTCATACAGACATGGTCCCAAACAAATGTTATTAAAGACCTTGGGTCATTAGGTGAACCGGTAAAAAAAAGATGGCCGCCGAACAAAAAAAAAATTTCTCCATACAAATTTTTTGGATTCTTTTCAAGAGGCTCTCCAAAACAATTTTGTATGGAACCTTTTCCCTTAACTATTTATGTGCGTAGAACTTATGGGTCTTCCTTCAGAAAATTACGAAACGTCATGAATGTGGAAAATTTACCAGAGTACCTCATGGGTCCTCCGAAACTACCAGTCATACAGACATGGTCCCAAACAAATGTTATTAAAGACCTTGGGCCATTAGGTGAACCAGTAAAAAAAAGATGGTCAACGAACAAAAAAAATTCTCTCCATACAAATTTTTTGGGTTCTTTTCAAGAGGCTCTCCAGAACAATTTTGTATGGAACCTTTTCCTTTAACTATTTATATAGGTCGAACTTATGGGTCTTTTTCCAAAAAAAATCTGAAACGTCATGATTGTGGAAAATTTACCAGAGTACCTCATGGGTCCTCCAAAACTACCAATCATACAGGCATGGTCCCAAACAAATGTTGTTAAAGACCTTGGGCCATTGGGTGAATGGGTAAAAAAAAGATGGCCGCCGAACAAAACAAAATCTCTCCATACAAATTTTTTGGGTTCTTTTTAAGAGGCTCTCTTAGACATTTTTGTATGAAACTTTTTCCTCCCACTACACGTATAAGTAAATAGAACTCAAAGATTTTTTCACAAAAAATACAAAACGTAGTGAATGTGGAAAAATTACCAGAGTACCCTAACGGCCCTCAAAAACTATCAATCATAGAGGCATGGTCCTGAAACTAAAAATGTTGAAGACCTTAGGCCCTTTGGTGAGCCAGTAAAAAAAAGATAGCTACGGAACAAAAAAAAATCGTGTCCATACAAAATTTATTTTTAATTTTCAAGTGGCTCTCCAGAACATTTTTGTGTATATCCTTTTTTTTCCACTAAACGCATGCATAGAACTGATTAGTGTCCTTTCAGAAAAGATACGAAACGTGACACCAATATTTATTTCTATCTTTCAAGAGACTCTCCAGAATATTCTGGTATTTGTTATGGCCTCCCATTTCTTTATTTTACGAATATTGAAGAGACTACAAGGCCCGCGAGCTGCTTGCAGCTCGCGCACCGAGCGCAACACTAGTAATTTATAAGTATAGTGTGCTTGATGACATGTATTTTATTACTAACTAGCGGTCCGCCCCGGCTTCGCCCGTGGTACATAATATATAGCCTATAGCACTCAGGGATCACGTACATATCCAACGGTGAAAGAATTTTTGAAATCGGTTCAGTAGTTCCTGAGATTAGCGCGTTCAAACAAACAAACTCTTCAGCTTTATAATATTACTAGATGATGCCCACGGCTTCGCCCGTGTGGATTTAGGTTTTTAAAAATCCCGTGGGAACTTTTGATTTTCCAGAACAAAAAGTAGCTTATCTGTAGAAACCCGTCCCCAAAACGGAAAAATCCCGTGGGATCCCCACGATTTCGGAATACAATTCCTTACAGCATCAGGGTTGAGGAGTTGGATATGTACCTACTCGAGTTCATTCAACGATAAAGTCTTTAATTGGTACCCCCAATATCAATTTAAATAACCGAAAGTTTCTAAAACCAATAGTTTTTAGTTTTGTGGATTAGGTCCCGTACAGCATCAGGATTGAGGAGTTGGAATCTAAATTTTTTATAGAACAGGGTCGCAATGTTTCTCTATCGATTAAAAAAAAAATTACGCAAATCGGTTCAGAAATCTTGGAGATATCGGTGTACATAGGTAGAAAAACACAACTCCTCCTTTTTTGAAAGTCGGTTAAAAAAGTAGCCTATGTTACTCCCTGGTTAATTCTCTACTTGTATGTGAAGGTCCCGTCAAAATCGGTTCAGCCGTTCCGAAGATTAGCCCGTTCAAACAGACAGACAGACAGACAGACAGACAGACAGACAGACAGACAGACAGACAAAAATTTTAAAAACGTGTGATTTGGTTATGGTAGCGTTCAAATAACCATATGAGCTTAATATGAGGTAGTTATTTCGATATTACAGACAGACACTTCAATTTTATTTATTAAGTATAGATTATTTATTATTTACTAGATGATGCCCACGGCTTCGCCCGTGTGGATTTAAGTTTTTAAAAATCCCGTGGGAACTTTTGATTTTCCAGAACAAAAAGTAGCTTATTTGATAAGTAACCCGTCCCCAAAACGGAAAAATCCCGTGGGATCCCCACGATTTCAGAATGCAATTCCTTACAGCATCAGGGTTGAGGAGTTGGATATGTACGTACTCGAGTTCATTCAACGATAAAGTCTTTAATTGGTACCGCAATATCAATTTAAATAACCGAAAGTTTCTAAATCCCATCAGTTTTGGGGATCAGGTCCTCTACAGCATCAGGATTGAGGAGTTGGAATCCAAATTTTTTATAGAACAGGGTCGCAAAGTTTTTCTATCGATTAAAAAAAGAATTACTAAAATCGGTTCAGAAATCTCGGAGTTATCGGTGTACATAGGTAGAAAAACACAACTCCTCCTTTTTTAAAAGTCGGTTAAAAAAGTAGCCTATGTTACTCCCTGGTTAATTCTCTACTTATATGTGAAAGTCCCGTCAAAATCGGTTCAGCCGTTCCGAAGATTAGCCCGTTCAAACAGACAGACAGACAGACAGACAAAAATTTTAAAAACGTGTGATTCGGTTATGGTACAGTTCAAATAACCGTATGAGCTTAATATGAGGTAGTTATTTCGAAATTACAGACAGACACTTCAATTTTATTTATTAGTATAGATAAGAACTATGTATTAGTAATAGTTAACAATATTTAAATTAAAATCTGGATTATATTATTGCATGCCGTAAGGTAGAATTTGGCGAAACACTAATAATATTTATAAGACCCATGTAACTAACCCAAATTCGCAATAAATGAATTGAATTGAATTGAATTGACTTTCATCCCCTCTTCCAAGGGAACCGTGCTAAAGGAGATGTCCCAAAATTGCCCCAGAGTCGTTTTAAGTTTGTATAGTGAAAAATACCAGTAGACCTAACTATATAAATCTAATAAAATTACTTTATAATTATTATTTTGAAAGACAATAATTTTTTTCAAAGAAAAATGAACCGACTTCAAACGATTCGAACTAAAAAGTTTAAAATAATTTTTTATTCATTTAGATTGGCGATTAAACTACCTAACTCAAATAATATATAATTTTTTGGAGTCGGCGCCAAACCACATTCATTTCGTGTTAGTAAAATCAGAGTAACTATCCACTTTTGAATGTGAGTCGCGGAGGGTGAGGCTGTCCGGGACGCGGGGAGCATATTTTCGACTTGAAAAGTATGAGTTGTTTTAGCTTAAAAAGTTTGGCGCCGACTTCAAAAAATTATATATTATTTGAGTTAGGTAGTTTAATCGTCAATCTAAATGAATAAAAAATTATTTTAAACTTTTTAGTTCGAATCGTTTGAAGTCGGTTCATTTTTCTTTGAAAAAAATTATTTTATGCTTTTTTGTGATTTGTTTTCGTTATATATTCATATTAATATAAATGAGAACTATGTTCAATAGATTATGACCTATATATTATTAATTATTATTAAATATCCTGTGACATAATATATGCAGTTTATGTGTCATACTAAGTATAGGTGAATGGTTTTATAATGTTCTAACCCAACCTAACCTACCTTTCGATCTACACAAGATTAGTTTATATGCGTACTACTCTTGTATAATTTGGAAGACCTAGACTAAAAAGTAATTTACAATCTATACGCGACCAGTTTCACACCCGTGCGGTTTGGCTTTGCATAGCATGGAAATACACGTAACCGTGCACAAACTCCAAGGAATCACTCTATAGTACAGCTGTACTGACTTCGGCCCAAAAGTTTTTGCAAAAGGTCAATGTTACGTAGGCGTAGCAGAGTGAAGTCTTTGGACAGAATAGCTATATGAGACTTCAGCAATAGGTCTGGCAATATCAGAACACATATTAGTGACATATGTATACATTTATGCTTATAACTTCGTATGTAAGAATGATAACTCGATGTGTTATATACTAAAACCTTCCTGAAAGTATGTAGATTACGATAGTGAAACAATCATCAAAATCGGTTCATTAGTTGCGGAGATAATCGTGAACATACTTACATACATACATACATACATACATACATACGGGTCGAATACAGAACCTCCTTTTTTTGAAGTCGGTTAAAAATAGAAACCTACAAACTAGCGGGGTTTTTTAAATTCATTCTAAAAAGAAGTATTTTTATTTCCTGTTATTGTTTACTGCCATTTTATTTACAGCTATAGTCTGATTTTTAGGGTTCCGTACCCAAAGGGTAAAAACGGAGCCCTATTAATGTCACTCGGCTGTCTGTCCGTCTGTCCGCCGGTCACAGGTCTCTAGCTCGCAGACGAAATGAGTTACAAACCTGAAATTTTGGTATTTGGTGTAATATTGAATTAAAAATTTAATTAAATTATTTTTCAGGGGGGCTCCCATACATGAGAAAGGAGCCGGAAAAAAAAATTTTTTTTCTTACCCTAGCTTGTGGGGTATCATTGTTTAGAGCTCATTGAGTAGAGTACGAATATATATTTTTTTAATTTTTTGCTTAAAAAGTAAGGAAATGGGGGGTCATCAAAATTGTCAATTTTAGACCATTTTTGTGACGGGGGCTATCTAAAAAACTAAACTAGTTAGGAATATGATATTTCGGTATATTATGTACTATATGCTCTATTTGTACAACAAATACTGAAAACAACGATTCATAAAATAGTTTATAAGCTGTGACCAAAACAAACGAACTTATTTTGCGTTTTTCTTTCACGGTTTCTTGCGATGTCTAACTCGGAAATTAAATATTTCTTAGACCCAAAATATTATATTGTTCATAATTATGTACGGAACCCTGAAAGAGTGAGGCCCGACTCGCACTTGGCTGATTTTTATTTGACGTGACGTTTGATGACTTTTAATGTTGCTAGAGATAAAACAGTTCCCACAAAAAAGATAATAAATTCAAAACTTACGTAAATAAAAATCAATTGCTTCATGTAGATATGACAAATGCCTGACAGATACTTCAGGTACTTTAGTTAGGGGTAAAATCGAAATCCAGTTAGTAACCCTATTTTTGATACAAATAACTCATTCTATTTTTGACGTGTCAAAATAACAGACAGTTGTTGTCATGACAATTGATTTTTAAATGACAACTGTAATTAAAAATCAGACAATAGTGATGTCCGACACAATACAAGCAAGTACTCGATACTTTTGGTATCGAATCACTACTTTCAAGTGTTACTTGGTATCGGAAGAAAAGTATCAATTCGAATCGATGCGCAGATACGAGTTTCTAATATTAAAAAAAAAAATAGATCCGACTTCAGTCGATTCGAACTAAAAAGTTTAAAATAATATTTTATTTATTTAGATTGACGATTAAACTACCTAACTCGAATAATATATAATTTTTCGAAGTCGGGGGATAAATGACTTTCATATTTTTCTAGTTGAATATGTGCCCCCCGCATCCCGGACAGCTTCGCGCTCCGCAGCTATCATGGTTCACCGCGCTCGCCTTCAAAAGTGGATACCTAATCTGACTTTACTTGCATTTACTTTTACATTTACTTTTTATTTTATATGGATTGCATGTGGTTTAGCACCGACTCCAAAAAATTATATATTATTTCAATTAGGTGGTTTAATCGTAGTATCGTTAAATCGTAGTTGTCACATACATACTCGTACATACGGGTCGAACACAGAACCTCCTTTTTTTGAAGTTGGTTAAAAAAACTGGCCACATGCAGTGTCGTCTGCGTTTTAAACAAAATGACGAAACTCCTTTTAGGTTTTGACATTATTTTAAATCTTTAACGATTGTCAGTGAACTGACAGTGATCAAACTATATTTTTGGCCCGACTTTTCTGTACAATGTGTATCATTCCACCAAACCGTACCGAATGATATTGATCGATAAAATTAGCAACTGAATCGTATACCACTGTATCGATCTACATAAGTATCGGATTTGGATCGTGACGAACATCCCTATACAAGGAACTTCATTGAGCTGCATGTTTGCGCTTATGTGATTTTCTTGTATTTTACCAATTTTACTCTGTTTTGTGTAATTTTTCCAGTCTGCGTCAAGTAATTGACCACTAGTTCATGCTCCGCAGTGCTTATATAAGTTTGCATCAGAACATTCGTGAGCGAAACGTGAATTAGAGATTTTGACTCTGTTGTGTTGTGACATCTCGGCGGCAATGGCGTTTCCTAATCGTTGTGTTAATTATACCATTACTTTCGATGATCCTATCTCGAAGAGTGCTTGGATTAATATCAGCAGTTGGACAGTTCCAAATATCACTAAGTACGCCGTTAAATACCAAATAATACTTTGTGTTCGTTAAATTATCTGTTGCAAAATATTTTTAGGATATTTTTAGTGTGAGATGTTAGGGTACTCAATAAGCAATAACCATACTATCTAGGGTCAAGAATACTATTTATTATTAATTTACACAGAAAACCAATCCAAAGGTAAAAGTTTCATCGTGACGCATAAACTTTTTTTCTGGGGCAAACAATGTATTGGGGAAGGGCCATCTCCTTTTGGGATAAAAAGTATCCTATATGTTACTCCATAGTATGAACTTAAATCATGCCGAGTTTCATTTCAATCCATTCAGTAGTTTTTACGTGATGCGCGCACAAACATACAGACAAACAGATAAACAGACAAACGGACAAACAGACAAAAATTTCAAAAATAGCTTTTTTACGTTCTATTACTTATCCCTAACATCCCCCAGTTATTATTTTGCAAAAATCTTCAATGTACAGATACGGCAATTCTACGATTTTATTATATGTATAGATATGTATCTCTATGTATGGGGACACCCTTTAATTTCCAACTTTTTTAGTTTTTGGAATTTTTCCTTTATTTGTGCTGTAAGACCTGGCTTTTTGCCACATTTCGTAATTCTAGGTCAACTGGAACTACCATTTAGGTTTTCGACCTAAAACCTATAGGGTACTTCCGGTTGACCTAGATTTGCCAATTTTGGTCAAAAGCAAAGTCTTACAGATCAAGTGAAGGAAAAATTCCGAAAAATAAAAAAGTTGAAAATTAAGGTAAATTTGGGTACTAACAAGTTTTCGTGAAAATCTAAAATTGCCCATATCTTTTTATTGTGTGGACTCAGGACTTTAATTTTTATACACCTAATAGGGACTATAGACCTTAGTATCTGGTATAAATTTCAATTTGCTAGGTCTACCCGTTCCTGAGAAAATCGGTGGTGACACACGGACAGACGGACAGACGGACAAGAAAGTGATCTTATAAGGGTTCCTTTTTTTACCTTTTGAGGTACGGAACCCTAATAACGTTAGGTTATAATATATCTCGCGAGATTGTGAACTGTCGAAAATTTTGAACCGTAACATATTGCTTACAATTTAACACATTATTTTTCGGTAGATTGTAATCTAACGAAGTTATTACTAGTACTTAGATCAATCGGGCAGTAGGTCCGGGACGTTGAGTTTAAGGGATCACCTGAAAGTCAGCGCTGGGAGAATGCAGCTGCATTGTTTTGAGGTTTCAGCGCTATGCTGAGGCGATACCCTTTTCGGGTCTGTAGGTACTGCGTAGTGCGTACTGCGCCACAGACGTGTAGTGCTCCAACATTTGTACGTGAAATACTTAACTTCTAAATTGTGAAGTAATTTCTAAGTTTACTGTACATTTCAACTGACAATGGGTTTCTTGGTTGAAACGTGCTGTCATTACTTAATAGTAGTCTGATTTTTACTACATTTTTAATTCGGTGGAATTCTGACAGTTGTCATTTAAAAATAGAAAGAGTTATTTGTATGAATAACAGGGTTACCATCTAAAGTTCAATTTTACTCCAAACTAAAGTGCCTGAAGTATCTGTCAGGCATGTCATATCTACATGAGACAATTGATTTTTATGTATATTATGCAAGTTTGAATTTATTACCTTTTTTGTGGGAACGGCTTTATCCCTGGTAACATTTAGAAATGTCAGAATTCCACGGAATTAAAAATCAGAGTATAGAATAATATAGTAAGATACGTAGTTTACTTTCGTGTAAGATAGTTTATAGGACAGAATGCTTGTAATTTTTCTTTTTTTTTTATCTGCGGCGCTGTAACCCAAATAAATGATTATTTATCTATATTTATTTATTGTATATCGATATATGATTCGACAAGGCGTCCGTATCACTCAGAGAAAAGTTCTAATACCTCGTAAGATACGAGACGCGATCGAAATAACCGTCACTCGATCGAGCCCCGGCCCCGGCTCCGGCGCGCGGCGTTTAAGTTGCTTTTTAACGCCAAACTCTCACTCACCTACTGCTATACATTTATTTTGTCTGAACAGTGAACACGCTTAAGTAGTCGTGTGATAGTGATAACTCACCCCAGTACACCGTTGTGGTCGTGCGGGTCGCGCGGGTCGCGCGGCGGGTCGTGCGGGTCGTGCGGCGGCGGCGGGTCGGGCGGCGCGGGCGGCGGGTCGGGGCTGAACACGGCGGGGAAGTGCTCCAGCAGCGCCTCGACCAGCACGTTGTAGAACTTGAGCTCCAGGATGGAGGCGACGGTCTCGCGCTCGGCGCGCAGCAGCGTGGGCCCGAAGCACACCGCCAGGTTGGACGCCGTCATCAGGTTGCGCTCGCTGCGCGCCGCCACCCTGCACCACCACCGTCACATACACTCTCCGTTACCGACACGGGCGCGGTCTCCGAAAATAAACCTTTCAATCGCTGCTACAGCTTGGAATTTTAAATTGAATGTGAGAATTAACGTAATGCTCCTTTGAAATCGGTACCGCAATCGCTCTAGATGTCTTCACACGGACCGCATCGGATTGTAAAACGGCAAAATGCCGTTTTAGGGACCTTTCAGACAGACCGGCGCGGAGAGCAGAGCAAATTTTAATCGCATTTAAAATAGAATCTTAAGACATTGAAATAGGCTTTATTTTTACATGTTAACTCTTTTATGATAAGAGGATGCTCGAGCATGCTCCCAATACGCTCTGTGTGAAATATATGAGAGCAGCCGGTCGGCTACTCGTCGAGCCGGTCTTTCGCGCTCGAGCATCCGACCGGCTCCGTTCGCGTGCTCTTTCATGCTCGCACAGCCGACCGTAGGCCGAATCGCTCTGCCGTCCGGCCCAAGAGCGTACGCTCGGCTCCGAGCGCATCCGCGTGTCCGTTCACACAGACCGGCGCGGAGAGCAGAGCAAATTTGAACGGCCGGTCTGTGTGAAAAAAAAAATGCTCTCCGACGCTCTCCGCGCCGGTCTGTCTGAAAGGTCCCTTACAATCCGATGCGACGTTCTATTTTTACAACTTCTCAGTGAAAGTTTTGTAATTGTGAATAAACTGGGAATTTTCTCTGTCTCGAGAAACTTACTATTTGTGAGTTACAAACCTTTCAGTAACAAACTCACAAACCAAAATAAGCATTACCGAATTTGAATCTACTAGATTACAATTTGAGGATATAATCGGTGCCATAAAACTATCTAAACATAAAAATATCTACTAATTTTTGGCGCACATCATTATAAGATAAACCGATCGCTCCTACACTGTTTTCTCGCTGGAACTCAGGTAACTAAAATCATAAGTCATATAAAGGGCGAGCGAGAGGAACGGCGCTCTACAGCCTCTCACCTGCACAGGTGCGCCAGCACGAGGCGCAGCATGTCCCGGTTGCGCGGCGGCAGCGCGTGCACGAGCGCGTGCAGCGCGCGCGGGCGCGCGGCGCGCTCGCTCTTGGCGGCCTGCAGGAAGGCGTGGTGCAGCGCGCGCGTCAGCAGCGGGTCGGGCAGCGCGCGCAGGTACGCCTTGAGCGCGGACGTCAGCGTCCTGCTCTCCCAGTCGGCGGGCTCCAGCGCGGCGGGCAGGCGGCGCGCGCGCCCCAGCGCCACCAGCCGCGACACCTTCGACGACACGCCCGCCACCCTGCAACCGCCGCGCGCGTCAGTACAGCGTCGCACGACGCTCGCGATCCCCGGTTCCGGGTCGCGACTCGCGAGTCGTATCACTCGTACCTGTAGAGGCCCTGCTCGTCGAGGCCGCGCGCCTCCAGCGCCGCGACGATGCGGCGCACGAACGCGAAGCCCGCGTCGTCCAGCGGCCAGGCCTCGTCGCCGGGCGGCGCGTCGGGCGCGTCGGGCCCGCGCGCCGGCGGCGGCGGCGCCAGCGCGTCCACGGCGCGCAGCCACGCGGCGCGGTCGCGCTCGCCCAGCGCCTGCAGCGTGAGCGGCGCGCGCTCGCGCTCGGCGGGCACGGCCTCCCAGCAGAAGCGGCGCTCGGCCTCCTGCGCCGCGCGCGCGCCCGCCAGCACCACGCTCTCCGCGCTGCCCGCCTGTCGCACACACCGTCACACACCGACACATTAACGACATCATCGATGTCTCTGGCCATCGATTTTAGTTACGAATATAAAAACTAACAAGGAACAATTACGATTAAAACTGTTTTTTTATATCTCCAAAAATGAGCGAGATAATGAAGATCTTCATTATTTCGCTCAACTCTAAGGTTTTACGGAAAGTTTCATTATGCTGCTGTTCATTTGCTATGACGTCACAAGTTCGTCGCCCGGCCGGCTACGGACGTCGTACCTGTAGGCTACGAATACGTAAGTATAGGCTGCTCACTGCCATGGCGCAACCACTACATTGATTTCGATAAAAAAGTAGCACAGAAGTAGCTCGCATCGTGGGTAGATTAGGTACTTTTATCCTGGAATAATATCATGTTTCTAGTGATCATCATCATCATTATCAGCCACTGCTCCACTGCTGACCGCAGGCCTCTCCCATGTGGCGCCATACTGTCCGGCTCTCTGTCTTTCGCATCCAGTCCCGGCCAGCGACCCTTTTAAGATTATCGGACCGCCTAGCCGGGGGTCTTTCTTACAATGCGCTGGCCGGTTCGCGGTCTCCACTCGAGGACACGTCTGCTCCAGTGGCCATCGGTCCTCCGACAGATGTGACCTGCCCACCGCCACTGAGCTGAGCTGATGCTGCGAGCTATGTCAGTTTAGTCCTTTTCCGAATAACCTCATTTCTGATTTTATCCTTCAAAGAAACTCCAAGCACCGATCGCTTCATAGCACGTTGCGCGACTGTAAATCCGTGTGCACGTCTCAGCTCAATAGGTCATCACAGGTAAGATGCATCGGTCAAAGACTTTTGTCTTCAGACATTGCGGCAGAGATGATGAAAAGACTTGACGTAATTTCCCAAATGCTGCCCGACCCAGACGAATCCTCCTGTCGGTTTCCTTCTCAAAGTTTTGTCGGTCTATTTGTAGTTTTCCTAAGATAGACATAATCTGCGACGACTTCGAGTGTAGTACCACCGACGGTTATTGGTTCTGGCGGCATTTTTTTCAAGATTCATGTCGAGACCAACACAACGGGAGGCCCCATCTACTTAGGTCCCGCAGCATTCCGCCGGAGACCCCGTGGATAAGACGATGTCGCAAATCGAAGGTGTGATAATAAGTATGTACTCACCGTTTATATTGATTCCCCGCGTCCTTCGCAGTTCAATGTTATAAAAACGTCCTCCAGTGCGTTAGAGAACATTTCGGTGAAATAAAGTCACCCTGTCTCACACTCGGCGCAACTGGATGGGTGCGGTGATGGTGGGCGAACTAAACCAAGTTTGGGAATTTTGAATTTGGACCGTCATCGTAGCGGCGCTGTACAGACATCTCAACGCCTCGACGACATCGTTGCAGAAAATCCAGGACAGCCCAGATTTCGATTGCAAAATGGTCCCATAGATTTTTTCGAAAAAAAAATTTTTAATCTTTTTTTCGAAAAAATCTATGGGACTATTTTGCAAACATCCTCAAAGGTCGATTAAAAAAAGAATTACGCAAATCGGTTCAGTAATCTAGGAGAAATCGGTAAAACAAGTAAATTTACATGGAAAAAATACCTCTGAATAGACGTTATATTCGAGTGAGTGAGAGTGCGTTACAATACATGAACTTAAATAATCAATTTCTCCTTCATTTATTGATGAATTTCAAAATTTTTTTCACTGATTTATTAGTTTTAGTCTATATTTTTATATCATTGTGTTCAAAATGATATTTTCAACTTCAGAAAACTTCCTCATTGTCCATAAAACGTCTCGACTTGCTTTGCTATCTCGACCTTAGAATTGACCAATGTCACCTTGCTGAATCTTTAGTTTCGTCATCTGGCTCGTTGCCAGAAGTTTTGCAGTCTTTCGAACCTTTGTTCTGCTCGATCGCTTCTTTAATTCCAAGCGTATTAGCAGAACTGAGGTCGCGTCGTATGCACTGTTTTATTCTCTTGTTGAGCTCATCTGACGAAAACGTCTGCTTGGTAGACGACATTTCCCGTCGTTATTTCATAAGGTCGAGAGTGGTCTGAGAAAGTGTGGACTTTCTGATTTTACGCTGTGGCCCACTTCCCGGAGGATTTTCACAACACAACACTGTTGGTTCTCTCATCAACGTCAGTGATGGTTTCCAACGCCACAAAGCTATTTGTCAATTCCAATTGGAACGGTTCGGACCCCATGGCCATTTCGGGAGGCGAAGATCTGAGCGTTGACTTCATCAATCGGGATCTTTCCAGGTGATAATTGATATACAGAGAACCCCTGACCAGCTGGTGATCACTACCAGTGTTCACCGGTTGACGATTACAGTTCCTACTGATATAAACAAAAAATTAAAAGCGTAACTCCACAGCATGGCTAATCGAAATTGACCTTTCACTTATTCTCGTGAAATAAGGTATAGTGTTTTCTTCTACATTTATAGCAGAACGTTCTATGTTTGCAGTAAATTGTAACTGTAGGTTGGCGATTTTTCACAAACTTCGATCTCTCAGTCGGCTTTAATTTTATAAACTCTTGACATTTGGATATTAATATTATCTCCTTTGTAGTAAGTGCAAGAAATGTTTGAATAAATAATTGACATAGTGAATGTAGAGCTGATGATACGTACGACTTTGACGTTGATCTGGTTGAAGGGCATCAGCGACAGCAAGCGCGCGCCCTTCTCGTACGAGCAGTACTGCTTGCTCCACGTCGTGCCGAACGCCTCTGCGCATGCACACACACACACACACAACATGCACATAGTGAATGTAGAGCTGATGATACGTACGACTTTGACGTTGATCTGGTTGAAGGGCATCAGCGACAGCAAGCGCGCGCCCTTCTCGTACGAGCAGTACTGCTTGCTCCACGTCGTGCCGAACGCCTCTGCGCATGCACACACACACACACAACATGCACATAGTGAATGTAGAGCTGATGATACGTACGACTTTGACGTTGATCTGGTTGAAGGGCATCAGCGACAGCAAGCGCGCGCCCTTCTCGTACGAGCAGTACTGCTTGCTCCACGTCGTGTCGAACGCCTCTGCGCATGCACACACACACACACAACATGCACATAGTGAATGTAGAGCTGATGATACGTACGACTTTGACGTTGATCTGGTTGAAGGGCATCAGCGACAGCAAGCGCGCGCCCTTCTCGTACGAGCAGTACTGCTTGCTCCACGTCGTGCCGAACGCCTCTGCGCATGCACACACACACACACAACATGCACATAGTGAATGTAGAGCTGATGATACGTACGACTTTGACGTTGATCTGGTTGAAGGGCATCAGCGACAGCAAGCGCGCGCCCTTCTCGTACGAGCAGTACTGCTTGCTCCACGTCGTGCCGAACGCCTCTGCGCATGCACACACACACAACATGCACATCGTTGGTTAGTGGTTCTTATAATGGTCAGTGTCAGTGTCAGTGTCAGTGTCAGTGTCAGTGGACACTGACACTGACACTGACCATTGTCAGAATAGTGAGTTGTTTTAATCGGAATTCAAAAACAAATTCGCCATAGAGTGGTATTTTGTTACGATCTTACACAGCTAAAAGTATAGGGCGAGCCGACGATGTCTCACGAGTACGATGCGGTTGCGCACACGATACCTATAACTATTACTCTCGCTTTGAAGGTGCTTCAGTTGTGTCACACGTCATGGCATGGTGCTTCACACCCTAGCATTCGGGTACCATATTCATTCACTGTCATCCAAATTACGCGGTCTCTTCAGTTTTCAGGTCGAACGAAAACTTGAAGTGGTCAAAAAATCAGTTAGGAAAATTTCTGTAGAAATATATGTGAATCTCACTTTTCTCCATGAGGAACAGGTAGCCCGCGCGCGACACGCCGCCGGCGCCCTCCTCCGGGCCCTCCACGTCTTTGCTCTACACACACAATTACGGGCATTATTTGACGCGCATTCGCCGTAGTCATCGGTATAATGTCAGCAGGGCAGCGAGGACGCTGGACGACTCACCATCTGCCTCATCTCCATCATCTTCTTCATGAGCGACTCGGTCTGCTTGCTGGTCTCCTCGAAGTTGCTCCGAGTCTGCGACCACACCGTACGATCAAAACCTGCCTACACCTCCAAAGATGCTTCTCCAGCTGATCGATCGGCCTCGATCTGCACGTTCGATCGATACTGCTTATCGATCGATGAAGGCGATCATACGTCGCCGCTAACTTAGTCGATCGGACACCATTTGTGTTCTATGATACCATTCCAACTATATCGATTAAAGCAAACGGAATAAAGTAGTATCGCTAGGATAGCGATAGTTTCAGACCGAGGCCGAGCGAGCAGGTAGAAGAGCAGCTTTGACATTTGAGGATATTTATTGTAACACAAGTTCACACGTCAAGCCCTAGAGCTCACAGCATCCGCACTCTCGACTCACACGCGTCCCCGCCCCTCGAATGCACGCTTCACTCATCTCAACTGCGGTTCAGTCGACGCACTCACTAATGTTTGAACGATAGAACTAGTAGTCCAAAGAGTGTATTAATTAATCAAGTTTCACACATCTATTGAAACCGGTTCCGGACCGGAGTGATTTATTTACTAGGCTGTCAGCTAATAGGCAGAATTGTGATGTCCAGCATTTTTAATCCAAAAGAATATTGGATGCAAGTCGTGCCCGTACTCACAAGTCACACCCCATAGGGAACGCGACTGAACCACATTTAAGATTATTGTAAAAAATTCGGTTACTGAATAATTTATTGGAAAACGGTTAAATAACGCTCTGCGGCAAAATCTCAATGTCACACAGAGTTAAAAAAAAACAAGCAGGTCCGATTAGTAATTTTAATGTGTTATTTCAACGCTAGTGCGGGAAAGAATCGCGAGTCGTGCGACCTACGGCCGTGGAGCCTGCGCCGCGCCACCTGCCAGCGAACAAACGGATACAATTTTAATAAACAAATGTATCGAAACCATTATACAACGTTAGTTTAACTTTAAGCAAAACCTGAAAGCAGATTGTTCAGAATCAGTAACAGAATCGAACCCATCATACCACTAGGTCGGTTCGTCGGTTCGTCGGTCCAACATACTACCATTCGGTCCTCATTCGATAGACTGAGATCCGCTTAACTTTCTTTGATAAAATAGTAAAAATGTGTCTGTGCGCAATTCACACACGGCAGAAGTGAAAGGAGAATGACCAAAAATCTATGGGTGTATAACCCAGTCGTTTACAAGCATGTTGCACCATGTGTGCACCATTTATTGCACATTTACTCCTGATAACCAAACACACCATTTTAATACCTCTAGGACTTGTCGTTTTTGAATAAATCTAAGTTTAAGTTTAAATATGATTCTAGGTTATGTGTAGTTTATAATTGTTAAACTAGTAAGGAAAGCCGTATATCGTTCCTGCCGATTTGTTCCTGCTTGTTTGTTTAGCGCGCACTATACTTATCATACCTGTTCAACGATATCCAATGCAAAAACAATAAACCATAATATAATTAATATTGGTCTCCGCTGCGCTACAATCGCTACAATAAACATTCAAAATGTAAACATAGTAGACGTCACTAGCGTCACACACAACTAAAACAATGACATGTCACATTGACATCTTGAAATAAGTTTTGTTACACAAAATCAAGAAGGTTGTAGTTATATTATATTCCATTGCACAAAACGCAACGAAGTTAAAACAATATTATAACAAAATAATAATATTAATTATTACTTATTTACTTTAAGCGTATATTGTACGATTTACAACAAATAACAAATAAAATAATGTATTTAAATAATTAATATCCGTTCTATTTTAAATGAAATGATTTTTTTTTAAATAACAAACCTCTTTTTATTTGGGCATGTAGGTATGCGTAAAATGTAATGCAAACGACCGTCAGACTTAAACGGGAAGTTGAAAAAACGGTTTAATTCCTTTTTTATTACATTTTTTTATCGTGAAGTGTAGCATTAATAATTATTAATTTTCAAATTGTCATATATTCGTAAGATAATTTTTAATAAATTACATTTTGTGTAAATGTTTGGGTCAGGGGTGATCATTCTCCTTTATATTTTAATTTTTCAAATGCTGCAAAATATTATGTAAATATTATATTAAACATTAAAACCTTGTTAATGTTTTTGAAATATTTTGGTATATGATTTGGGTTCAAAAACGGAAAGAAGGCGCTGAGCGGTCCTCATATCTCATTCTCTCGCAGGCAAATCCTATTTGAATATGTATGTTTTTCTCTCTGGCAGTAGTGCAGCGCCTGGGAACTCAAACGACCTCCTGTCACCCTATGGACTCCTGGTACGCGAGAGAGGATTGTAGTGTCGTTTTTTCGTTTCTTCGAAATTCAAATTCACAACGATACTAACAAAGTTTCTCTTCAATAATAATAATCATCGCTGTCTGGTGTCATAAACCATTTGCAAAAAACAAAAATATGGTCCGAATTGAAAACCTTTTTGGATAAACAACAGTTCCCGACGACGAGAGCTGCTCCCATACGTCGTTCTCGGCTAAAACAATATCGTGAGACGTGGAAGAGTGGCAGGTATAGTGAGGAGGATGGACGGAGACGTACC
>OV049877.1:117561-200249 GCA_920104075.1 Melanargia galathea
GACTTCTGCCAGGCGTCGCTGGAGTACGTGTTCCAGCTGCAGGCGGTGCAGGAGCGCAAGAAGTTCGAGCTGGTGGAGACGCTGCTGGGCTTCGTGTTCGGCTGGTGGACCTTCCACCACACGGCGCACGACGTGCACGCCGACGCCGAGCCGCTGGTGCGGGACCTGCAGCTGCGCATCCAGCGGGTACGTCGCACATACAGCTGTTCTATCGTCCTACAGCGACAGCATGGACATGGCGGAGCGCGACTTCTGCCAGGCGTCGCTGGAGTACGTGTTCCAGCTGCAGGCGGTGCAGGAGCGCAAGAAGTTCGAGCTGGTGGAGACGCTGCTGGGCTTCGTGTTCGGCTGGTGGACCTTCCACCACACGGCGCACGACGTGCACGCCGACGCCGAGCCGCTGGTGCGGGACCTGCAGCTGCGCATCCAGCGGGTACGTCGCACATACAGCTGTTCTATCGTCCTACAGCGACAGCATGGACATGGCGGAGCGCGACTTCTGCCAGGCGTCGCTGGAGTACGTGTTCCAGCTGCAGGCGGTGCAGGAGCGCAAGAAGTTCGAGCTGGTGGAGACGCTGCTGGGCTTCGTGTTCGGCTGGTGGACCTTCCACCACACGGCGCACGACGTGCACGCCGACGCCGAGCCGCTGGTGCGGGACCTGCAGCTGCGCATCCAGCGGGTACGTCGCACATACAGCTGTTCTATCGTCCTACAGCGACAGCATGGACATGGCGGAGCGCGACTTCTGCCAGGCGTCGCTGGAGTACGTGTTCCAGCTGCAGGCGGTGCAGGAGCGCAAGAAGTTCGAGCTGGTGGAGACGCTGCTGGGCTTCGTGTTCGGCTGGTGGACCTTCCACCACACGGCGCACGACGTGCACGCCGACGCCGAGCCGCTGGTGCGGGACCTGCAGCTGCGCATCCAGCGGGTACGTCGCACATACAGCTGTTCTATCGTCCTACAGCGACAGCATGGACATGGCGGAGCGCGACTTCTGCCAGGCGTCGCTGGAGTACGTGTTCCAGCTGCAGGCGGTGCAGGAGCGCAAGAAGTTCGAGCTGGTGGAGACGCTGCTGGGCTTCGTGTTCGGCTGGTGGACCTTCCACCACACGGCGCACGACGTGCACGCCGACGCCGAGCCGCTGGTGCGGGACCTGCAGCTGCGCATCCAGCGGGTACGTCGCACATACAGCTGTTCTATCGTCCTACAGCGACAGCATGGACATGGCGGAGCGCGACTTCTGCCAGGCGTCGCTGGAGTACGTGTTCCAGCTGCAGGCGGTGCAGGAGCGCAAGAAGTTCGAGCTGGTGGAGACGCTGCTGGGCTTCGTGTTCGGCTGGTGGACCTTCCACCACACGGCGCACGACGTGCACGCCGACGCCGAGCCGCTGGTGCGGGACCTGCAGCTGCGCATCCAGCGGGTACGTCGCACATACAGCTGTTCTATCGTCCTACAGCGACAGCATGGACATGGCGGAGCGCGACTTCTGCCAGGCGTCGCTGGAGTACGTGTTCCAGCTGCAGGCGGTGCAGGAGCGCAAGAAGTTCGAGCTGGTGGAGACGCTGCTGGGCTTCGTGTTCGGCTGGTGGACCTTCCACCACACGGCGCACGACGTGCACGCCGACGCCGAGCCGCTGGTGCGGGACCTGCAGCTGCGCATCCAGCGGGTACGTCGCACATACAGCTGTTCTATCGTCCTACAGCGACAGCATGGACATGGCGGAGCGCGACTTCTGCCAGGCGTCGCTGGAGTACGTGTTCCAGCTGCAGGCGGTGCAGGAGCGCAAGAAGTTCGAGCTGGTGGAGACGCTGCTGGGCTTCGTGTTCGGCTGGTGGACCTTCCACCACACGGCGCACGACGTGCACGCCGACGCCGAGCCGCTGGTGCGGGACCTGCAGCTGCGCATCCAGCGGGTACGTCGCACATACAGCTGTTCTATCGTCCTACAGCGACAGCATGGACATGGCGGAGCGCGACTTCTGCCAGGCGTCGCTGGAGTACGTGTTCCAGCTGCAGGCGGTGCAGGAGCGCAAGAAGTTCGAGCTGGTGGAGACGCTGCTGGGCTTCGTGTTCGGCTGGTGGACCTTCCACCACACGGCGCACGACGTGCACGCCGACGCCGAGCCGCTGGTGCGGGACCTGCAGCTGCGCATCCAGCGGGTACGTCGCACATACAGCTGTTCTATCGTCCTACAGCGACAGCATGGACATGGCGGAGCGCGACTTCTGCCAGGCGTCGCTGGAGTACGTGTTCCAGCTGCAGGCGGTGCAGGAGCGCAAGAAGTTCGAGCTGGTGGAGACGCTGCTGGGCTTCGTGTTCGGCTGGTGGACCTTCCACCACACGGCGCACGACGTGCACGCCGACGCCGAGCCGCTGGTGCGGGACCTGCAGCTGCGCATCCAGCGGGTACGTCGCACATACAGCTGTTCTATCGTCCTACAGCGACAGCATGGACATGGCGGAGCGCGACTTCTGCCAGGCGTCGCTGGAGTACGTGTTCCAGCTGCAGGCGGTGCAGGAGCGCAAGAAGTTCGAGCTGGTGGAGACGCTGCTGGGCTTCGTGTTCGGCTGGTGGACCTTCCACCACACGGCGCACGACGTGCACGCCGACGCCGAGCCGCTGGTGCGGGACCTGCAGCTGCGCATCCAGCGGGTACGTCGCACATACAGCTGTTCTATCGTCCTACAGCGACAGCATGGACATGGCGGAGCGCGACTTCTGCCAGGCGTCGCTGGAGTACGTGTTCCAGCTGCAGGCGGTGCAGGAGCGCAAGAAGTTCGAGCTGGTGGAGACGCTGCTGGGCTTCGTGTTCGGCTGGTGGACCTTCCACCACACGGCGCACGACGTGCACGCCGACGCCGAGCCGCTGGTGCGGGACCTGCAGCTGCGCATCCAGCGGGTACGTCGCACATACAGCTGTTCTATCGTCCTACAGCGACAGCATGGACATGGCGGAGCGCGACTTCTGCCAGGCGTCGCTGGAGTACGTGTTCCAGCTGCAGGCGGTGCAGGAGCGCAAGAAGTTCGAGCTGGTGGAGACGCTGCTGGGCTTCGTGTTCGGCTGGTGGACCTTCCACCACACGGCGCACGACGTGCACGCCGACGCCGAGCCGCTGGTGCGGGACCTGCAGCTGCGCATCCAGCGGGTACGTCGCACATACAGCTGTTCTATCGTCCTACAGCGACAGCATGGACATGGCGGAGCGCGACTTCTGCCAGGCGTCGCTGGAGTACGTGTTCCAGCTGCAGGCGGTGCAGGAGCGCAAGAAGTTCGAGCTGGTGGAGACGCTGCTGGGCTTCGTGTTCGGCTGGTGGACCTTCCACCACACGGCGCACGACGTGCACGCCGACGCCGAGCCGCTGGTGCGGGACCTGCAGCTGCGCATCCAGCGGGTACGTCGCACATACAGCTGTTCTATCGTCCTACAGCGACAGCATGGACATGGCGGAGCGCGACTTCTGCCAGGCGTCGCTGGAGTACGTGTTCCAGCTGCAGGCGGTGCAGGAGCGCAAGAAGTTCGAGCTGGTGGAGACGCTGCTGGGCTTCGTGTTCGGCTGGTGGACCTTCCACCACACGGCGCACGACGTGCACGCCGACGCCGAGCCGCTGGTGCGGGACCTGCAGCTGCGCATCCAGCGGGTACGTCGCACATACAGCTGTTCTATCGTCCTACAGCGACAGCATGGACATGGCGGAGCGCGACTTCTGCCAGGCGTCGCTGGAGTACGTGTTCCAGCTGCAGGCGGTGCAGGAGCGCAAGAAGTTCGAGCTGGTGGAGACGCTGCTGGGCTTCGTGTTCGGCTGGTGGACCTTCCACCACACGGCGCACGACGTGCACGCCGACGCCGAGCCGCTGGTGCGGGACCTGCAGCTGCGCATCCAGCGGGTACGTCGCACATACAGCTGTTCTATCGTCCTACAGCGACAGCATGGACATGGCGGAGCGCGACTTCTGCCAGGCGTCGCTGGAGTACGTGTTCCAGCTGCAGGCGGTGCAGGAGCGCAAGAAGTTCGAGCTGGTGGAGACGCTGCTGGGCTTCGTGTTCGGCTGGTGGACCTTCCACCACACGGCGCACGACGTGCACGCCGACGCCGAGCCGCTGGTGCGGGACCTGCAGCTGCGCATCCAGCGGGTACGTCGCACATACAGCTGTTCTATCGTCCTACAGCGACAGCATGGACATGGCGGAGCGCGACTTCTGCCAGGCGTCGCTGGAGTACGTGTTCCAGCTGCAGGCGGTGCAGGAGCGCAAGAAGTTCGAGCTGGTGGAGACGCTGCTGGGCTTCGTGTTCGGCTGGTGGACCTTCCACCACACGGCGCACGACGTGCACGCCGACGCCGAGCCGCTGGTGCGGGACCTGCAGCTGCGCATCCAGCGGGTACGTCGCACATACAGCTGTTCTATCGTCCTACAGCGACAGCATGGACATGGCGGAGCGCGACTTCTGCCAGGCGTCGCTGGAGTACGTGTTCCAGCTGCAGGCGGTGCAGGAGCGCAAGAAGTTCGAGCTGGTGGAGACGCTGCTGGGCTTCGTGTTCGGCTGGTGGACCTTCCACCACACGGCGCACGACGTGCACGCCGACGCCGAGCCGCTGGTGCGGGACCTGCAGCTGCGCATCCAGCGGGTACGTCGCACATACAGCTGTTCTATCGTCCTACAGCGACAGCATGGACATGGCGGAGCGCGACTTCTGCCAGGCGTCGCTGGAGTACGTGTTCCAGCTGCAGGCGGTGCAGGAGCGCAAGAAGTTCGAGCTGGTGGAGACGCTGCTGGGCTTCGTGTTCGGCTGGTGGACCTTCCACCACACGGCGCACGACGTGCACGCCGACGCCGAGCCGCTGGTGCGGGACCTGCAGCTGCGCATCCAGCGGGTACGTCGCACATACAGCTGTTCTATCGTCCTACAGCGACAGCATGGACATGGCGGAGCGCGACTTCTGCCAGGCGTCGCTGGAGTACGTGTTCCAGCTGCAGGCGGTGCAGGAGCGCAAGAAGTTCGAGCTGGTGGAGACGCTGCTGGGCTTCGTGTTCGGCTGGTGGACCTTCCACCACACGGCGCACGACGTGCACGCCGACGCCGAGCCGCTGGTGCGGGACCTGCAGCTGCGCATCCAGCGGGTACGTCGCACATACAGCTGTTCTATCGTCCTACAGCGACAGCATGGACATGGCGGAGCGCGACTTCTGCCAGGCGTCGCTGGAGTACGTGTTCCAGCTGCAGGCGGTGCAGGAGCGCAAGAAGTTCGAGCTGGTGGAGACGCTGCTGGGCTTCGTGTTCGGCTGGTGGACCTTCCACCACACGGCGCACGACGTGCACGCCGACGCCGAGCCGCTGGTGCGGGACCTGCAGCTGCGCATCCAGCGGGTACGTCGCACATACAGCTGTTCTATCGTCCTACAGCGACAGCATGGACATGGCGGAGCGCGACTTCTGCCAGGCGTCGCTGGAGTACGTGTTCCAGCTGCAGGCGGTGCAGGAGCGCAAGAAGTTCGAGCTGGTGGAGACGCTGCTGGGCTTCGTGTTCGGCTGGTGGACCTTCCACCACACGGCGCACGACGTGCACGCCGACGCCGAGCCGCTGGTGCGGGACCTGCAGCTGCGCATCCAGCGGGTACGTCGCACATACAGCTGTTCTATCGTCCTACAGCGACAGCATGGACATGGCGGAGCGCGACTTCTGCCAGGCGTCGCTGGAGTACGTGTTCCAGCTGCAGGCGGTGCAGGAGCGCAAGAAGTTCGAGCTGGTGGAGACGCTGCTGGGCTTCGTGTTCGGCTGGTGGACCTTCCACCACACGGCGCACGACGTGCACGCCGACGCCGAGCCGCTGGTGCGGGACCTGCAGCTGCGCATCCAGCGGGTACGTCGCACATACAGCTGTTCTATCGTCCTACAGCGACAGCATGGACATGGCGGAGCGCGACTTCTGCCAGGCGTCGCTGGAGTACGTGTTCCAGCTGCAGGCGGTGCAGGAGCGCAAGAAGTTCGAGCTGGTGGAGACGCTGCTGGGCTTCGTGTTCGGCTGGTGGACCTTCCACCACACGGCGCACGACGTGCACGCCGACGCCGAGCCGCTGGTGCGGGACCTGCAGCTGCGCATCCAGCGGGTACGTCGCACATACAGCTGTTCTATCGTCCTACAGCGACAGCATGGACATGGCGGAGCGCGACTTCTGCCAGGCGTCGCTGGAGTACGTGTTCCAGCTGCAGGCGGTGCAGGAGCGCAAGAAGTTCGAGCTGGTGGAGACGCTGCTGGGCTTCGTGTTCGGCTGGTGGACCTTCCACCACACGGCGCACGACGTGCACGCCGACGCCGAGCCGCTGGTGCGGGACCTGCAGCTGCGCATCCAGCGGGTACGTCGCACATACAGCTGTTCTATCGTCCTACAGCGACAGCATGGACATGGCGGAGCGCGACTTCTGCCAGGCGTCGCTGGAGTACGTGTTCCAGCTGCAGGCGGTGCAGGAGCGCAAGAAGTTCGAGCTGGTGGAGACGCTGCTGGGCTTCGTGTTCGGCTGGTGGACCTTCCACCACACGGCGCACGACGTGCACGCCGACGCCGAGCCGCTGGTGCGGGACCTGCAGCTGCGCATCCAGCGGGTACGTCGCACATACAGCTGTTCTATCGTCCTACAGCGACAGCATGGACATGGCGGAGCGCGACTTCTGCCAGGCGTCGCTGGAGTACGTGTTCCAGCTGCAGGCGGTGCAGGAGCGCAAGAAGTTCGAGCTGGTGGAGACGCTGCTGGGCTTCGTGTTCGGCTGGTGGACCTTCCACCACACGGCGCACGACGTGCACGCCGACGCCGAGCCGCTGGTGCGGGACCTGCAGCTGCGCATCCAGCGGGTACGTCGCACATACAGCTGTTCTATCGTCCTACAGCGACAGCATGGACATGGCGGAGCGCGACTTCTGCCAGGCGTCGCTGGAGTACGTGTTCCAGCTGCAGGCGGTGCAGGAGCGCAAGAAGTTCGAGCTGGTGGAGACGCTGCTGGGCTTCGTGTTCGGCTGGTGGACCTTCCACCACACGGCGCACGACGTGCACGCCGACGCCGAGCCGCTGGTGCGGGACCTGCAGCTGCGCATCCAGCGGGTACGTCGCACATACAGCTGTTCTATCGTCCTACAGCGACAGCATGGACATGGCGGAGCGCGACTTCTGCCAGGCGTCGCTGGAGTACGTGTTCCAGCTGCAGGCGGTGCAGGAGCGCAAGAAGTTCGAGCTGGTGGAGACGCTGCTGGGCTTCGTGTTCGGCTGGTGGACCTTCCACCACACGGCGCACGACGTGCACGCCGACGCCGAGCCGCTGGTGCGGGACCTGCAGCTGCGCATCCAGCGGGTACGTCGCACATACAGCTGTTCTATCGTCCTACAGCGACAGCATGGACATGGCGGAGCGCGACTTCTGCCAGGCGTCGCTGGAGTACGTGTTCCAGCTGCAGGCGGTGCAGGAGCGCAAGAAGTTCGAGCTGGTGGAGACGCTGCTGGGCTTCGTGTTCGGCTGGTGGACCTTCCACCACACGGCGCACGACGTGCACGCCGACGCCGAGCCGCTGGTGCGGGACCTGCAGCTGCGCATCCAGCGGGTACGTCGCACATACAGCTGTTCTATCGTCCTACAGCGACAGCATGGACATGGCGGAGCGCGACTTCTGCCAGGCGTCGCTGGAGTACGTGTTCCAGCTGCAGGCGGTGCAGGAGCGCAAGAAGTTCGAGCTGGTGGAGACGCTGCTGGGCTTCGTGTTCGGCTGGTGGACCTTCCACCACACGGCGCACGACGTGCACGCCGACGCCGAGCCGCTGGTGCGGGACCTGCAGCTGCGCATCCAGCGGGTACGTCGCACATACAGCTGTTCTATCGTCCTACAGCGACAGCATGGACATGGCGGAGCGCGACTTCTGCCAGGCGTCGCTGGAGTACGTGTTCCAGCTGCAGGCGGTGCAGGAGCGCAAGAAGTTCGAGCTGGTGGAGACGCTGCTGGGCTTCGTGTTCGGCTGGTGGACCTTCCACCACACGGCGCACGACGTGCACGCCGACGCCGAGCCGCTGGTGCGGGACCTGCAGCTGCGCATCCAGCGGGTACGTCGCACATACAGCTGTTCTATCGTCCTACAGCGACAGCATGGACATGGCGGAGCGCGACTTCTGCCAGGCGTCGCTGGAGTACGTGTTCCAGCTGCAGGCGGTGCAGGAGCGCAAGAAGTTCGAGCTGGTGGAGACGCTGCTGGGCTTCGTGTTCGGCTGGTGGACCTTCCACCACACGGCGCACGACGTGCACGCCGACGCCGAGCCGCTGGTGCGGGACCTGCAGCTGCGCATCCAGCGGGTACGTCGCACATACAGCTGTTCTATCGTCCTACAGCGACAGCATGGACATGGCGGAGCGCGACTTCTGCCAGGCGTCGCTGGAGTACGTGTTCCAGCTGCAGGCGGTGCAGGAGCGCAAGAAGTTCGAGCTGGTGGAGACGCTGCTGGGCTTCGTGTTCGGCTGGTGGACCTTCCACCACACGGCGCACGACGTGCACGCCGACGCCGAGCCGCTGGTGCGGGACCTGCAGCTGCGCATCCAGCGGGTACGTCGCACATACAGCTGTTCTATCGTCCTACAGCGACAGCATGGACATGGCGGAGCGCGACTTCTGCCAGGCGTCGCTGGAGTACGTGTTCCAGCTGCAGGCGGTGCAGGAGCGCAAGAAGTTCGAGCTGGTGGAGACGCTGCTGGGCTTCGTGTTCGGCTGGTGGACCTTCCACCACACGGCGCACGACGTGCACGCCGACGCCGAGCCGCTGGTGCGGGACCTGCAGCTGCGCATCCAGCGGGTACGTCGCACATACAGCTGTTCTATCGTCCTACAGCGACAGCATGGACATGGCGGAGCGCGACTTCTGCCAGGCGTCGCTGGAGTACGTGTTCCAGCTGCAGGCGGTGCAGGAGCGCAAGAAGTTCGAGCTGGTGGAGACGCTGCTGGGCTTCGTGTTCGGCTGGTGGACCTTCCACCACACGGCGCACGACGTGCACGCCGACGCCGAGCCGCTGGTGCGGGACCTGCAGCTGCGCATCCAGCGGGTACGTCGCACAAACAGCTGTTCTATCGTCCTACAGCGACAGCATGGACATGGCGGAGCGCGACTTCTGCCAGGCGTCGCTGGAGTACGTGTTCCAGCTGCAGGCGGTGCAGGAGCGCAAGAAGTTCGAGCTGGTGGAGACGCTGCTGGGCTTCGTGTTCGGCTGGTGGACCTTCCACCACACGGCGCACGACGTGCACGCCGACGCCGAGCCGCTGGTGCGGGACCTGCAGCTGCGCATCCAGCGGGTACGTCTCCGTCCATCCTCCTCACTATACCTGCCACTCTTCCACGTCTCACGATATTGTTTTAGCCGAGAACGACGTATGGGAGCAGCTCTCGTCGTCGGGAACTGTTGTTTATCCAAAAAGGTTTTCAATTCGGACCATATTTTTGTTTTTTGCAAATGGTTTATGAAACCAGACAGCGATGATTATTATTATTGAAGAGAAACTTTGTTAGTATCGTTGTGAATTTGAATTTCGAAGAAACGAAAAAGCGACACTACAATCCTCTCTCGCGTACCAGGAGTCCATAGGGTGACAGGAGGTCGTTTGAGTTCCCAGGCGCTGCACTACTGCCAGAGAGAAAAACATACATATTCAAATAGGATTTGCCTGCGACAGAATGAGATATTAGGACCGCTCAGCGCCTTCGTTCCGTTTTTGAACCCAAATCATATACCAAAATATTTCAAAAACATTAACAAGGTTTTAATGTTTAATATAATATTTACATAATATTTTGCAGCATTTGAAAAATTAAAATATAAATTTCACTTCTGCCGTGTGTGAATTGCGCACAGACACATTTTTACTATTTTATCAAAGAAAGTTAAGCGGATCTCAGTCTATCGAATGAGGACCGAATGGTAGTATGTTGGACCGACGAACCGACCTAGCGGTATGATGGATTCGATTCTGTTACTGATTCTGAACAATCTGCTTTCAGGTTTTGCTTAAAGTAAAACTAACGTTGTATAATGGTTTCGATACATTTGTTTATTAAAATTGTATCCGTTTGTTCGCTGGCAGGTGGCGCGGCGCAGGCTCCACGGCCGTAGGTCGCACGACTCGCGATTCTTTCCCGCACTAGCGTTGAAATAACACATTAAAATTACTAATTGGACCTGCTTGTTTTTTTTTAACTCTGTGTGACATTGAGATTTTGCCGCAGAGCGTTATTTAACCGTTTTCCAATAAATTATTCAGTAACCGAATTTTTTACAATAATCTTAAATGTGGTTCAGTCGCGTTCCCTATGGGGTGTGACTTGTGAGTACGGGCACGACTTGCATCCAATATTCGTTTGGATTAAAAATGCTGGACATCACAATCCTGCCTATTAACTGACAGCCTAGTAAATAAATCACTCCGGTCCGGAACCGGTTTCAATAGATGTGTGAAACTTGATTAATTAATACACTCTTTGGACTACTAGTTGTATCGTTCAAACATTAGTGACTGCGTCGACTGAACCGCAGTTGAGATGAGTGAAGCGTGCATTCGAGGGGCGGGGACGCGTGTGAGTCGAGAGTGCGGATGCTGTGAGCTCTAGGGCTTGACGTGTGAACTTGTGTTACAATAAATATCCTCAAATGTCAAAGCTGCTCTTCTACCTGCTCGCTCGGCCTCGGTCTGAAACTATCGCTATCCTAGCGATACTACTTTATTCCGTTTGCTTTAATCGATATAGTTGGAATGGTATCATAGAACACAAATGGTGTCCGATCGACTAAGTTAGTGGCGACGTATGATCGCCTTCATCGATCGATAAACAGTATCGATCGAATGTGCAGATCGAGGCCGATCGATCAGCTGGAGAAGCATCTTTGGAGGTGTAGGCAGGTTTTGATCGTACGGTGTGGTCGCAGACTCGGAGCAACTTCGAGGAGACCAGCAAGCAGACCGAGTCGCTCATGAAGAAGATGATGGAGATGAGGCAGATGGTGAGTCGTCCAGCGTCCTCGCTGCCCGCTGACATTATACCGATGACTACGGTGAATGCACGTCAAATAATGCCCGTAATTGTGTGTGTAGAGCAAAGACGTGGAGGGCCCGGAGGAGGGCGCCGGCGGCGTGTCGCGCGCGGGCTACCTGTTCCTCATGGAGAAAAGTGAGATTCACATATATTTCTACAGAAATTTTCCTAACTGATTTTTTGACCACTTCAAGTTTTCGTTCGACCTGAAAACTGAAGAGACCGCGTAATTTGGATGACAGGGAATGAATATGGTACCCGAATGCTAGGGTGTGAAGCACCATGCCATGACGTGTGACACAACTGAAGCACCTTCAAAGCGAGAGCAATAGTTATAGGTATCGTGTGCGCAACCGCATCGTACTCATGAGACATCGTCGGCTCGCCCTATACTTTTAGCTGTGTAAGATCGTAACAAAATACCACTCTATGGCGAATTTGTTTTTGAATTCCGATTAAAACAACTCACTATTCTGACAATGGTCAGTGTCAGTGTCAGTGTCCACTTACACTGACACTGACCATTATAAGAACCACTAACCAACGATGTGCATGTTGTGTGTGTGTGCATGCGCAGAGGCGTTCGGCACGACGTGGAGCAAGCAGTACTGCTCGTACGAGAAGGGCGCGCGCTTGCTGTCGCTGATGCCCTTCAACCAGATCAACGTCAAAGTCGTACGTATCATCAGCTCTACATTCACAATGTGCATGTTGTGTGTGTGTGTGTGCGTGCGCAGAGGCGTTCGGCACGACGTGGAGCAAGCAGTACTGCTCGTACGAGAAGGGCGCGCGCTTGCTGTCGCTGATGCCCTTCAACCAGATCAACGTCAAAGTCGTACGTATCATCAGCTCTACATTCACAATGTGCATGTTGTGTGTGTGTGTGCATGCGCAGAGGCGTTCGGCACGACGTGGAGCAAGCAGTACTGCTCGTACGAGAAGGGCGCGCGCTTGCTGTCGCTGATGCCCTTCAACCAGATCAACGTCAAAGTCGTACGTATCATCAGCTCTACATTCACTATGTCAATTATTTATTCAAACATTTCTTGCACTTACTACAAAGGAGATAATATTAATATCCAAATGTCAAGAGTTTATAAAATTAAAGCCGACTGAGAGATCGAAGTTTGTGAAAAATCGCCAACCTACAGTTACAATTTACTGCAAACATAGAACGTTCTGCTATAAATGTAGAAGAAAGCACTATACCTTATTTCACGAGAATAAGTGAAAGGTCAATTTCGATTAGACATGCTGTGGAGTTACGCTTTTAATTTTTTGTTTATATCAGTAGGAACTGTAATCGTCAACCGGTGAACACTGGTAGTGATCACCAGCTGATCAGGGGTTCTCTGTATATCAATTATCACCTGGAAAGATCCCGATTGATGAAGTCAACGCTCAGATCTTCGCCTCCCGAAATGGCCATGGGGTCCGAACCGTTCCAATTGGAATTGACAAATAGCTTTGTGGCGTTGGAAACCATCACTGACGTTGATGAGAGAACCAACAGTGTTGTGTTGTGAAAATCCTCCGGGAAGTGGGCCACAGCGTAAAATCAGAAAGTCCATACTTTCTCAGACCACTCTCGACCTTATGAAATAACGACGGGAAATGTCGTCTACCAAGCAGACGTTTTCGTCAGATGAGCTCAACAAGAGAATAAAACAGTGCATACGACGCGACCTCAGTTCTGCTAATACGCTTGGAATTAAAGAAGCGATCGAGCAGAACAAAGGTTCGAAAGACTGCAAAACTTCTGGCAACGAGCCAGATGACGAAACTAAAGATTCAGCAAGGTGACATTGGTCAATTCTAAGGTCGAGATAGCAAAGCAAGTCGAGACGTTTTATGGACAATGAGGAAGTTTTCTGAAGTTGAAAATATCATTTTGAACACAATGATATTAAAATATAGACTAAAACTAATAAATCAGTGAAAAAAATTTTGAAATTCATCAATAAATGAAGGAGAAATTGATTATTTAAGTTCATGTATTGTAACGCAAAAGGACATGACCAGTGCCTGCCTACCGATTAGGAAAAATGTGCAGGATTTCTGCTTTTACAGTAAGATTCAAAAATTAAAGCTTAATTTAATATGGATTTATTATTTCGAAAAAGGCCATGGTTTAAAATATCTAAAAAAACAGTATGTTTATTGATTCCGCTTTTTCCTTTTATTTACTACTCCATCAGAATTGCCAGAAAGGTATGAAATGTACGAAATTGGTACTTTTTAGGTGACCTTCGGTCTTATTTTCAATTTAACTTGTATTTATACATTCTTTGACGTTTCCATTGCTACCAGATTTTTATAAAAATAAATATTGTTGGGGACAAAAAGAGATTGGTATGAATCACTAGCTCGGTTGCTACAGTAGCTATAGGAGTAACTTAAGAAAGGTGTCAAATATTATGAGTCTTTTTTTTAATAAAAATAGCGAGCAAACAACAACAAACCATTATTATTAACAGAATAAAAACTTAGTATTGGATTTTGTACCTGGAAGTCCCTTAATGAATGACGACCTCTGACTCCTGACGTTCTCTTTCGTTCCGAGAATATTGACTTTTTGTTACGAAAGTCAGTGGCACTACAGCTTCGTACTTTATCTAGCTTTCGAACTTTTTCAGGGTCTCGTTCGTAGGATTCACGACATACCATCTGGCAACACTACACCATTTATACAAATAATAATCATTCATGAAAGTTTTACGAAATAACTCTGCTATTCGACACTAGATGGCGCTAGGCATCAATCAAGTTTAAAATGTAAAAAAAATGATTTTCTACTATTCAACGTCATCTATATAGGTGGAACTTTGCTATAAAAAGTAAAGCTATTTATTATTTGTTCAGAATAATTTAAATTATTCGGATTTGCTTGAAACGCCTAGCGCCATCTAGTATCGAAAAGCAGAGTTATTTCGTTTTAAAGTTTTATGAAATAACTCTGCCCCTCGATACTAGATGGCGCTAGGCGTTTCAAGCAAATCTCAATAATTTAAATTATTCTGAACAAATAATAGAAAGCTTTACTTTCCACCTATATAGATGACGTTGAATAGTAGAAAACCATTTTTTTTTTACATTTATACTTGATATTCCACAATGTTTAGCGCCATCTAGCATCGAAAGGCAGAGTTCTTCGTAAAACTTTTCTTTATTTTTCTCAGTTTTCTGAGCCTTTAGATCCCTGAAAGTTTTTTATCTGAAAACTAGAGAATATAAGAATTCCAAAATAAAACAATCTTTGCTGCACATTGATTTTTGACACCTAGGCAAGTGCCCATAGTGCCACTGGTCATGTCCTTTCTCACTCGAATATAACGTCTATTCAGAGGTATTTTTTCCATGTAAATTTACTTGTTTTACCGATTTCTCCTAGATTACTGAACCGATTTGCGTAATTCTTTTTTTAATCGACCTTTGAGGATGTTTGCAAAATAGTCCCATAGATTTTTTCGAAAAAAAGATTAAAAATTTTTTTTCGAAAAAATCTATGGGACCATTTTGCAATCGAAATCTGGGCTGTCCTGGATTTTCTGCAACGATGTCGTCGAGGCGTTGAGATGTCTGTACAGCGCCGCTACGATGACGGTCCAAATTCAAAATTCCCAAACTTGGTTTAGTTCGCCCACCATAACCGCACCCATCCAGTTGCGCCGAGTGTGAGACAGGGTGACTTTATTTCACCGAAATGTTCTCTAACGCACTGGAGGACGTTTTTATAACATTGAACTGCGAAGGACGCGGGGAATCAATATAAACGGTGAGTACATACTTATTATCACACCTTCGATTTGCTGACGACATCGTCTTATCCACGGGGTCTCCGGCGGAATGCTGCGGGACCTAGATGGGGCCTCCCGTTGTGTTGGTCTCGACATGAATCTTGAAAAAAATGCCGCCAGAACCAATAACCGTCGGTGGTACTACACTCGAAGTCGTCGCAGATTATGTCTACCTTAGGAAAACTACAAATAGACCGACAAAACTTTGAGAACGAAACCGACAGGAGGTTTCGTCTGGGTCGGGCAGCATTTGGGAAATTACGTCAAGTCTTTTCATCATCTCTGCCGCAATGCCTGAAGACAAAAGTCTTTGACCGATGCATCTTACCTGTGATGACCTATTGAGCTGAGACGTGCACACGGATTTACAGTCGCGCAACGTGCTATGAAGGTGCTGGTGCTTGGAGTTTCTTTGAAGGATAAAATCAGAAATGAGGTTATTCGGAAAAGGACTAAACTGACATAGCTCGCAGCATCAGCTCAGCTCAGTGGCGGTGGGCAGGTCACATCTGTCGGAGGACCGATGGCCACTGGAGCAGACGTGTCCTCGAGTGGAGACCGCGAACCGGCCAGCGCATTGTAAGAAAGACCCCCGGCTAGGCGGTCCGATGATCTTAAAAGGGTCGCTGGCCGGGACTGGATGCGAAAGACAGAGAGCCGGACAGTATGGCGCCACATGGGAGAGGCCTGCGGTCAGCAGTGGACGGAAATAGGCTGATAATGATGATGATGATCACTAGAAACATGATATTATTCCAGGATAAAAGTAATCTATCCACGATGCGAGCTACTTCTGTGCTACTTTTTTATCGAAATCAATGTAGCGGTTGCGCCATGGCAGTGAGCAGCCTATACTTACGTATTCGTAGCCTACAGGTACGACGTCCGTAGCCGCCCGGGCGACGAACTTGTGACGTCATAGCAAATGAACAGCAGCATAATGAAACTTTCCGTAAAACCTTAGAGTTGAGCGAAATAATGAAGATCTTCATTATCTCGCTCATTTTTGGAGATATAAAAAAACAGTTTTAATCGTAATTGTTCCTAGTTAGTTTTTATATTCGTAACTAAAATCGATGGCCAGAGACATCGATGATGTCGTTAATGTGTCGGTGTGTGACGGTGTGTGCGACAGGCGGGCAGCGCGGAGAGCGTGGTGCTGGCGGGCGCGCGCGCGGCGCAGGAGGCCGAGCGCCGCTTCTGCTGGGAGGCCGTGCCCGCCGAGCGCGAGCGCGCGCCGCTCACGCTGCAGGCGCTGGGCGAGCGCGACCGCGCCGCGTGGCTGCGCGCCGTGGACGCGCTGGCGCCGCCGCCGCCGGCGCGCGGGTCCGACGCGCCCGACGCGCCGCCCGGCGACGAGGCCTGGCCGCTGGACGACGCGGGCTTCGCGTTCGTGCGCCGCATCGTCGCGGCGCTGGAGGCGCGCGGCCTCGACGAGCAGGGCCTCTACAGGTACGAGTGATACGACTCGCGAGTCGCGACCCGGAACGCGGATCGCGAGTGTCGTGCGACGCTGTACTGACGCGCGCGGCGGTTGCAGGGTGGCGGGCGTGTCGTCGAAGGTGTCGCGGCTGGTGGCGCTGGGGCGCGCGCGCCGCCTGCCCGCCGCGCTGGAGCCCGCCGACTGGGAGAGCAGGACGCTGACGTCCGCGCTCAAGGCGTACCTGCGCGCGCTGCCCGACCCGCTGCTGACGCGCGCGCTGCACCACGCCTTCCTGCAGGCCGCCAAGAGCGAGCGCGCCGCGCGCCCGCGCGCGCTGCACGCGCTCGTGCACGCGCTGCCGCCGCGCAACCGGGACATGCTGCGCCTCGTGCTGGCGCACCTGTGCAGGTGAGAGGCTGTAGAGCGCCGTTCCTCTCGCTCGCCCTTTATATGACTCATGATTTTAGTTACCTGAGTTCCAGCGAGAAAACAGTGTAGGAGCGATCGGTTTATCTTATAATGATGTGCGCCAAAAATTTTGGATCGTTAGAGTCCGAGCGCTCGATTAAATCTCTAATCGATAGTTTTATGGCACCGTTTATCCTCAAATTGTACTCTAGTAGATTCAAATTCGGTAATGCTTATTTTGGTTTGTGAGTTTGTTAGTGAAAGGTTTGTAACTCACAAATATTAAGTTTCTCGAGAGAGAAAATTCACAGTTGATTCACAATTACAAAACTTTCACTGAGAAGTTGTAAAAATAGAACTTCTCTTGCGTTTTTGACGGCATTTTGACGTTTTACAATCCGATGCGGTCCCTCTGAAGACATCTAGAGCGATTGCGGATTTACCGATACCGATAAAGGTAGCAAAGATTGAAGAAGGTTTATTTTCGGAGACCGCGCCCGTGTCGGTAACGGAGAGTGTATGTGACGGTGGTGGTGCAGGGTGGCGGCGCGCAGCGAGCGCAACCTGATGACGGCGTCCAACCTGGCGGTGTGCTTCGGGCCCACGCTGCTGCGCGCCGAGCGCGAGACCGTCGCCTCCATCCTGGAGCTCAAGTTCTACAACGTGCTGGTCGAGGCGCTGCTGGAGCACTTCCCCGCCGTGTTCAGCCCCGACCCGCCGCCCGCGCCGCCCGACCCGCCGCCGCCGCCGCACGACCCGCACGACCCGCCGCGCGACCCGCGCGACCCGCACGACCACAACGGTGTACTGGGGTGAGTTATCACTATCACACGACTACTTAAGCGTGTTCAGCCAAAATAAATGTATAGCAGTAGGTGAGTGAGAGTTTGGCGTTAAAAAGCAACTTAAACGCCGCGCGCCGGAGCCGGGGCCGGGGCCGGGGCCGGGGCTCGATCGAGTGACGGTTATTTCGATGGCTTCTCGGATCTTACGAGGTTTTATTTTTCCCTGAGTGATACGGACGCCTTGTCGAATCGTATATCGATATACAATAAATAAATAAATATAAATAAATAATCATTTATTTGGGTTACAGCACCGCAGATTAAAAAGAAAAGAAAAATTACAAGCATTCTGTCCTATAAACTGGGTTCTTTAAGCGTAGCTCCAAAGAGTTTCGTAACTCGAACACTAAAATACTGCTCTTTAACGCGCTTACGAGGAGTATCCTCGAGTATAGTTCAGTTGCCTGGAATCCTCATTACAATGTACACTCGATGAGAATTGAACGTATTCAAAAGCGCTTCTTGCACCATGTGAGTTTTGGAGATAAGTTAAGTAACATACATTCTAGTTATTTATCTAGACTGAGGTATTATAAACTTCTTACCCTATCAGATCGTAGAAAACTACTAGACTTTTGCTTTCTACACAAATTATTCAACAAAGCCCTTGACGCGTCGGATTTACTTTATAAAATATCTGTAAAAATACCTAGGCCATTTAGTCGTGTTAAAAACTACATGCCATTTAAGGCTTAATTTACACCGCGGTGGAATCGAAGCGTCAAATTCGCCTCATGACGCGGAAGTCGCGTGAATTCGCTGGAATGCTCGAGCATTCCCGCGCCTTCCAGCTAATTCACGCTACAGCGCCTAGGGTTGTCAGTCTAGATTTATTACTTGACAAGAATAGTTGCCTTGGATCTTATTTTTATACTAGCTTTTGCCCGCGGCTTCGCCCGCGTGAATTTCGGTTTTTCACAAATCCTGAGGGATAAGTAGATTTCTGGTTCCCGTTCCCGCTCCCTTTTCCAACCTTTATACTTAATTAGGGAATTTTTTATCTCCATTCAAAATTGCAGCCAAATCTGTTCAGTAGTTTTGACTGGCCCGTTGGCGCGGTTGGCAGTGACCCTGCCTTCGACATACATACGACTAAAACAAACTAAAGAAATAAAAAACATCATAACCCCTAATAAAAACAAAATCTCCGATTCAAAATAAAAATTACGAAAACGCACGCAACAAACGCAGTACACATCCGCACGCATTAGCTCCCTCGTTCGAAATGGAGATTGGAATTGGATTGGAGCATGCACCCTCTTCACCGCACCCGCCCGCCGCCCGGCGGCGTACCGCCGCACCGCGTACGCGGCCGTCGCGCGCAGCGAAAATACCTATCAGGGCGTTTTTTAACATAGGTACTTACCGATTTCAACACAACTACTTTTTTGAAAGTCGGTAAAAAAAGTAGCCTATGTTACTCCTTGGTTAATCCTCTACTTGTCTGTGAAAGTCCCGTCAAAATCGGTTCAGCCGTTCCGAAGATTAGCCCGTTCAAACAGACAGACAGACAGACAAAAATTTTAAAAACGTGTGATTCGGTTATGGTATCGTTCAAATAACCATATGAGTTTAATATGTGGTAGTTATTTCGAAATTACAGACAGACACTTCAATTTTATTTATTAGTATAGATACATACCTAATAGGGACTATAGACCTTATAGCAAGACCGCCATTAACTTGGCTCTCCCATGATCTGCGGGACGAGGGACGGGGGGAAATTCTCATTGATAAATTAATAATCAATGGATGTGCTCGTACTATAATGTATGACAAGCATTTTTGACGCCCCTGTGAGTGTGTGTGTGTGTATTGCTACTGTAAGGACATGACACTAAATTAGGGAAAAAGAAATTTTATAATAATTATAATAATTTTAATTATCATAATTATTCTATTATTTGCGTAATCGCAATTTAGTCTTTCATCTGTGTCTCTTTAAGTTTGCTCAATACTTTTCTATAGTAGTAGTAGTTAGTACTATACATTTAAAGTTAAGTAGGTACGTTTCAGGATATAGAAAAAAGATTTTCCATAACCAAGAAAGAAGAAGATACGTTATTAAATATAATTTATGCCCCATTTTTTAAATTTTATACATATTATACTCATAATAAAATAATTTATTTAATACATCTACTAAATACAAGTAAAGTTCGTGAACTAAAACCCGACTACGCTTAATAATTTAATAATAATTTAGTGGGAAAATGCGCGGGGCAAGGAGCTAGTGGTGCCATCTGTTATTCTTATCCGAAACTAATTTTACAAGTATAAATTAAAAATTTAAAAAACCCCCGACATTCGCCATTTTGTGGCGGCAGCCATCTTGGATTTGTATAATGCTATTCTACTAGTCAAGCCCTTTCATTTGATATTGATACCCATATTAAGGGAGTTGTGAAAAAATATGTAATCCACCATTTTGTAGCGGTTAAATCGATCCAAGATGGCCATCTTGGATCGATTTTCATCAAACATAGCTAAAAACACTCTCGATTAATTCACCTTTCAAACAAAAAAAATCGCATTCAAATCAGTTCACCCGTTTGAGCTGAGCGCTACAGGGGAACAGACGGACAGACAGACAGACAGACAGACAGACAGACAGACAGACACACACACACACACACACACACACACACACACACACACACACACACACACACACACACACACACACACACAGACACGTCAAACTTATAACACCCCGTCGTTTTTGCGTCGGGGGTTAAAAATCTAGAAAGCCGCGCAAAGCTGACTTCTCGATTTTTTTCGTAGATAAAATGTAGCCTATGTCACCCTGATAGAATAGAATAGAATAGAAAAGTTTTTTATTCAAATAAACTTTTACAAGTGCTTTTGAATCGTCGATTGAGTCTACCACAGGTTCGGAATGCAGTTCCAGCCGAGAAGAACCTGCAAGAAACTCGGCGGTTGCTCTTTTTTAAAAATAACATTATAACAATTATTATTATTAATGTACATGATTGAAATGCCGTCTCGCGCATTGCTGGAACGAGTTAAATCCAAGCTTTTTTATCGTTTATATAATCTTCAATTGTATAATAAGCTTTTTTTATGAGCATACTTTATATATATAGATAATAACAACGAATCAATAGACACCTCATTCATCAAAATCGGTTCAGCAGTTTAG
The DNA here is from genome assembly GCA_920104075.1 of Melanargia galathea. Classification (NCBI taxonomy): domain Eukaryota; kingdom Metazoa; phylum Arthropoda; class Insecta; order Lepidoptera; family Nymphalidae; genus Melanargia; species Melanargia galathea. The sequence goes on from OV049877.1 coordinate 138,255, forward strand.
GCGCTACATTAGTACACACAGAATCTCATACAAAAATCGGTTACAAACATACATATACATAAATATATACATACGTAAATACAACTGCTAAAATCATAACCCTTCCTTTTGGTTTTGCCGTAGTCGGGTAAAAAAAAACCAGACGTTTAGATTAGTACGGCATGGAGATGTTAGGAGATGGAATAAAACAAAGATAAAAAAACTATTAGGATTCGTCGAGACGTGTTCTTCTATATCTTAAAATTTCAATGCATTGCTGTCAGATGATGTGTCACTGTCGCTATCAATAACTATATTATAATTCACTAATTCATCGTCGTCATTCTGCAATCTCTCAACGTGAACTTAAGTACAATGTGACTTCACGTAGCCTCCGTTACAGCTTGAAAAGCATCTTGCACCAGATTTAATATTTTTGTTTCGAAACGCCAGCGAAATAATTAAAAATGTTGTGTTGAAATTATTGGTCCACATTATAGTATTTTTATAATAATTGAGAGGCCGTTATAGGTTATCTTTATCACGGTCCGAGTATAGCACAGTAGCGCATACTTTGACTTTCAGTATTACTTAAATCAATTGTACCAGGCTTTTTGTACTAAGATTGATGACCCTGCACGGCACTGCTGTGACCGACCCAACGGACTCTCCGTTCGCGCCACTTCCCGCGGATTCCACGGACGGCGCCGACAGTAGCTACGGGAATTCTCGAGAATTCCGCGGAAGACGCGCGACCTTTTTTTGGCTCCTATTTAATTTGTATGTTATGCAGTTGACATAAAGTTCATTTAGCTAATGTACAATTTCGTTGCAAAAAGTCGCTTCCATTCCATTCTGCCGCGGTCTAAATTGAGCCTAAAGCTAGTATTTCAAAAACAAATCTTGGGCACTCAGCACCTATTAATAGGATGTTAACATTGTATAATAGCATTAGCAAGGTCCTTGATATTGACATAATAGGTGACAGTTTTCCTAAATTTAAAAAAAAATTAAAGGACCATTTTCTGGCTCAATACAAGGAAACAACTGCGTTCCCGTAGGTTTCTGCTTATTATCTATTTTTTTGCGTATTTTATTAATTTATGTGTTTAGAGATAGTTTCTAGTTTTTGCTTTTGTTTGCTCTATTGTTTTTTCTTTTTGTTTTTTTTGTCTCTCTCTCTTACTAACATTTTTCTTATATCGCAAGCTGAGGCAATCCATAAGTGGGTCTACATTATAGCAATTTTTTTGTATATTTATTTTATATTATGTGTTTACTCATGTTTTGTTATGTAACCTGTTGATTGTCCTTTTCAAATAAATGAAAAAAAAATATATAAACTATCTTATAAGAAAGTAAACTACGTATCTTATTATATTATTCTATACTCTGATTTTTAATTCCGTGGAATTCTGACGTTTCTTAATGTTACCAGAGATAAAGCCGTTCCCACAAAAAAGGTAATAAATTTAAACTTACATATACATAAAAATCAATTGTCTCATGTAAATATGACATGCCTGACAGATACTTCAGGCACTTTATAGCAAACCCACGAAAAACTTGGCCTCCCCATGGTCCGCGGGACGCGGGAAGGGGGAAATGCTCATTGATAAATTAATAATTCAATGGATGTGCTCGTACTATAATTTACGACAGTCATTTTTGGCGCGGCTGTGCGCCACTGTGAGTGTGTGTGTGTGTGTTGCTACTGTAAGGACATGACACTAAATTTGGAAAAAAAAAGAAATTTTATAATTATAATAATTTTAATTATCATAATTATTCTATTATTTGCGTAATCGCAATTCAGCCTTTCATCTTAATCTCTTTAAGTTTGCTCAATACTTTTCTATAGTAGTAGTACTATACATTTAAAGTTAAGTAGGTACGTTTCAGGATATGGAAAAAAGATTTTCCATAACCAAGAAAGAAGAAGATACGTTAATTAATATAATTTTAACGCTATTTTTTAAATTTTATACATATACTAATTATAAAATAATTTATTTAATACATCTACTAAGTACAAGTAAAGTTCGTGAACTAAAACCCGACTACGCTTAATAATTTAGTGGGCAAAAGCGCGGGGCAAGCAGCTAGTGGTGCCATCTGTTATGCCTATCCGAAACTAATTTTAAAATCTAGAAAGCCGCGCAAAGCTGACTTCTCGATTGTTTCGTAAATAAAATGTAGCCTATTTCACCCGGATCATAACAACAAATCAATAGACACCTCATTCATCAAAATCGGTCCAGCAGTTTAGGTGCTATATTAGTACACACAGAATCTCATACAAAAATCGGCCACAAACATACATACATACATACGTACGTACTACGTACATAGACTGCTAAAATCATAACCCTTCCTTTTGGCTTTGCCGTAGTCGGCTAAAAAAAAACAGACGTTTAGATTAGTACGGCATGGAGATGTTAGGAGATGGAATAAAACAAAGATAAAAAACTATTAGGATTGATAGGTTTATTATTCACATCTCGAATAAGAGTGAACAAGGCGTGTTCTTCTATATCTTAAAATTTCAATGCATTGCTGTCAGATGATGTGTCACTGTCGCATGTCGCTAACAATAACTATATTATAATTCAACGTCGTCATTCTGCAATCTCTCAACGTGTTTACAATGTGACTTCACGTAGCCTCCGTTACAGCTTGAAAAGCATCTTGCACCAGATTTAATATTTTTGTTTCGAAACGCCTGAAATAATTAAAATGTTGTCTTGAAATTATTAGTCCACATTATAGTATTTTTTATAATAACTGATGGCTTCATGTCAAAAATTTCCATACCCATTGAGGGTATGGAAATTTTTGACATGAAGCTGACAACACTTACTTGACATTGCCGTCAGCCTCATATTTATTATTATAATATATAATTTAGAGATATTTGTTCTTTTCTCTCACATTCTTGAGCACAAAAGTAACGTACTTTTTTAACTATTTTTCTAGCACTACTTTTTATCACATTAGACACATTTATATTTCACAAAATTTTCGTAACGATGTAAACAATGAACTTTGAAGTTACAAAGTGACTTTTCAATATGACAGATTTCGACTGCCCTAGTGATAAACAAAGTAACTGACATTTATAGTAAAAGTTCAGCAAAAATAAAGTTAGCGGAAATAGGCCCTAAATTTTCAATTAAAATAGTAAGGGAGTAAATTATAATAAGCATACAATGTAACTGTGTAGGAATGTAAATCCTACTAATATTATAAATGTGAAAGTGTGGATGTTTGGATGTTTAGATGTTTGGATGTTTAGATGTTTGTATGTTTGGATGTTTGTTACTCAATCACGCCGCAACTACTGAACCGATTTGGCTGAAATTTTGAATGGAGATAGCTTATGCCCTGACTTAAAACATAGGCTACTTTTTATCCCGGAAAAGTATTCCTGTGGGACTAAAATAGATATAATCTTCCAAAAACGTCATAGAGGGCGCTGACTGTTCTTAGGTAAATCACGTTCACATAACACATTATTGCAATAGTTTGCTGTGTTGCATGCATTGGCAACACATAGGCTACTTTTTATCCTTTTTTTTTTTTTTTTTTGACGTGGTGGAAACCTTTTATAGGTACCCCCGTTCTGCGGCCGAATGCGGCAGAACGAAGGTTATGTGGGAGTCCAACCGGGTACCCACTAAAACCACCACGGCATGACCCTCATGCTGTGTGCTGGACGCCTGGGGAACCCAAAGTATGCATCCCAGGTGTCCGGCAGCCGCCCCAGCTGGGGCTCCCGCTCGCCTCTGGGCTGTCCTTCCAGAGGCTCGCGCCCTCCCGTAATTTTTTAACGAGGTTTTCTTCCTCCCGCGATGGGCATCGCTGCCCCCCGCCCCGGGGTGTCTCACCCCCAGTTTCATCCGCAGTGCCCTCTGCTAATCAGAGGGACACGCGGAGAAACCTCCCTCCGCCAGGTCATTGGCCATGGCTAACAATATCCCCGAAATTATTAACCATGTTACCGGGGTGCACCGGCCCGAATACTGCTCTTCCCCTCGGACGTATCCAAGAGGACCAGCAGCACCCAGGCACACTTGGAGGTTACCTGGCTAGCACCCCAAGGCTACTTTTTATCCTGGAAAAAATGCACAGTTCCCATGAGATTTTGAAAACCCCGAAGTCTATATCTACAGCTATAGGTAGATTATTATAGCGAACTTCCTTGATAGAAAGTATAAAGGTTGGAAAAGGGAGCGGGAACGGGAACTGGAAATCAACGATTCCCTCGGGATTTGTTCAAAACCGAAATTCACGCGAGCGAAGCTGCGGGCAGAAGCTATCACACATAATCACAATACCAATCCTACTAATCCTACTATATTATATATAATATTATAAATGTGAAAGTGTGGATGTTTGGATGTTTAGATGTTTGGATGTTTGTTACTCAATCACGCCGCAACTACTGAACCGATTTGGCTGAAATTTTGAATGGAGATAGCATATGCCCTGACTTATAACATAGGGTACTTTTTATCCCGGAAAAGTATTCCTGTGGGACTAAAATAGATATAGACTTCCAAAAACGCGATAGATGGAGTTGACTGTTCTTAGGTAAATCACGCTCACATAGCACATTATTACAATAGTTGCATGCATCTGTATGCGTATGCACTTTTTATCCTGGAAAAATCTACAGTTCCCACGGGATTTTGATAAAAACGAAATATATATCTACAGCTATAGGTAGATTACTATAGCAAACTTCCTTGAAAGTAGGTATAAAGTTTGGAAAAGGGAGCGGGAACGGGAGCCGGAAATCCACGATTCCCTTGGGATTTGTGAAAAACCGAAATTCACGCGGGCGAAGCCGCGGGCAGAATCTAGTAGCACAATAAATGACAATAAGCTGAGTGTACCGGCCGCACTCTGCGGTCCGCGCTCGGCTGAGATGCGCGCAGGTGCTGCGAGCGCGCCCCGGGGGGTGCGGGGTGCGGGGCGCGGGGGCGGGGGCGTGGGGCGGCCAGGTGTCCGCCAGATAAACACCTCCCTACGAAGAGTCGTGCTGTATCACGTGCTGCCCGCGCCCGCGCCCGCGCCCGCCACTAGCGCACGCCTGCGGCTTTACTCGCGATTTATTATTTATCGAGCCATGTTCAATGTTCATAGCCCATAATATTATTGACTAGATGATGCCCACGGCTTCGCCCGTGTGGATTTAGGTTTTTAAAAATCCCGTGGGAACTTTTGATTTTCCAGAACAAAAAGTAGCCTATCTGTAGTAACCCGTCACCAAAACGGAAAAATTCCGTGGGATCCCCACGATTTCGGAATGCAATTCCTTACAGCATCAGGGTTGAGGAGTTGAATATGTATACCTACTCGAGTTGATTCAACGATAAAGTCTTTAAATGGTACCCCCAATATCAATTTAAATAACCGACAGTTCCTAAATCCCATTAGTTTTGGGGATCAGTTCCCCTACAGCATCAGGATTGAGGAGTTGGAATCCAAGTTTTTTGTAGGAGAGTGTCGCAATGTTTCTCTATCGATTAAAAAAAAAATTACGCAAATCGGTTCAGAAATCTCGGAGATATCGGTGTACATAGGTAGAAAAACTCAACTCTTCCTTTTTTGAAAGTCGGTTAAAAAAGTAGCCTATGTTACTCCCTGGTTAATTCTCTACTTGTATGTGAAAGTCCCGTCAAAATCGGTTCAGCCGTTCCGAAGATTAGCCTGTTCAAACAGACAGACAGACAGACAGACAGACAGAGAGACAAAAATTTTAAAAACGTGTGATTCGGTTATGGTACCGTTCAAATAACCATATAAACTTAATATGAGGTAGTTATTTCGATATTACAGACAGACACTTCAATTTTATTTATTAGTATAGAGTATAGATTTTGGATTTCCGAGTCTAATCTAATCTAATGTGCTCGATTACACTGAATTCGAAAATTATAAAATTATACTGTGGCTAATTCTGTTGTGCACAATCTCTAAATCTAAACTAAAATGACAGGCCTAAATATATTCCTATCTCTTTCACAATGCTCCCTGCAGAAAAAGATAGCACTATTTTTAAACCTGTCAATTTAGATTACACTAGCGGCACGCTATGATGGCCGGTTTGACACATTACAATAGTGATGTGGAATGTCAATTTATTCTCGAACAAAAAACAATTAAGTTTTGTTTTTGTACCTGATTAAATAGGTTTAATAAAACAAAAATGTATATGTTTATTTAATTTATTTGAACGAACTGAATATTTGAACGAAAATGAATATACATACTTTATATGCACACAAGAAACATATGAATACAAAAGATACCAAAAAAGGTGCCACAAAAGGCCATAATTAATCAGATTCGTCCATACTACTATTTTCACTGTCGTCACTGCTATCATCACATACATTAATAATTATATGTTCGTTTTCTATAATATTATCTATTTTCACATCTCTTTCATAATCTTCCCTTATTAATTTAACAGTTCTATTCACAACCTTTTCCCAGTCTCCTTTAGTCACATGTTCACAAGCTTCTTCTAATAATTTTAGCATTTTTTTTGTGGTAAATGGGGGTTCTGTATTGTGTCTTGCAGCATATCCCTTAATTTGAGCCCACACCAACTCAATCGCATTATACTCACAATGGTAAGGCGGTAACCGTATAACTCTGTGCCCATGTTCTAATGCTATTTCGTCAATGACGTATCGGATCTTGGTTGGTTTGTTTTCTTTTAAAAGACGTACTAATTCCGCTTTTAACATATTCATGTTTGCATCTACGCCATTTTTACGAAGCCATGCGACGATATCAGCTTTCTTTTGGGATTGGGCAGGTGGCTTGTCAATTTGCATCGAGTGGTATGGGGCGTTGTCCATAATTATAATAGATGGTTCAGGGAGGCTACACAACATTGAGGTAAACCATTCAGTAAACTTTTCTCCATTCATGTCTTCATGATAGTCTCCAGTGGTTTTTGACGCAAAAGCCATGAGAGAACCTTCGACAAACCCGTTGATGGTTCCGGCGTGACAAATTATAAGTCGCGATCCTTTTCCTACAGGAACTTTGGAAGTAGATGCTGCTGTGTCATCGTTCCAAGAACGGCCTACAGTATGGTTAGCATTAAGCCATGTTTCATCCAAGAACACAACATTTTGCCAATTTTTGATTTCTTTCACTTGCCGTAAAAAAGTATACCTTGCCATCGCTATATCAAATCTTTCCATCAATATTTTGCGTTTGTTACATTTTTTGTATCGAAATCCAATGGTCTTCAAAATCTTCGTTAAAGAACTTTCCCCACCGAAGAATAATCCAGCTTCCTTCAGTGAATGCACCAACTTTTTTCTTGTTGGATACTCCTTCTGTAAATAGTAGCCGTAAACATGTCTTCGGATAGCATCGGCATCAAAGCTATCGATGCCTACGACTGGTTTTGCTCGTTTTCTCTTTTTTGGTGTGTGAAGTTTATTTTCTTCTGTGCCAGTCTCGCCATATTTTTTTTTAGTTATCCGTCTAACAGTTCGTTGTCCAATATTAAGCGCATCAGCTACGCGTTCAACCACTGACGTTATAGGTAAAATTGGCCCTCCATTTTGAGCTTCACGATCGAAATAGTTACGAAGGCGTATTACGAACTCACGTGTCTGACTATTTAGAACAGTTCTCTGCGTACGTTCGGTCATATCGACGAAATCCACAACAAAGGGCTTGAACAGAGTCCAAATTAACGAGCAAGGGTCAACAGTAATGCAGTATCAATATTTGAAATCCAAAGCCAGGTCAAAACTATATCACAATCGCATTGCACTGACAGTTTATACTTTTCGAAGCAACGTCAATTCGAAACTGCTTTGTTTTGCATTGAGCATTGACGCGAGTTTGCCGGAGGTAGTAGTTGTGCTAGCCAGCGATCCTATGTGACGATCGTATTAGATTCCATTTTTAAAAATTTATTGATATTTTTTTGCGATTTCAGAGGTTTGTCCACATAGTGAAAATTGTTCATATTCACAAGTACATTCACCCCTTAAATGGTGCAAACTGATTTTTCTACACTTGTATACATTTAAGAAATCAATTTAATAAATAAATTTTGAGTCCTAAACCTAAAACTACATTCGATAAAATTTATGAATCTCTGCACATCACTATCGTCAATAAAGTAATACAATTATTTCCTTCAAAGTCGTTATCAATTAATACGGAACTTCATGAGCGGACAAACGTCAAACCGGCCATCATAGCGTGCCGCTAGAGTAGTTTAGAGAATTGTGTACAACAGAATCGGCCACACTGTCACAATATTATAGTGATTTTAAAATACCTATTCGACGATACCCTATTCGAGGGGTTACGTAACTTTTTTTAATGTTCGGCAGGTAAACTGAAATATAATTTTATCAATCAAAATTTTAGTATATTTATAATCTCGTCTATATTTATTTCTAATCGTCCATATACGTTATGTACGTAGTACATATTATAACGGCGGTACCTTTCTATGACTGCGCCGAATAACTTTGTAGCTTTCAAAGTTTCTAAATAAAATGGCCGCGAACAGACGGACGGACGGACGGACGGACGGATCGGACGTAACCGTAAGGGTTCCTTGTTTCACTACGGAACCAGTTATATTGTACCTTTTCTGTAAGGTAACCAAAAAAAGTAATGGTACAAATGAAATCCGGGCCACGTGTCTCTTCCGCCCGCGACCGCCGCGGCCGCGCGCTGTTTTTGTGTTCTCCCGATTCCAATGCGCTGTTTTTTGCTGCGCGCGCGGCAGCTGGTAGCTGGCGCGAGCTTCATTATCTTACTTCTACGAGTGTAGACACACACCTTGATTCAGTGTTGGCTCCGTTTATTCTCGGTAAATGATACAAAACTATTATACTTAGTAATTATTATTGTTTTACTAGGACACTCATCTATCTTCTATCTATATCTTCTATCTATACGTATAATAAAATCGTAGAATTGCCGTATCTGTACATTGAAGATTTTTGCAAAATAATAACTGGGGGATGTTAGGGATAAGGAATAGAACGTAAAAAAGCTATTTTTGAAATTTTTGTCTGTTTGTCTGTTTATCTGTTTGTCTGTTTATCTGTTTGTCTGTATGTTTGTGCGCGCATCACGTAAAAACTACTGAATGGATTGAAATGAAACTCGGCATGATTTAAGTTAATACTATGGAGTAACATATAGGATACTTTTTATCCCGAAATTCAGCACGGTTCCCTTGGGAGAGGGAATGAAAGGCAAAATGTGTACTTAGCTGTAATTCGTTAACGGGTGGTCCGATTTCATTCATTCTTTTTTTGTTAGAAAGTAGATACTTTAAAGACTACAGGCTAATCTCCGAAAGGCTGGACCGATTTTGATGGGACTTTCACTGGCGGATGTTTACATTTTGATGTACCTAAACATCCGCCAAACAGTTAACAGTTTTTAGCAAAGTTTAAGCTCAAAGGAGCATAGGAAAAACAAAATGATTCCCACTTAATTATTAAAATCAAAATCCACGCGAACCAAGTGGTGGGTATCCGCTCGTTCAAAATATTTTCCATCGCTAAATTATCCCCCAATAGGTACATTAAAACTTATTAGATAAGTATGTATATGTACAATTTATTTAAGGTGTCACAACACAATTTTTGCCGAAAAGTTAAAATTTTTAAAGAATTTACCAAACGACATAGTCAATGAACAATATGAACATAATATGATGAAGTAAAATAATAATCATTTTTTGTCAAAATCATGTAAAGCGATATCCGTGTTGCCTTATAATTATTATTGGAGGAAGTGAATTGCATCTGTCGCGTAACAACTAACTGCAGACCCGCAAGTGCGCGGCGCAATCAGGTGCGCCTAATTACGTGCATCTGCCTCTGCCTCTCCCCTCCCCCTCCCCCCCCCCCTCCCCCCCGCTACCGCCCTCCCCTTCACAATGACCGAGGAAGTGTATGCACACTGCACTGTCTTTGTACATATAATATACGTCCCCAGGTGGTTTACTGACCTACTTACTACCTACTATACGAGTATTTGAAGTTTTTGAAGTAACAAATTGCAACTTGATTTTTTTTGGAGTCATGTTTTAAGTGACCCATCTGAATATGATTTTACTCCTGAGTCATAAAGTGTAAAAAATCTAAAAATCAACATCTGCTCATAGTCAGAACTCAGAACACTGTTTGAACGTACACATTTATTTCAGCTTTCAGCAATTTTTTATTCCAAGAAAAAAGTTTTTCGATCTTCTTGCATTTTCCTTTCGAATAGATACCTACCTACTTATAATAATATGTATATAACTATAGTAAATAATACAGATATCAAAGATATAAATCTCGACAGAAACATTTCTTAAGTAGTCGAGTGTGGAAAAAAACCGGGTCGCACTGCTGCTAATACTGAACTTACAAGTAAATATTAGTAACTTGTTTTTAAGGTAGTCGGAGCTAATCGTGCTTAAAACTCTTAATTGATCGAACGCGGAATTGTAATGAATGACACGTATGAATGGTAGAGAGCTGAGTGGCGAGTGGCGAGTGGCGAGTGGCGAGTGGCGAGTGGCGGGTGGCTGGTGGCGAGTGGCGAGTGGCGAGTGGCGGCCGGCGGAGGCCGCGCGACACTCGACAGCTGCGCGCGCGCACTCACACCTTTATCTAACCTTTTCATTTTTAATTTATCTCTTATAAATAGAATAGAATCCCGCTCGGAATTTGTATTGTATTGCACATTCTCGCTTTCGTTAATGCTCCAGCGCGGCCGCGGCGCACAGCCTCTCTATACCTAGGTATACTTCGATCGTTTACGTATCAAACTTACCTACGACATTATTATTATTAACAATAACAATTATTCCCTTTGGCACAGAATAATAACTAGTACCTAAAGGTAGGTACTAGTAAAGGTGCCTTTAGTCACTTATCCTAAATAGGAGGAAAGAGGATCATATGAGCGTAGTCAGTCGTATCGTGAGTCGTATCATTTAGATACGATCAAATGATATTGTATCACCAAAAATGAAACTTGGCACAATTTGATTATACTTTTATAAAACTGTATGAATATATGAAGTTACTTTTTTTAAACATCCCGTGGGAACCCTGTGTTCTTTCGGGATAACAAGTATCCCATGCCGCTCTCCACTCTTCGAGTCTTCCACAATACCCATGTGGAAAACATGTCGATCCGTAGCTCTGTAGCGGCGTGATCGAAAGACAAACCAACAAATAAACAAACACACTAACACACTTTCGTACTTTTTACCCACTACATAAAAAAACTAGTATGGGATTACATAGGGTATAATTATAGTACATTGATGCAGTCTGCAGGAGCTCGTTTCGTTTCTTGTTCAATAGCAGAATTGAGAGTAGTTTCCATCCTGTTTCATCTTCAAGTCAATGTACCCACTGTTGTTATGAACTACTGCCAAACAGCTGGCGAGCACAACATTGTTTGGCAAATCTGGAATGCTCCATTCTTTTCATTTCTTTATAATATGCGCATCGCGATGCGCGACGCGGGGCGCGGGGAGCGGGGAGCGGGGGGAGGCAGGTGCTGATGCTCCTTGTAAGGGATAATCATTGAATTGGGATAAGTTGGATAAGTAAGTTTATCTAATAGTTATCTCCATAGTAATGTCTTATCGCATTATGAAGCTGAAACAAAACAAATTATATCTACTTTTTGTAAGCTTTGGTGGCTTTGTTTTTGAAAATATTGACTTTTTGTAATAGCTTTTGAAAAGTTTTCTACAAAATATTGAAAATCTAATAATATCAGAGCGGGTCCGCAACCATGGTGTTCATTTGGTTGCTTACAATCTCTAAAACTAAACTCAATTGACGCTTTGAACGTAATGCAATAATCTATTGACGTTTTCCACGATCGTGAAAAGGTAGGAAAGGAAAGTTCATTTTTCAAGTGACGAAAACAAGCATGAGTTTTTCAAGTCGGCCCGCTCTCTCGCTGTCGAGTGTCGATGTCGGCTGAAATCGCTGTAGTGCCATTTTTAACCCCCGACGCAAAAACGACGGGGTGTTATAAGTTTGACGTGTCTGTGTGTGTGTGTGTGTGTGTGTGTGTGTGTGCGTGCGTGCGTGCGTGCGTGCGTGCGTGCGTGCGTGCGTGCGTGCGTGCGTGCAGCGTGCGTGCGTGCGTGCGTGCGCGTGTGTGTGTGTGTGTGTGTGTGTCTGTTCCCCTGTGGCGCTCAAACGGGTGGACCGATTTGAATGCGGTATTTTTGTTTGAAAGGTGAATTAGTCGAGAGTGTTGTTAGCTATGTTTGAAGAAAATCAGTCCAAGCCGCCGCCGCTACAAAATGGCCGCCGCTACAAAATGGCGGATTACATATTTTTTCACAACTCCCTTAATATGGGTATCAAATGAAAGGGCTTGACTAGTAGAATAGCACTATGCAAATCTAAAATGGCTGCCGCCACAAAATGGCGAATGTCGGGGGTTTTTTAAATTTTCAATTTATACTTGTAGCATAAACAGTACAGGAGTGAGTCTGTACTCTGTACCGACGATTCGATTGATGCAGCTTTTCCGCAGTGCTCGCGCTCGTCACTCGTACACAACTCGTTGTATTCGGTTGATCACAATTCGCAGTGCCGCGGATTAAGCAAGCATTTGCTACACTTGTTACGTGGTTCATCGGTTGTGAGTTGTGACTTGTGACGAGCAGTGAGCAGTCAGTTACTTGTGATCGGCGCTCGACCGCCGCGCGGTGCGGTCGGAGGCTGCGCGCGGACGGCAGCTGCGCGCGCGGAATGCGCACCTGTCGCCGACACAGCAGATGCGACCCGCTCTGCCGCCTGCCTCCCTAGGCCCCTAGCCCGGGGGCCGGGAGGTAGCGCTGCAAGTTTTCCACTGATTTTATACCGAATGAATTTTATTTCAAACATTTGGTTAATGTTCAGAAATCGACAAAGTGAGCGTCAGTCGTCGCACCCGCGATGGGTTTAAAACACATCGCACGAAAGTCATTGTATTGTTACGGAGAACCGTATGACAATGGAATAAGGTTCATGATCGTTTCCCCACCGCTCGTTCGTGATCTTTCGTTCTTGTTCTTGTTCTGATCGAATGTCATAAGGTTCTCCATAACAATACAGTGACTATTTCATCCTGTAACTTTTAGTTCCACCTGCACTATCGGAGCAGCTGACGTTCGGATCTATTATGTGTTATAGGGGAGAACTATTAATTATCGTTATGATTTTCAGTCATTATAAAACGACTTGGTCAACTGTAGTGCTACCTCCCGTATTGCCTGCGCCGCGCACACCGACCTAAATCTCGACGCGACCGTCTCTCCGCTCTCCCAACAAACCTCAGCTGTTGCTCTAACAGCCGATAGTTTCCTTTTAACTTGCCGTAAATAATTAGCACTGCTATCTCACTTCCATATTCTTCTTGTGTAAAATTAATTGATATTTGAAAAGTGTACCGATTTTGAATAAAACGATCTGAATCTACCTACGTTACGAATTACGGTCAACGCGGTAAACGGTATACTGGACAGATTGACTCGTCAGATTCGCGATTAGGCAGATTCGCTTTACAGACGTACAGAAACAAAATGAATGTACCTACTGTAGTGAGAGGATTCTGAATAAAAAGTTAAAAGTCCGTACAATTAAATAGATTCTTGTCAATTTTTATGTCTTAAACTAGAAACATTGATATCCATAATTTTTACTCGATAAAAAACAAGGCTACATATCTGGTGTCAATTCATGTAATTGATTAATTAATCATAATATTGAAAGACACAAAACGTCGAATATGGGCCCTGGAGAGAGAATAGGGGAGAGTTTTGTTTATGGGCTGAATTATACCTAACTAAGGGCTGGACGATGCGTCCGCGTCCGCGTCCGCGCGTCTCGCACTCGAGCCCCGGACTCCGGAGGCGAGTGAACTCGCGCCTGTGATCGCGAGATGCGAATTATCTGTGTGTCGCTGCTCTGCGAGTCGCCGGCAGGCCGCATGTCACCTGGCCGCCGGCAGCCGGCAGGTGTGCATATATACAGGCGCGCGGGCGCCGCGCCGCCAGTCGCCGCCCGACCGCCGCGCGTACTGTGTGTTCTGCAGCCGCACCGCATCTCGCATCTCGCGATCTATCGTCGATCAGCCGGATCAGTGAATCGTACCGAACATGATCATCTGCCTGTCTGGATTTGTTATCGCGGGGTCGGTATACACATTTATATGTTGTTGCGGCTTCTGAAAAGCTTCGCTTAGGGATTTTGTTTTTTTGAAATTCAAGAGACTGAAAAATATTGGTACCTAAATAAATAGTGATAAACAAATAATTACTATGGGGAAATTGATTCTAAATTATTTTTTGATGTTTAAATAATTGTATGTAACATATTCATTTAATGTTTTTCAAGAATAAACTGAGAGAATGTGCTCTGTTTTTTAACCGCCCAAAATTTAAAAGTCCAAGTCTTTATCATAATATATCGATCTACATATTAATATAAAATAACCTCGATTTGAGTTTTCAACGAAAACCCTGTGACAGCGAAATCAGTTGCATTATAAACCCTTATGACTCGTAAAGCTACTTTCTAGTTCTACAGACAAACATAAATCTCGTTTATATTATTTAAGAATGAAAAACTGTGACAACGTATGAGGGTTGTGCTGATGTGTCGTTTGTTTGTTTGTTGCAGCGCGACGCCGTCCATGCCGGTCTCCTCGCGAAATGATATCGTAAGTATACCTATATACATACATTAATATAAATAAATTATTATGTACTAGATGATGCCCACGGCTTCGCCCGTGTGGATTTAGGTTTTTAAAAATCCCGTGGGAACTTTTGATTTTCCAGAACAAAAAGTAGCTTATTTGTTAAGTAACCCGTCCCCAAAACGGAAAAATCCCGTGGGATCCCCACGATTTCGGAATGCAATTCCTTACAGCATCAGGGTTGAGGACTTGCACATGTACCTACTCGAGGTCATTCAACCATAAAGTCTTTAACTGGTATCCCCAATATCAATTTAAATGACCGACAGTGCCTAAATCCCATTAATTTTGGGGATCAGATCCCCTACAGCATCAGGATTGAGGAGTTGGAATCCAAATTTTTTGTAGGACAGTGTCGCAATGTTTCTCTATCGATAAAAAAAAAAATTACTCAAATCGGTTCAGAAATCTCGGAGATATCGGTATACATAGGTAGAAAAACACAACTCCTCCTTTTTTGAAAGTCGGTTAAAAAAGTAGCCTATGTTACTCCCTGGTTAATTCTCTACTTGTATGTGAAAGTCCCGTCAAAATCGGTTCAGCCGTTCCAAAGATTACCCCGTTCAAACAGACAGACAGACAGACAGACAGACAGACAGACAGACAGACAGACAAAAATTTTAAAAACGTGTGATTCGGTTATAGTATCGTTCAAATAACCATATGAGCTTAATATGAGGTAGTTATTTCGATATTACAGACAGACACTTCAATTTTATTTATTAGTATTGATTTGTCTTGTATATTTACAAAATTTTGAATCGAACTAACGCAATCGCTCGATATTTTAATTTGAAATGCTCCGAAGCGAATGGTACAATACGTTACTCGTAGGTAATTTGATCTAGTAAATATGTATATCAATGACAGTCGCTCGGATTGCAAAAACAGATACATATTCCAGATTTGAGCATCGACGGACCGATGTCTGCGGTGCCGCGGAAATGATGAAACAGAAAAAATAATCTGAATGAATAGCCACAAATATCTGTTCATAAATAGTAAATACTTGGTATTCGAGGAGTTTTTTGTTTGTATGATAGTGCTTAAAGTGCCAACCATCAGGAAGTTCTGTCTATTGAGATTAGCGGGAAAAATTCAGTAAGAGAGTGAAGTAGCTAAAGATAAAGTTTTTATTTGTCAATTTGTTGCCGCAGAGCGCGCCGCTGTGTGCCGCGTACGCGCCGCACCACCACCAGCTGCTGCAGCACTTCGCGCCGCGCCCCGCCCGTGAGTGTGCACCCTTACATGTTGCTGTGTGACGTCATCGCCGATCCAACATGGCGGACACCGACCACGCCGCGCCACCTCAACACGACATCTATCGGTTCTCGGTGGCTACGTTACAAGTCGTGCACTAATGAAAGTTTCGCGTGGATTTAGATTTCTTAAAATCCCATGTTTCAGTTTTCGCCGTAGCCGAGATTAAAGTAAATAAATAATCATTTAACGGGATAAATTACTTCTATTGTAAAATCCATTATTATTTTTGTCAAAATAAATTTAGCCGCACCGAAGATTCGGGGCTACCGAACATAAAAACTTGTGTTAGGGTCATTCCTCACTTCGGATAATGAGAAAGATCTACGTGTTCACATTGTGTTGGCGCTCGCGGGTCGTGAGTTGTGACGTCACAGCACGGTGCCCGGTGCCCGGTGCCGGTACGAGGATACAGACGTCCACACAGGTATCGTGACCGCGCGCGCGCCGAGTGCCCCGACCAGCCGAACGACCTTTCTCTCACCGCTACGAACAGTTTTTCCCTTTCGATTTAAAGCAACAGTATCGAGTTCCGAACGGTACACAATTCCGATGGTCAATAGCAGCAACTGCACAAGCAACAAAAATAAACTCCATCAATAATAATTAACAATTAATTAATTAACCAAAATTAACAACACGAAAATTGTTTAATAAGTTAGTATTTTGTAAATGAATAAAATATGTATTAAAATGTGGAAGTGACGACGAGCGTCGACACAATGTGAACGCATTGGAACCATGTATGATAAATAATGTGCACAGGCATAGTGAATGTATTCCGAGGTGGTGTTGTGGAGCGGCAGCGTTGAGCGCGTGTGCGTTGTCGGCAGGAGCGGGCGCGGGCGCGGGAGCGGGAGCGGGCCGCTGCAGCAGCAGCTCGGAGTCCGTGTCGAGCCACAGCGCGTCGCCGCCGCCGCACGCGCCGCACGCGCCGCACGCCGCGCCGCACCCCAGCAGAGTCACGTGAGTGTCGCAGTGTGTGCGCGCGGGCCTCGTACCGGGCGTGCGGCACACAGCTAACAGTAGGGATGGTTACTGACAACATACCACCAAAAAAAAACGCGAAAATAAAAATTAAAATATTTCCTACACGTATTTTTAAAAGTTCGCAATGTAAAGCGATCAGCTGAAGCTAGCTAGCTGACGCTAGACGCTAAACCGACAGTATATATTGTATCGTGCACAAGTCGGCGATAACTTAAGGTATTTACCCAACGTTCGCGGATCTCTAGCGTCAGCTGATTGCAATTTGATGAACTTTAAAAAATAGAAGATAAGTAATATATTTTAATTTTTTGTGGTATTTTGTCAGTAATCATCGCTACTGTTACCTGTGTTCGTTTTCGATAGCAGCCCCCTTACACCCGCTATGTTCCGAGCCCACGGCCGCCGCCCGCGCCGGGCACGGGCCGGCGGCGCGGCGGCCGCAGCTCCTCTAACTGCCCATTGCTCATTGCTCTCGCAGAAGATCTATTGTGTTTTAACAAGGTCGATGTGTTTCGACAGGCGCGTCCGCACTCTGTACGCGTGCGTCGGCGAGAGCGAGGGCGAGCTGTCGTTCGAACCCAACCAGATCATCACCAACGTGAGCGCGTCCCCCGAGCCCGGCTGGCTGCGCGGCTCGCTCAACGGCAAAAGCGGCCTCGTGCCGCAGAACTACGTCGAGCCGCTGCCCTAGCGCGCCGGCCGACATCGAGCGCGAGCTGTTGCTCGAGCCCGACCGGATCATCACCGACGTGGGCGGCGTCCCTTGAGCCTGGCTTGCTCGACTACGAGAGCGGCCTCGTGCCGCAGAACTACGTCGAGCCGCTGCCCTAGCGCGCCGGCCGACATCGAGCGCGAGCTGTTGCTCGAGCCGACCGGATCATCACCGACATGGGCGCGTCCCCCGAGCCTGGCTTGCTCGACTACGAGAGCGGCCTCGTGCCGCAGAACTACGTCGAGCCGCTGCCCTAGCGCGCCGGCCGACATCGAGCGCGAGCTCGTAGCGCAAAACTACGCTGTCGCTGCTCTAGCGCGCCGGGCGACGTCGAGCGCATGCTGTCTCTCGAGCTCCGACGTGGGCGCGTCCCCCGAGCCCGGCTCGCTCGACGGCGAGAGCAGCTCGTGCCGCTCGAGCCCAGCTGAGCCGTGCCAGTAGACATCTACCATTAGTTGTTGACTATTTGTATATCTTGTACATTGTAAATACAGAATTGTTGACTATTTTAATTAACTATTTATACTATATTATTAATGTTGTGAATTTTGTACCAAATATACTTTAGTGTATGTGGATTTGTATTATAGATTATATAAAAATATACTAATTATGACTCCCGGCTTTCTTTCACCTTACATTTTAGTGTTACAAAAATGTTTCAATGACGTGTGGCAGCACCGGGCAGGCATTAAAATTCTAACCTTTACTGCGTCGCCTTGCACGGCTAGCGTGGGCAGGAGACAAAAATTTTATCCCCCGATTATATCCACTGACAAGAGATACAATTTTCTTGTCCGCAATCTCATACAGGTGCATCGAACTATTACAGGTGTA
Organism: Melanargia galathea; assembly: GCA_920104075.1. NCBI lineage: Eukaryota > Metazoa > Arthropoda > Insecta > Lepidoptera > Nymphalidae > Melanargia > Melanargia galathea. The sequence goes on from OV049877.1 coordinate 156,814, forward strand.
TGAAAATAATGAATTTACTGTATGCGTAAATAGTCGTTTATATGTTTAATTTCTGTTCTTGAATACCAGATTATGATCACTACATATAAGAAAACCAAATCTCCCACTGCATCATTCTATTTGCGATAAATTCAAATCTACTGAACGGTTTTTCGTGCGGTTTTCAGCAATAGACAGTGATTCATGAAGAAGGTTTAGATGTTGATGTGAATGATGATGCTAATTCTGTTGTAGAACTGTTTTTTGGTCGCACCGTACTTCGCCAATGTAAGGCGACGGGCAATGGCCCTGGCGCGGGCGGCCGGCGGCGCCGTAAGACATCGCATCGGCATCCGACTTCTCTCAGCTAGGACAACATCCGAGTGATAAAAAAAAAATGTTCAGTAAAGTCGGTCGGACCGAAACGGACGATAATCATCATAAGAAAACATACATATATTAAAATCGTAGACTGCCGTATCTGTACATTAAAGATGTTTGCATAATAATAACTGGGGGATATGGATAAGCATTGGATAAGTAATAGAACGTAGAAAAGCTATTTTTGAAATTTTTGTCTGTATGTTTGTGCGCGCATCACACTGAATCTACTGAATGGATTGAAATGAAACTTGGCATGATTTAAGTTCATACTATGGAGTAAAATATAGGATACTTTTTATCCCGAAATCCACGGTTTCCTTGGAAGAGAATCTAAATCCATACGGTCGAAGTATCGCGGGTATCCTCTAATACAGTATTTCCCAAAGTGGTCCAGGTGGACCCCCAAGGGTCCACGGGAGACCCGAGGGGGGTCTACGTTGGCGTGACAAGAAAATGGGGGTTCACGAGTCGTAAGCGGGGGTCCACGAATTTTTTTTTATCTGGTTTCGATAGTGAAGAACTAAAATATTGGCTTGACTTCACCTTACAATATAGGCAGATAATATTTTAAAAAGCTATGGAATTTTATTATTCAGTGCTTAACTTTACCCCCGTTCTTGTCACAGCTGGTCACATTTGTGAGACAATGGTGTGACGTCACATATTTTGCAATTTTTCAACAAAATTTTGCTTTAAAATTTCTTATTTCATGTTTTAATAATACCTACTTTAAAAATATTAGATTTTGAAATGTGACATCAAAAAAATGTATGACCCCTTCCACCCCCTTGTCACACAATGTCACAATTCGTCCCCCCTCCCCCTTAACGTGCGACGTAATTTATGGATAGTTGCAATTGGTCGATGGACGCAAATTTCCATAGTAAGATCTAATCTTCATATTTTTTTTCGAGTTTTGGGAATATGGTAGAAATGTGGTTGCAGGGGGTCCACCGGAACTAGTAAAATTTTGAAAGTGGTCCATGAGAAAAAAAAGTTTGGGAACCTCTGCTCTAATAGAACATTGTATATAGGCCGATCGTGTCTCTATTGCTTTTCCGCGCTCTCGCTTGCACGCTCGGCTCACATGGAACGTGACACTTTTGTGGGTGCAGCCAGCTTTCATCGATTTATAAGATGTTATCACGTCAATCACTATACATAGTATAAAACAAAGTCGCTTTCTCTGTCCCTATGTATGCTTAAATCTTTAAAACTACGCAACGGATTTTGATGCGGTTTTTTTTAATAGATAGAGTGATTCAAGAGGAAGGTTTGTAAGTAGAAAAATTGGACCCGGCAGGTGGCGCTAATAGCGGGCAGGACGACGTCTGCCGGGTCCGCTAGTAAAGAATATAGTGTTAACTTCACAATAAAAATGCAGTTCTTCGTTCGAAATATGTCATTATATTACATTAATATCATAATATTACGGGTGACGCGTTCCTCCAACTATTGACGAGTGGTCACGAGTACGAGACTGTACGAGTTTGCAAGTGTCGTGGAATATCGAAACACTATAACGGCAAAGTAAAGCGGAAATTTTTATTTCGCTAATTTTCCGTTTACGGCGTAGATGTATGTAGATGTATGATGAACTCTCTGCTCTTAAAACAGTTATTAAGATTATTAAGGTCCATTTTATGACGTTGAAGTGTTTCATTACTCCCAGTAAGTATATCAACGTCAATCAAAGTTGTCGAGATGTGCTGAGTCACGAAGTAGGTACAATATATTCACTTTTTCATTTACAGCACATCATACCCGAATCTACTTTTCAGCTTTTCTCTGAATACTAAGTTAGGTACTCGTGAATAATCGGACGATTCCGTCAAACTAGATCTGTAGAAGGTCAAGCGTGGGCCAAACTACAAACACCAGTAGAATCTAACTACTGACAAAGACCTAAGAAGAAATACCTACTTATAGTAATAATGACGCGAAGTAAATGATTAAAGTAGCGTTTAAATAACGTAAAATAATCTAGCAATCATCACAATAATGCCAATTCTGTTGTACACAATCTCTAAATTGATAGTTCTTAAGGTAATGTTATTCTTTTCTGTAGGGAACATCGTGAAAAGGATAGCACTAAGTATGACAGACAGACATGTCAATTTAGTTTAGCAATTGTGTACATCAGAATTAGTACCGAATACCAATACGCCATTCTCATTACTCATTAACATTATACAGTTAAGACATTACAAACGTGTGAACTGAGCCATAAAACATTACGATCATAGGGTTGTGCCCTTACAAACCTATGATCGTAATGTTTATCGACATCTCGCTCTTTATAACCTGATATCGACTATCGACAAATCCTTTATTATTGTTACACACAATACCAGTTCCATAAGGCCTGTGAGTGCGAGCGAGAAGTCCGGTAAAAATAATTTATGACTCGATTCGCACGTTTGTAATGTCCCAACTATAGCAATCATTAACAAACTAAAAAATAAAGAGACAAATAAAGAAACCTTTAACAAGCGTTCAAGCATTACAAGTGGATGTATTACAACTTACAACACAATAAGGTACATACATACATAATTATGTATATGCATGTTTTAACTTCCCCGTGGGAAGTTCTTGTAATTGGGCCAATTTTGTGAATCCCAAACTGACAATAATATAATCTGTACGTTTTAAGGCTTCTAGATGCAATAGTTGATACACACACAAAATTCATGCGTTTACAATAATTATTTTTCGTCTCGATTATATCGCAAACGAAACAATATCATATCGATATGAGACAAAGTTCATTCGACACATATGTAATTAGTAGAGATGAGCCGACTAGTCGCTAGGCGTACACTAGTCGGGAAAGTCGTAGGCTAGTTCGGCATATTTTATAGTCGGCGACTAATCGGCTAAATATGCCGATTTAAATCGGCGCCAAACCAATAAAGATAGTACGTAAATGTTGGTTTTATTTTATTTTAAAAACAACGTAGGTTTTATATTATTTAGCTGTAAAAGATACCAGGACGAAATATTTTGAAATACATTTGTTATTTGAGTCGCTGTCATCATTTTCACTCTTAAGTATTATTCTTTATAGCTTCCAGCAAAAACTGTGATTAACTGTTACTATATTTTCATTATCAAAAAACTGTAGTTTGTACCTTGGATTGAGGAAAATTACAAAATCTATAATAATAAATAAAATTGAAGTGTCTGTCTGTAATATCGAAATAACTACCTCATATTAAGCTCAAATGGTTATTTGAACGCAACCATAAACGAATCACACGTTTTTAAAATTTTTGTCTGTCTGTCTGTTTGAACGGGCTAATCTTCGGAACGGCTGAACCGATTTTGACGGGACCTTCACATACAAGTAGAGAATTAACCAGGGAGTAACATAGGCTACTTTTTTAACCGACTTTCAAAAAAGGAGGAGTTGTGTTTTTCTACCTATGTACACCGATATCTCCGAGATTTCTGAACCGATTTGCGTAATTTTTTTTTAATCGATAGAGAAACATTGCGACCCTGTTCTATAAAAAATTTGGATTCCAACTCCTCAATCCTGATGCTGTAGGGGACCTAATCCCCAAAACTAATGGGTTTTAGAAACTTTCGGTTATTTAAATTGATATTGGGGGTACCAATTAAAGACTTTATCGTTGAATGAACTCAAGTAGGTACATATCCAACTCCTCAACCCTGATGCTGTAAGGAATTGTATTCCGAAATCGTGGGGATCCCACGGGATTTTTCCGTTTTGGGGACGACAGATTAGCTACTTTTTGTTCTGGAAAATCAAAATTTCCCACGGGATTTTTAAAAACCTAAATCCACACGGGCGAAGCCGTGGGCATCATCTAGTCTAGAATATGATCGGCATTGCCGACTAGTCGGCCGATTAATCGGCAATTTGACAACCGATTAGCTAGTCGGCTAGTCGGCAAATCGTCGCCTCAGTGCTTAATTGTCCAAACGACCAATTTACCAAAAAATACATTTTAATGGAGAATTATGAACGCTTCAATTTCAACTCTATTAGTGTATAATATAAAGCACATTTTACTATAAAAAAGCCAAAAAACATGAATTTTATTTTATCTGTACCCCAGCAAAGTACCACAATTTTTGTGCTTATTTGGTCTACGTCCATAGTTTGTTGTATTTCCTACACTGCAAGGGCCCGTGAGTGCTTAAGTGTTCAATCTCCATTCAGCCGACCAATCATAGCCCGTGACGCTAAGTCCGCCATTTTGTTTAATTTGTCACTATCCCTGGAAACATCGCAGTGTTCACTTCGTCGCTCCGATTAAAATTAATAAAAACTTCGTAATTGTTACATAAATAGTACATTAAATTGTATTAAAATAAGCCCTAGTAATGTCAACAACATATTATAAAACCAAAAATAACCGGACACCTAAGGAAATTGAACAGTAAGTAGTTTTTAATTGTCTTAAACTTCGTTATGATTTTGACACAGGGTGTTTTTATTTTGATATAGATAGCCCTTTTGAAAGTGAAAGTACGAATAGGTACTTAAATGCATTATTCTGAAGTTTAGTTTTTTAGGTTGTTGTTATAATACCTAACTATTTCAAGTGTTATAAGGATTTTGCTAAAAATACTTGTTTTGCTAGTTTATTGTATACCTAAACTGGCTAAAGTTTAAAGTTGGCTATACTATCATACGGCTATCCATGTTTATGTAAACATGGATATCATAGTCTAGTATAAAAATTATATTGGGTTTCTAGGTACCTACCAAATATCATTTTATAATTATACTAGATAATGCCCGCGACTTCGCTCGCGTGGATTAAGGTATTTTGATTCCCGCGGGAACTCTGTAATTTTCCGGGATAAAAAGCCTATGTGTTATTCCAGACTATAATTTATCTCTGTGCCAAATTTCAGCCAAATCGGTGCATCCGTTGTGGCGTTAAAGAGTAACAAACATCCATCCATCCATCCTCACAAACTTTCGCATTTATAATATTAATAGGATTTATGTACCCAGGTCCCAAATACCATTTTTAGGGTTGCGTACCCAAAGGGTGCCAACGGGACCCTATTACTAAGACTCCGCTGTCCGTCCGTCCGTCCGTCCATCCGTCCGTCCGTCCGTCTGTCACCGAGCTGTATCTCGTAGCCCGTAATAGGTAGAAAATGTGTATTTCTTTTGCCGCTATAATAACAAATAATAAAAATTAAATATTAAAGGGGCCTCCCATATATGGAAAAGGAGTCGAAATAAAATTTTATTTTTTTACCCTAGCATGTGGGATGTCATTGTCTAGAACTCATTAAGTAAAGTTCAAATATATTTTTTTATTATTTTTTAGCTATTAAAATTAAGAAATGGGGGGAATATCTAAATATCTAGTTTTTAGAAAAGTTATTTATTCATATGTACGGAATCCTGATCGAGCGAGGCCCGACTCGCACTTCGCCGGTTTTTGGTATTTGGTCACCTACCTAAAACTGCAACTCCACTTTGTAATTATTGCCTTTTAATTAACATATTTACTGTGGTAGATATTAATCACAAGAAATTTTGGTGATTTTATTAATTATATGTACAGTTTAAATATTTGCTTGAAGCATGTAACTTTTCTATAATATCGTTTTCTGTTCTATGTATAGGCTTACGAGGGTCAAGAAAAAACTTTTTAAGGATCAAGAAACTGTCAAAAATTGTAAAAACATTGAAGCCAGTATTTCTGAAAATGAAAATAATTTCCTAATTATTCCTCTAGATACACCTGGTGATGAAATTTTAATACCACCGGAAGAACTTCCAGTTTTAGATGAACATCCGACTGTAAACGTAGTCTCAGTTCTAGATCCAGCTCAAGACGAACAACCAATTCCTGAAGATAAGAACAAAAATAAGCGGAAGAGAAAACGACAGCCAGAGTTGTGGGAAAGAAATATTCGTAAACGGAAGAGAGAGGGAGGAGAAGAATACATAGATGCAAAAGGAAAATCAAGGCCGGCTAAGGTTATTAAACCTGGGTGTGAAAGTACTTGTAAATTGATGTGTTCCACAAACTTTCCTTCACACCTCAGAGAAAAAATAAAATCAGATTTTTATGCCTTGACTGATGCCCAAAAATACAAATACTATGCAGTATATACAAAAAGAACAAAAAAAGAACGAAAAAGAACGAAACAGGAAAAAAGTAGAAGAATGTATTCCTTTCAGTATTTCCTTCCGAAAGAAAAAGAAAAAACCGGTCAAGTGCGTGGCGGGCCACGCGCAGTGTAGGGTTCCGTAGTCACAATCCTCGAAAAACAGATATAACTCCTTAACCTGTGAACCCTACTTAGCCGTGATAGTTTTCCTTTAAAATTGATTATATACCCTACTGCTGTGAATTTTTTCAAGTTCCTATATACTGCCATTTGGCTGATAGAGGGGGGGGACACTTGACTCTAATAAAAATTTGCACTTTAAAACATCATATTTTACAAACGGATCTAGAAATCGAAAAATGATGTTCCCACACCCACAGTATTTTTAAAAGACCTATTCAACGATACCCCACACTATGGGGTAGACGAGAAAAAAAATATTCATCCCCACTTTACATGTAGGGGAGCTACCCTAAAAAAAAATATTTATCAAAATTTTATTTCACCACTTTGTCGGCGTGATTAATATTTATACTCATGCCAAATTACGGATTTCTAGCACTAATAGTCTCTGAGATTAACCGAGGACGGACGGACAGACGGACAGACGGACAGACGGACAGACGGACAGACGGACAGACGGACGGACATGGCGAAACTATAAGGGTTCCTTGTTTACTACGGAACCCTAAAAATTAAAGTATGTAAAACATTATTTTGTTCAACACTAGCGATTTCTGTGCGTCGCATATATTATTTTCATTCGAAACTAGCGAACAGTGACATTTTAGTACCTCCTACCCCAGCAAAAGGCAAATTCATAAAAAAAGAAACTCCACCGGACAAGGTAAATGAGGTCATTCGCCATATTAAATCTTTTCCGACGATAGAATCCCACTATTGTAGGTCATCTAGTTCACGTCAATATTTGCAATCAGGGTTAAGTGTCGCAAAAATGTACTCCTTGTATTTAGAACTGCATAAAGATCCTGTAAAAGAAAATATATACCGAAAAATCTTTTGCGAAAAATTTAATTTGAGTTTTCATCGTCCTAAAAAAGATGTTTGTGATTTTTGTTCTGAATTCAAAGCGCAGAAAAATCCTGGTAGCGATATGATACAAAAGTATGAAGAACATTTAAAACGAAAGAAAGAAGGAAACCACGAAAGAAAAAGAGACCGAGACCTGAAAAGTAGTGAAGAAAACAATACAGCCGTAGTCGCATTTGATTTAGAAAATATCTTTACATTACCAAAAGCTAATATATCATGTTTTTTTTACACTAGTAAATTGACAGTTTACAATTTGACCGCACACTGTGACGTAAATAAAAGTGCTATAAATGCTTTGTGGGATGAAACCAGAAACGGTAGAAGCGGAGATGATTTGGCCAGCGCGTTGTCAAAAATTTTAAAAGAATTAATAAATGTTTTACCGGACACAATAACAAAACTTATACTGTGGTCGGATTCCTGTGTTCCACAGAACCGCAATTCGCATATGAGTACCGCCCTCATTAATTTTTTATTGTCGGACGATTCTAAAAATATTAATAGTATAATTCAAAAATTTTCGGAGCCTGGGCATGGTAACGTTCAGGAAGTCGATGCAGTCCATAGTTTAATAGAAAAAAATTTAAGACATCAGGAAATATACAGCCCGTTATCTCTGATGCGGTCCCTACTTAAAATAAATTCAAATTCTTTAAAATTAACTTTTTTACAAATGCAGGATGAAGATTTTTTTTCATTTCATAAGGAAGCCGTCAAATATAGTTTCCACCAAATACCTTACACACGAGTAAAGTCAATAATTTATACAAAATCAGAGTGGTATATTTTGAAATACCAAACTTCATTTTCAGGACCGATTGAAACGGTAGATATAAGAAAAAAGAAAATCACTATTCTTAACGAAATTACCATTAAAGAAGCAAACAAAACTTTGTCAAAAAAAAAAATTGAAGACATACGCAGTATGTACAAGTATAATATGCCAGTGGACGATAAAGTGTACATGGAAGCGCTTATCAAGAAGGCTGATAAGTTTAAAGAAGCACAAGAAATTCTACCCATAAACGAAAAAGATGAAACAACAAAAAAAAAAGCAAATACAAATAAAAAAAAGGAATACATAGCTAATAAAACTTCAAAGCCCTCGGGAAAAAATAAGAAGTTTAAGAGAGGAGGTTAAATATAAAAATTCTTTTCAAAAAACCAACTTCTTACGCAACTACAAAGTATAAAAATAATTTTACTTTGTACAAGTTTGTAGAAGTTGGGCAAACTTAAAATGAAACGATGAAATCGATACATGATGCACGTCCGATTTTGACAAGCGTGTCTCTCATGTGCCATCAGAAGGCGAGCGTCGCGCATCGGTTTCAGCGTTTCTATTTAAACTCGCCCAACTTCAACAAACGTGTACAAACTGAAATTATTTTTATACTTTGTAGTGGCATAAGAAGTCGGTTTTCTGAAAAATTCATCATCTCTCATCAATCATTAAGGAAAAAAAATGAATGAAAAATATTTTATAGTCACTAATAATACCTACTCAAAAGAATAACATTATTTCTTGAATGATTGTACTTTTTTCTCTTTTTGTGTCTAGATAATAAAAACAAACAAAAATAGAGTTTTATTTAAGATTCCCTTTAAATAAGAAATTAAAAATTTGATACTCAATATTTGTGTCGGTTGTGTTCATGATTGATTTGGATTCATCCTGTATCTGAAATTTGGGACATTGAACAAAAAAACACGTAAAAATGGAATTTTCATTTTGTGCTATCTTTGTTGTGGTCATGTTCAAACTCCACCTCCGTAATTAAAGTTGTGCATCTTTGTTCAATCTCCAAATGAAAAATTAAAATTAAAACCGAATTAGTGACCAGTCTTAAATAAATATTAATAAAAACACAAGTGTAAATTGAAAATTTAAAAAACCCCCGACATTCGCCTTTTTGTGGCGGCGGCCATCTTGGATTTGTAATAGTGCTATTCGACTAGTCAAGCCCTTTCATTTGATACCCATATTAAGGGAGTTGTGAAAAAATATGTAATCCGCCATTTTGTAGCGGCGGCCATCTTGGACCGATTTTCATCGAACATAGCTAACAACACTCTCGACTAAATCACCTTTCAAACAAAAAAAAACCGCATTCAAATCGGTCCACCCGTTTGAGCGCCACAGGGGAACAGACAGACACACACACACACACACACACACACACACACACACACAGACACGTGAAACTTATAACACCCCGTCGTTTTTGCGTCGGGGGTTAAAAAGATTTTAAAAAAGACATAAATGTGTAATGAAAAGTGGACTAATCTTTGAAATAAGGCTTTATATTTAAATTAGAGTAAAAAAACACTGTACTGTAAAATACTACTTATGGTGGATTGAACAAATAAGCACTTAGGCGACGAAATGTCATAGTCGGCCCATCTCTAATAATTAATAATTAGGTAAATTGAAACTGATTATATTTTCAGAAAAATCGATCCAGTCGTTTTTTGTCATCTATTGCCTGCGAAGTCACACTGGATCACTTTTTATTTTATATTTTAACTCAATTATCAAATATCCATAATTTACATCACCGTAACATAGCAAAAACGAAACTCATGACAAAGTATCCTAATATTGTGTACATGATAAAATTATATTTTAGAGCAATTTCAGATTCGGACGATTTAAACGCCTCAATCTTGACGCGCTTTCACATAGGTTCTGGTTGGCTGAAACTGAGATCAGGCCCCCCTCCCCCTCCCCCCCAGTCGAGGGAGACTGAGAATTACATCAATCATTGCTACAATCTCAATACATTCTAGCGGTTAGTTGAATGTATGGTAAGTAGGTATTGTTTATGCAACAATGCATTTTAGCCAATGAAGAAGTTTCCTGATGTTGAAAATGTCATATTTAACTCAATAGAATTAAAATATAGACTAAAACTAACTCATCAGTGCAAAAATGTTTGAAATCCATCAATAAATGACGGAGAAATTAATTAGGTATTTAAGTTTACGCAAAATAAGTGCCGCCTCTCACTCACACAGTATGACGTCACTGCGTCTAATCGGAGGCATATTTTCCAAAACTTGTTTTACCAATTTCTCCGAGATTACTGAACCGATTTGCGTGATTCTTTCCCAAAGATTTTTTTCGAAAAAAAAAAGATAAGATAATAAGATAAATAATTAATTAAAAAATATATTTGGAAACTTGTCCATTGCGAGTATCAGCCAACCAGAGGTGCATGCGATCGTCGCACAACCAGAGGTGCATGCGATCGTCGCAGAACCAGAGGTGCATGCGATCGTCGCAGAACCAGAGGTGCATGTGATCGTCGCACAACCAGAGGTGCATGTGATCGTCGCAGAACCAGAGGTGCATGCGTTCGTCGCACAACCAGAGGTGCATGCGATCGTCGCAGAACCAGAGGTGCATGCGATCGTCGCACAACCAGAGGTGCATGTGATCGTCGCAGAACCAGAGGTGCATGCGTTCGTCGCACAACCAGAGGTGCATGCGATCGTCGCACGTTAGTCATCATTTTTACATAATCGACCCCTGTTCTTTACATTATAAGTATTTACGAGCTCAATAAATATTTTTAGTATAAATATTTCTGGTACAATTATTAAATCTTTTGTAACAAAACAATCTTAAAATAAATATTAACATATTCGATTTGAAATAAAGAAAGTAATGCTATGCATTCTAATAATCGATTACTTTCTTTATTTCAGATGACACGTTCTCAAGGAAAAGAATAGCATACTTTAAAACTGCACGCGAGCGCGACACACTCGACCGTATGACGTATCACTGTGACCGACTGCGAGACGGCGGGCCGGGGGGTGCGGGGCGCGGGCCGGGGGGCGCGGGGGCGGCATTAGCTGCGCTCGCCGGCCGCCAGCCGCTCCAGGCGGCGCGCCTCGCCCGCGCGCACCGCCCGCGCCAGCGCCGCGCACTTGTCGCGCAGCGCGCGCTGCCTCGCGCCCGCCTCCTCCGCCGCCTGCCGCGCGCCGCGCTTCAGCTCCGCCACCGCCGCCTCGCGCGCCGCCAGCGCCGCCTCCAGCTCGTGCGCGCGCGCGCCCGCCGCCTCCGCGCGCGCGCCCGCCGCCTCCGCCTCCGCCTCCGCGCGCGCCAGCGCCGCCCGCAGCGCGCGCTCCTCGCCCGCCGCGCGCGCCGCCTCCGCGCCCCCCGCCCCCACCGCGCCCGCGCCCGCCCCCGCCGCGCGCGCCGCGCCGCTCAGCCGCGCCTCGCGCTCCGCCAGCACGAGCAGCTCGCGCCGCAGCCGCCGCACGTGCTCGGCGCGCCGCTCGGCCGCCAGCGCGGCGCGCGCCAGCGCCTCCACGTGGCGCGCCGCCTCGAACGACTCGCCGCGCGAGCGCCGCAGCTCGGCCGCGGCGGCCGCGCGCGCGCCCTCCGCCTCGCGCAGCGCCGCCTCGGCGCGCAGCCGCGCCGCGCTCTCGTCGGCCAGCGCGGCCTCGAGGCGCAGCTCGCGCTCGCGCTCGCGCTCAGGCGCGGCGGCGGCGGCGGCGGGCGGCGCGCGACGCAGCCGGCGCAGCAGCTCGTCGCGCTCGACGGCGGCGGCGCGCAGGCGCTCGCGCAGCGCCGCGTTCTGCAGCTCGAGCGCGCGCGCCTGGCGGCAGCGGCCCAGCAGGCGCCGGTTGCGCTCGGCGTGCGCCTCGCGGCGCCAGCGCTCGTACATGAGCTGCGCGTGCACGAGCGCGAGCTGCTCGGCGAGCTCGCCGGCGGGCGCGTGCGCGTGCGCGTGCGCGGGCGCGCCGCGGTACAGCGCCGCGAGGTAGTCGTCGAGGCGCGCGCACGGCGCGACGTCCGCAGAGCTCGGTGCGCTCGAGTCTTCGATCAGCTGCGCACGGAAAAAGATTTTTAAGTTTCATTTTTTTTTGTATATCTATAGTCAAAAATGTATCTTATAGAGAACTCAGGACCTTGAGTTTTATATACCTAGTATGAACTAGTTAGTATAGAAATCGAGGTCTTGAGTCAACACGATAAAAAGATATGGGCAAATTTAGATTTTCGCGAATACTTGTAAGTACCAAAATTTACCTAAATTTTCAACTTTTTTATTTTTCGGAATTTTACCTTTACTTGTGCTGTTAACCAAAATTACCTTTTAACCAAAATTAGCAATTCTAGGTCAACCGGAAGTACCATATAGGTTTTGAGTCGACAACCTATATGGTAGTTCCTATTGATCTAGATTACGAAATTGCGCAAAGTCAGGTCTTACAGCGCAAATAAAGGAAAAAGGACCAGTATTGAAGGTTCAGTATGGAAGGTGATTTTTTATTGCGAGTGTCAATGGACAAGTTTCTAAAAAAATTTTTTTTGATTAATTATAAAAATTTAAGTAAAATAAAACAAAAATCTGAAAGAATCATTAAATTATCTCAAAAACTAAATAAGTTATTGAACTTTAAAGTTGCTAATTTCGTTTCACGCGGCGCTCCAGCGTGTAACGTCATCCAACCCGCTCAGAGGTATTTTTTCCACGTATTAAATTTTCTTGTTTTACCAATTTCTGCGAGATTTCTGAACCGATTTGCGTGATTATTTTTTTAATCGACAGCTGAGGATGTTTGCAAAATGATCCCATAGATATTTTCGATTTTTTTTTATGGTTGAATATGGTTGAGCGAAGCAATGGCTGGATCATGCGTCATGCTCGTGAACGGGTGCCACCGTCGGAAATGGGGCTACTTTTGTCTGCCCGTCTTCACATGTGTAGAATTGTAAGCATATTATAAAAAAAGCATATTATACAATTGAAGATTATATAAATGATAAAATAAGCATGGATTTAATTTGTTCCCGCAATGCACGAGACAGCATTTCAATCATGTACATAAATTGTTGTATTGTTATGTTTAAAAAAAGAGCAACCGCCGAGTTTCTTACTGGTTCTTCTCGGTTGGAACGGCATTCCGAACCAATTGACGATTCAAAAGTACTTGTAAAAGTTTATTTGAATAAAAAGCTTTTCTATTCTATTCTATTTTTTTAATCTTTTTTTTCACCTATGTATGTATGGGGAGACACCCTTTAATTTCCAACTTTTTTATTTTTTGGAATTATTCCTTTATTTCTGCTGTAAGACCTGGCTTTTTTCAAAATTTCGTAATTCTAGGTCGACGGGAACTATCATATACGTTTTCGACCCAAAACCTATAGGGTACTTCCGGTTGACCTAGAATTGTCAATTTTGGTTAAAAGCAAGGTCTTACAGCACAAGTAAAGGGAAAATTCCGTAAAATAAAAAAGTTGAAAACTAAGGTAAACTTTGGTACTCACAAGTTTTCACGAAAATCTAAATTTACCCATATCTTTTTATCGTGTTGTCTCAGGACCTTGATTTTTATACACTTAAAAGGGACTATTAGACTTCAGTATCTGGTATAAATTTGAACTTGCTAGGTCCACCCATTCTTGAGAAAATCGGTGGTGACACATGGCCAGACAGACGGACAAGAAAGTGATCTTATAAGAGCTCCTTTTTTACCTTTTGAGGTACGGCACCCTAAAAAAGAATGAGAGGTTCTGCTCCAAAAAATTAAAATCCAGGATGAAACCCTTAATGATGGGATTTTGATGCGCAACTTTTAACAGTTTTTAAAAATATATGAGCTCAAAGGAGCTTAGGGAAAACAAAGAGTTTCAGCAACCTAAATCCATCTCCTACATCGAAGAACTAGGAGATGTCGTGACGAAGTCACGGACATCTCCTAGTTCTAACGTAAAATATGTTTTTGAAGCTGACATAGTCCTACTAACTTTGTTAGGTTTACTGTAATGGAAAATTTTAAAAAAATGGTACGTACGTACTTCACCAATTTTCAATGTCCTGGCGCACTCCGTGCGTCTCAATTTCTATTGTAAATGTTCCAAAAGTACTAAGTAACATAGATACTTACCTATCAAGTTGTTGTAACCAAAATTCTGGTGACAGTCTGACTGAATGGGATCTAGAATAGCGATTTACGTTTCATGTAATTATAGAATAGAATAGAATAGAAAAGTTTTTTATTCAAATAAACTTTTACAAGTACTTTTGAATAGTCAAACGAATCTACCACTGGTTCGGAATGCCATTCCAACCGAGAAGAACCAGCAAGAAACTCGGCGGTTGCTCTTTTCCAAATTTACAATATCAATATAACAATTTTATGTTAAGTACATGATTGAATTGCCGTCTCGCGCATTGCTGGAACAAGTCAAATCCACGCCTTTTTATCATTCATATAAGTAATCTTCAATTTTATTCAGATAAGCTTTCTCAAGCGCTTACGAATCGACAAATGAATCTACCACAGGTTCGGAATGGTGCTTACAATTGCACACGTGAAGAAGGGCAGACAAAAGTAGCCCCATTTCCGACGGTGGCACCCGTTCACGAGCATGACGCATGATCCAGCCATTGCTTCGCTCAACCATATTCGAGGGAACGTAACAACCCGCACCACACGACACCACCACAGAAATGTTTAAAGAGAGCGTGACATACTTAGGCTACCCATGATCAAAAGCATCGAATTGAACACCAATAATCAAATAAGTACTCATTTTAAGACATGAGTTAAATTTTCTTAGATTGTTTCCAAGCAAACTGTCATTGAGAAATTGCTCTATGCTTTTTTATCATTTATATAATCTTCAACTGTATAATATGCCTTTTTTATGAGCATATTTTTAATAGAGTTCTTAAACTTGTGTAAAGGCAAGTCTATGTGGAATTTTATTATAGAACATTACGCCCATTCCCACAAATGACTTTCGGACCCTTTTGAGGCGTAACTGAGGAATCACGAGCCTATTTCTACTTCTTAATTGCCTGTCGTGTAATTCGCACTTTTTATTGTAACTGTGAATGTTTTGCCTAACAAAAATTATATTGTTATAGATATATTGAGAAGCTACCGTAAGAATACCTATTTCTTTAAATTTCTCTCGAAGGGAATCCCGCGGTTTTAAATTATAAATTGCGCGAATTGCCCTTTTTTGTAAAACGAATTTTTTTTCAATATCAACCGCTTTACCCCATAGTATGAGTCCATACGACATAATACTATGGAAATATGCAAAATAAACAATTTTTGCAGTTTCTATATCTGTTATCTGTCGAATCTTCCTAACAGCGTAAGCAGCAGAGCTGAGCTTGCCAGCAAGTGTTGCTATATGGGTGCCCCATTGAAGCTTTGCATTTAGGGTTATTCCCAAGAACACAGTTGTGTCCTCAGTTTTCAATGGCTCACCACTTATCTTTAAATTTTTGCTAGTAACCCTTGTATTGGGCAATAGAAACTCGACACACTTGGTTTTTTTTGCATTCAAAAGTAGATTGTTTGTAGTAAACCAGTGTGAAACTTGAGATAATGTATTATTTACATCGTCAAAATTGTCCTTAGTCCTATCGACTTTAAAAATCAAAGACGTATTGTCAGCAAATAGTACAATATCGCAAGCATTTTTGACAAAATGTGGTAAATCATTAATATAAACCAGAAACATGAATGGACCCAGAATACAGCCTTGGGGAACACCCATTACTGAGGCTGATCCGGACGACTTAACATCATTGATACATACTCTCTGTATGCGATCACTGAATTCATTTTATTATAGACCTAGACCCCTTTCAGGACGAATTGAATCCCTAATGGAAGATTTAGATTATTTATAAGCTACTTTGGGAATTTCCATTTCATTTTCATTGTTGAAAAAAAATTATAAAATACAGTTACGTAATTACGTGATGATGATGATGAATTACGTAATTAGAGCACTAAAATGCGTAACCAGTTACGGAATTGGAAAATCCGTAATTTTGGAAGCTCTAGTTGCAACCTGGTGGTTTAATCACAAGTAAAGGTCAATAAATGTGTCAAAACAAAAAAAATGATTTTCTCAATATTGGGATCTTTAAAAAAATCTGTAAATTATTTATCATCAATTCGCTCATACAATTTAGAGGCCCAGCTTGATTAGCACCAACCTCTAATAAGGTAAATGAATAAAATTGTGCTCCTGGAAAGAGAAAAGGAAAAGAAAGATTGGCCAGGTCATAGGACCGGTGCGTGCAGGCGGCGGGCACACGATGTAACTCTAAACACTAACGACACATCCCAGCGACGGGCACCGACCTGCTTGCGATCTTCATCGGGAAGGTTTCGGTACAGATCCGCGATCAGGAACTCGAACGGCGCCGGCCACACGTCCAGCGTCTGCACTTCCACCGAGCGCGAGCCGCCCGCGCGCGCCTCGGGCGGGCACGAGGCCGCGCGCCGCGCCCGCGCCGGCGCCGCACCCGCGCGCGGGCCGGGGGCGCGCCGCGGCGCCAGGGCGCGCGGGTCGCGCACGCGCGCCTCGCCCTCCTCCGCGCTCGGCCACTCGCGCTCGGCCAGCGCGCGCTCCGTCAGCTCCAGCACCTCGCGGTCCTCCACGTTGAGCGGCTCGGGCGCGGCGCCCGGCCGGGGCTGCGGCCGCGCCAGCGCGCCCGCCGGCGGCGCGCCGCCGAACGGCACCGGCGACTCCGCCGCGCGCCGCTCCAGCGCCACGCGCGCCAGCCGCGCCGCGTACGCGTCGCCCTCGGCGCGCGCCGGCGGCGACGCCTCCTTGCGCGCCGCGCCCAGCGCGCGCACGGCGCCCGACTCGCCCGGGTAGCGGAACGCGGCGCGCGGCTCCTTCGCGGGCGTGTTCTCCGGCGTCGCCTCCACCGCGGCCTCGGGCGGCTCGCCCGCGTCCGCCTCCGCGTCGGCGGCCGCGGGGGGCGGCGGCGCGGCGGCGGCGGCGGGCTCGGCCGGCAGCGGCGTGTTGGGCGCGGAGTCGGCGCCGCAGCGCTCCGCGAGCGCGAACCACGGCTCGGCGCCGGGGCGCAGCGCGGCGGCCGCGCGCGCCGCGTGCGCGCCGCAGCCGGCGGGCGGCGCGGCGGGCGCGGCGGGCGCGGCGGGCGAGGCGGGCGGCGGCGCGGGCGAGGCGGCCGCGGTCTCGCACCACGTCTCGAAGGCGTCGTCCGCGTCGAGCGGCGGGCGGCGCGCCGCGTCCGCCTCGCTCTGGCGCGTGGCGGTGACGAGCGCGGGGTGCAGGCGCACGGTGCGCAGCAGCGGCGCCAGGTCGCGCTCCCAGGTGTCGCGCGCGGGCGGCGCGGCGCACTCGGCGCGCAGCGTGTCGAGCAGCGTGCGCGGGTGCGTCGCGTACAGCGCGCGGAACAGCGCGAGGCGGCCGAGCTGCAGGTGCGCGCGCGCGGGCGCGGCGGGCGCGGGCGCGGCGGGGCGCAGCAGCGCGTCGGCGAGCTCGGGCCAGTGCGGCGCGGCGAGCGCGGGCTCGGCGGGCAGCAGCGCGGCGAGCGCGAGCAGCGCGTGCAGCAGTGGCAGCGGCTCGGTCTCGCGCGGCGCGGCGCGCAGCAGCTCGCGCGCGAGCGGGTGCTGCGGCAGGCGGTGCAGCCAGGCGGGGCGGCGCGCCACGAGCGGCGCGAGCGCGGCCAGCGCGTGCGCGCGCGCCGGGCGCTCGCCGCGCAGCAGGTCGAGCAGCGCGTCGAGCAGGTGCTTGGCGTGGTGGTCGGGCGCGCGCGCCAGCAGCTCGAGCGCGCGCGCGGAGCCGGTGCGCGCGTGGTAGAGCAGCAGCGCGCGCGTCAGCCAGGGCTCGCGCACGGCGGCGTACAGCGCGGCGAAGTGCTCGGGCGTGTCGCGCGCCTCCAACAGCGCGAACACCTCGCCCGTCTCGCACGCGGCCAGCATCTCCGACCACCTGCACAGAACACGCAACACACAATTGCAGAGACACGGCCGAGCAACATCTCAAGCAATGCAGATAAACTTTAAGAAACAAATTAAACTTCGTTTATAATAAGTCAAAAGGAATATTTTGAACTATACAATTACACTGTGAATATGTACATAAACAGCTGTGTTGGCAGAATGTTACTTTTGTAACATTTTACGTTACTTTTGACCCTCTCATGTTGCCTCCATGTTACACGAGTCAAAATGTTACTTTTACGTAACTTTCAGGACTTCATAAAAAATATTAAAAAATTTCCAGCAAACGAAAAATAATCGTGAAACGGAACGCATCCAAGATTTTGTTCATTGTGTTGGCGCACTTGTTTTTGGACTGACGCGGACGCGTGAAAATCAAGAAGGATATATTATGTACTTATAACTATAAATTCTATGTAAACACTGGAGACTGCGCCTAAAACATTGTAGTTAAGGTCATTCACCCGGATATCTTTTGTCTCTAGTCTCTCTCTTTCTATACCTCACACTCTACTTAAGTAGGTGAGAACAAGACAAGCAAGTATAAATTAAAAATTTAAAAACCCCTGACATTCGCCATTTCGTGATGGCGGTCATCTTGGATTTTCATAATGCTATTCTTTAGTCAAGCCTTTTCATTTGATACCCATATTGAGGGAGTTGTGAAAAAATATGTAATCCGCCATTTTGTGGCGGCGGCCGTCTTGGACCGATTGTTATCAAACATAGCTAAGAACACTCCCAACTAAGTAATTCATATTTCAAACATTTTCCGCATTCAAATCGGTTCACCCGTTTGAGCGCTACGGTGGAACCTTAGATTAGGTATATAGGAGGGAACAGACAGACAGACCTTCGTGGTGAGAATACAACTCCTTTAGCGCGGCGTAATCACTCGCATGTTTTTTTTTGAACTTCCATCTCCATCCCGCTTTAGTGGGCAGTGTATCTGTCAGTGTCAATGTGGGGTCAATTTATTTTTTGTGGTCTGTGGACTTTGTTTTGTATTATAGAATTTATAAGTAACCTACCTATTTTGTTTGTATGTTTTATTCTCTGTGACTGTGACTAACCTTTGATAAGATGGAGATATTAGTTAGATTAGGACAGAAAACTTTTTAATTTTTGTGTAATAGAGTGGCATAAGTATGTTAGCTTCGTTTTCCACTTAAATGTATAAGATAATGTTACTTTTCTCATGAAAATGTTACTTTTTGAACTGTCTGATGTTACATTTGACTATCTGCCACTGGCAACACTGATAAACAGATTATATTGCTATAGAGACCTATAATGGCTATAAAATCAGATAGGGTTCATTTAAATTTTAAGTAGACTGTTATGTGTTGTAATAAATAATAAAATAATAAAATAAAAAAATAAAATAAAAATCATTTATTTACCAAAAAAAGTTACAGATTTTTACTTAAAATTTACCCTCGACCCCCAAACTAGGATGACCTGTGACATGGGGGTCAGTGTCTTCCCAAACAAGTCTAATCGTTAATTACGAGTAGGGCAGCAATTCTAGATTTACTATTTAAGAAATTTGTAATCAGTAAAACTAGCGATTTTAGTTGTCCAATTTTGTCCTGTTTACCGAATTACCGGGATACTTTTGAAACCTGTAGTAAAACATTTGCGGTACTTCGGTCAACAAAAACTACTGTGAAATAAGCGAAAGCGAAAACATTTTCTAACGCGATGAATTTAAATGCAAATTTATCACCTGATCTGTTAGATTATATCTTCAAGTTTCTAGTTTTAAGTGTGGATTATAGTGAAACACTAGCAATATTTAAAATATTAACATTATGGAAAATAAAATAAGGGAGTAATGTGTGTGATGTGTTTATAATAAAGTTGATAAGACTATTTCACTTTTTTGCCGTTAGTATAT
The DNA here is from genome assembly GCA_920104075.1 of Melanargia galathea. NCBI lineage: Eukaryota > Metazoa > Arthropoda > Insecta > Lepidoptera > Nymphalidae > Melanargia > Melanargia galathea. The sequence goes on from OV049877.1 coordinate 176,993, forward strand.
CCTCTGTGTCTTTATATGATAAGGTTTTTAACCAGTCTGTGATGGTGTCTTTAGCCTGCTTTGATGTAAGGTGTTTAAGGTTACATTTCATTGCAATATGGTTGTAGATATTTGCTTCAGCGAAAGGTGTAAAACGTTTGGCAAAAACTGTTCTCACGGTTGGCAGATTGACTTTCACTACTCTTCTCTTGAAAATGTCATCTACATTTGGAGATTGCAGGATGGTTTTGTGTTTTAGTTATGCGGCTTTCAATATAAAAAGCTGACAGACTGTGAGCACTCCACTTTCTATGTAAAGGAGTTCAGTTGAGTATTTGTACGGTTTCTTAAGCATGACTTTTAACACCGATCGTTGCACTCTCTCCAGTTCCATTAAAATTGTCTTAGCTGCGCTCCCCCAGGACAGAATGCCATAACTGAGTAGCGATTCGCATAAGGTTTTATAAATTAATTTCAAAGTTGGTATGTTAGCTACATCACGTAATTTCTTCATAATACCAGTAACTTTACGGACTCGGCTTGAAAGAGATGTAATGTGATTTCTAAATGAGAGGTTTTGATCGACCTGGATCCCAAGATACCTAATGACGTTGGCAGATTCAATTTCATCACAATTACACTGAGTACCTTTAATGCCATTGGAATTTGTGTTTGTGCAGCTGTGTATCTTAAGGCTGTAATTTTCTTTTCTAGGAGCGGTCACTGCTGTTTTGTAATGCATACTTTTAGTAGATTATAATTTTTGATTTGGTTCATTTTGGATTTATGTACATTAATTTTACAATATTAAATGAAGGATTTAAACACAGTGTCATTCACAAGATGTATTGCAGTAGATGTGTGATTTTGAGAATTAACATGAACACTATGATTGTATACAATTACTAACATAATTTTCCTGATTTGAACCTAACCTAACATCTGTGTTGATGTTATTGATTGATCTGAATTGATGCAGCTCTTAGACAAACAACACACAGGTCCTGACTGCCCCGGCTCCGCCTGACTGATGCTTCAGGATATTGCACTCCTAAGCCATGAACTGTCCAATGTCCATTACCAATTCACATTTTAGGTTATACTTCACCCTAAATCAATATGTAGGACTTCATCATTGAACTCCTAGTCCCAACTCCTCAAATCTGAAGCTAGAGCATACTGCACCCCTTAGCTGTGGGGATTTAGGTACTATTGATTGTGAATTGATTTAAAATCACACTAAAAAGCTTAAAATAAAAATTATTTAAAAAACAAAAAGCAACTTCATACAGCCCATAGTAGAGAGAAGTGAGAACTGAGCTTGGGTGTTAAGGTTTAGTTTTTACGGTCTGCCCTCAAGACCGTACGGCCAGCTCACGAACGTTGCGACTTACCAATTAGCAGTTCGGAGAGAAGATCCTTCGTTGACCGCCGCTGGAGGAATTTTGATGAACGGTTTGGAACTCCTCAAAGATAAGAAGACTACGACGTAGTTCTTGGATTTAGTATTTAAACTATTATTTTTATATTGTAATTAGCTTGATATAATATAGACCTATCGGGTACATCGGGTATTACAATCTAATTTTATTCGCCGATTTTAATTATTAAGTTTATTTTTGATTTTTTGCACAACGAAAACGAAAAGATTTATAGTAATAAATTAAATTCCACAGACGGTGCAGACCACAGATCACTAATAAACCACAGATCACTAATAAACTAGTCTCTCCACGAATCACGAAATAATATTATACCTACTTTGTACTATCCACAGACCTAAGATAAAGTATAAGCCACAGACCAATAACATATATGGTACTATCGTTATAGAGATAATGATAATGATGGAGCAGCCATATCTACTTTACAAACGTGTCAAAACTCAAAAATACACTCACACACGCTTAGATTAGGCTACACACGCACAACTTGAGACATCACAATGAACACGCGCCATTTTATGTTTTCGGATTGTGCGTATATGATACCTAATCTAAGCGTGTGTGAGTGTATTTTTGACACGTTTTTAAAGTAGGTAAAGGTCGACCAGAATCTCATGAAAAATACGGAAATGAAATTCCAAAGTTAGCAACACTACGGCTGCCCTAGCGTTAAACAAAGTAACTGACATTTTTTGTGAAATTGACTTTTTTGCACTAACAAAAATTTAATGTCGAGTAGTTTTTTACCACAGTTTAATATTTCAAATAACTTGAACCGTTTACTGAAATTTAAATTGCTCAAACAAAGTAACTGCACTCACTAACCCGGAATATAAATGCAAAAACCAAGTAAACAACAAGCACAACACAAAAACAAAGTAATTTGATGTTGATTACTTTGTTTTTGTATTTAAAGTGCAGTTGCTTGATTTTTCGTTTCGTGAAACGATCCCAGGTAAGGTGTTCTGAATGTAATTACTTTGTTTATCACTAGGGCAGCCGAGTTAACCTAGTGCTGCTTACTACAAAATTTAATTTCCCTATTTTTCATGAGATTCTGGTCGATCTATATGGCTCCTCCACTACTATTAATTTCTCAATGATAATAAGTATTCTGTGCTAGTTTTATTTTACGTGGTCTAACCATAGAGATAATAATAATAAGTAGAGTAGGCATACCTACCTTAAAAACGTGCCAAAAATACACTCACACACGCACAATCCCGCAACCTAAAATGGCGCGTGTTCATTGTGATGTCTCAAGTTGTGCGTGTGTGAGTGTTCATGTATACATTTTAGGGAGGCCATCTTAAGGGCAGTGCAATAAAATTTCTGCCACGATCTGTTTTATTGTTATGTTTAAAAATGTAGTGTTGTCTCTTACACACTTATGAAAATTTTGATAAGCTTAAGCTATTTTCCGATCCACTTTTTTCTATAGGACATTATGCCAAGTCCACTTCTATAGGTTCATGGGTCTAACTCTATGGTGCTAGTGTCAAAAGTCATTGTGGTGTCAATACATAGAGATAATAATAATAAATAGAGTTGGCATAACTACCTTAAAAACGTGCCAAAAATACTCACACACGCACAATCCTGTAACATAAAATGGCGCGTGTTCATTGTGATGTCTCAAGTTGTGCGTGTGTGAGTGTTCATGTATACATTTTAGGGAGGCCATCTTAAGTCACGAGTCTGCCGCAAACTGTTTTATTATTATGTCAAAAATGTAATGTTGTCTCTTTCACACTTATGAAAATTTTGATAAGCTTGAGCTATTTTCCGATCCACTAATTTCTATAGGACATTATGCCAGCTCTATTTATTATTATTATCTCTATGTGTCAATAGCTATATGACATAGATATATATTACATTTAGATTACATTATCTTAGGGTATGACAGCTGTAGTTCCTTATTCTGCGTTTTGGCGCTACAATCGTTCGTACACCACAGACGTAAACACAGAAAATAACAGGTCCACAGATTAACGATAAGTATCTAGTTATTTTCTGTGTTTAGGTCTGTGATTTAGGTTTCAGTGATAAGTCTGTCATTGTCATGAAATTTTCGAAATTTCGCGAAATTTTCATTTTTCATTTCCACCACTTTTCTTTGCTTTTCGTTGTTCTCATCACAGGTTCTCAATTATCATGGTGTTTTTTGTGATATTTCCCGACGACTTGGCTTTGTTAAATGGATTTTGGTGGTGATCATATTGACTTGTACTTTGTTTTGGACTACGAGAACTCTGTTTTACATTTGACTCCGGCTACGTTTTATGGACTACGATTTGCTATATTAGCAGCAGAAAAAAGCGTTGAATTTTGTGTAAGTATTTTGCTGATTTGCTGAGTTGAAATCCAAATTCTCTGCTGTTGTTTGATGCAGGACAAACTGTGCTACTTTAGAGATTACGATACGAATACGATATACGAATCGATCGTCATGGGACTATTTAAGTGTTGTGTCGGTACTTGCTACTCAACATCTAAGACTTTTAAGTTTGCCGAAGAACGATAGCGTAAGGTGGATGTCCTACCTAGTACCTACCAACTCTCTCCCCATCGAACTGCTATGTGTGTGGATGTCTGTCGCACTGTAGCTCTTAAACGGGTGAACCGATTTGAATGCGGGTTTTTTATAGTTAGATTTGTCTCGATGAATAGGTACTTGGTAGACACTTCATAGTAATAAAGGTTCTGATGGTTAGAGCAGGACGTTGGGATGTCATGATTTCCCACAAGTTGGGGATTATTAAAATTTTGAATTTACAGTTATTTTGCATTTTTATACTGTTAAATACTTGCAATGTTTTTGGATTAGATAAACCCCTATCATAAAAAAATTACAAGTACCATCAACGTACATACTTTACTCACCTATCTATATTTAATAATTTTCACACAGGAAACATAAGCAGTATGGAGACTACAGCAAGCAGGAAAACGAAGGGATGGAACATGCACAAGTCGGGACTTGTTATCAATCACAATCCCATCTACTTCATAGGAAGGAGAATGTCGCAAGTAGTCCAAGTGGGTCTATATCTAGAGATCAGGTTTTATTTCAAAAAATTAAAGTGCAATGCTCGGCATGTATGCGTATTTACATTGTATATGTACATAACCAGAATGCACCCATAGGATTCTGCTTATGTATACATTGTGGCCAATTCTGTTGTACATAATTCTCTAAACTAAACTAGATTGACAGGTTTAAAAATAGTGCTATCCTTTTCTGCAGGTATCATTGTGAAAGAGATAAGAATATATTTCGTCCTGTCATTTTAGTTTAGTTTATGTTGGATTCATAAGTCTAACAAAAAAACCAATGTAAGAGTCGCATAAAGACAAGCAGCTCTATGGATGCCGATATTTATTCATTTAAAAAAATATTATATAGTGACTATGAAATGTTAAAAAATAATAATTTAGTATAATATTGTGGCCGATTCTGTTGTACACAATCTCTAAACCTAAACTAAATTGACAGGTTTAAAAATAATGCTATCCTTTTCCGCAGGGAGCATTGTGAAAGAGATAGGAATATATTTAGGCCTGTCATTTTAGTTTAGGTTTAGAGATTGTGTACAACAGAATTGGCCACATTATCCTAATGAAAATTTTCTAATTACATACATACATATGTATTGTTAGGGGTAAATAAGGTAGTAAGGTACAAGGAGTGATTTTTGTCACCTGGTTCAATATGACCGACGCGCAGCTCTTCAATGCGTCTTCGTACCTCTGCCACTGCACCGTTTACTCCACTTTTTCACTCCCCAACTGCTGATGTGCTGATGGACTTGCTATTTTATTCTTATCAGCGCTGGTATTATGTATTCCACACCGCACTGGCGGCCTTCACACTATGATTTGGCCGTTTATGTTATTCGACATTCGAAAGGAGTTAACTTCACTTGTTTTTTCTCGACTTGAATGGAATATTAAATGGTTTTCGATGATGCGAAAAATGTGGTGGAACGCACGCCACAAAATCGCTTTCTTGATTATTCGATTGAAAAAAATGTCACTTCAAAGGCCTCTGCAAGGGCATAGAGATAATAATAATAAGTAGAGTAGGCATACCTACCTTAAAAACGTGCCAAAAATACACTCACACACGCACAATCCTGTAACATAAAATGGCGCGTGTTCATTGTGATGTCTCAAGTTGTGCGTGTGTGAGTGTTCATGTATACATTTTAGGGAGGCCATCTTAAGGGAAGTTGCAATAAAATTTCTGCCACGATCTGTTTTATTGTTATGTTTAAAAATGTAGTGTTGTCTCTTACACACTTATGAAAATTTTGATAAGCTTAAGCTATTTTCCGATCCACTATTTTCTGTAGGACATTATGCCAAGTCCTCTTCTATAGGTTCATGTGCAAGGGCTTCCCTAAGAGAAATTATACCCTCTTCTTCCTAGAGAACGCTTATTTAAAATGAATAAATACTTATTATATCTTTCGTTTTTGCTTATGTCAATATGCACTGTCAAAAAAAAGATCGCAATATAATTTCAGTGTCATCTTGAAAGACAGATTGTTGTGAATTTTGTTTGTTTTGTTCACCAACGTAGTAACAGTTCAGCTTGCGATAATTTGTGATCTTTTAACTTCTAAGTGCTTTGTTGTGTGAAATATTTTGACTATTTAATATTTTAGTAATCATGATTTGTGTAGCCATTGGCTACAAAAGTCCACTCAGTGTATTACGTGAGAAAAATATGCGTATATCTTTGCATCGGTAAGTATTATATTGAATTCTGATAAGTTATCACGTTTAGTTTATTATTATTTTGCTGTAGTCATAACGAATGCAATATTAAACCATTTTGATAAATTTATAATGACCGTATTAGAATTATATTTCTTTATTTTGATAAAATTTAATTTTTCATACGAGATTTCATGCCACTAGTGAAGCGCATTGTCATCTCATATCGATATCGATAGTCGTGTAGTATCCGACATATGGCAATAATTGCATGGTCTCAAACCACTTTAGTAAAATATTAACTACCCATACTATACTTCCGTGAGTTCCTTCCGTACTTAGAATTTTATTTCCGTGGAATTCTGACGTAATGTTACCAGAGATAAAACAATTCCCACAAAAAAGATAAAAAATTCAAAACTTACGTAAATAAAAATCAACTGCCGCATGTAGATATGATAAATGCCTGACAAACACTTCATGGTGATAATGTCATTCAACTTCCATTTTTCAATAATTTTTTTCAATGTGCTTCTTTTTTTTCTATTGCTGTTAGTGTGCACTTTCTAGTTTCCACTCTTGGTGTTTTCTATTTTAGGGCGAAACGACTAATATTACGCGGCATATAGCTTTTAAAGATGACAGGGAATTAAAGTAGTTTGAGGTAAAATCGTACTTCGTAGACGTCTACCCTGTTCTCCATACAAATAACTCATCTGCAAATGACAATGACAGCTGTCAGAATTCCACGGAATTAAAAATCACAGTGTATAAATGCGTGTATAAATGCGAAAGTGTGTCTGCCTATCTGTCTGTCTGCTAGCCTTTCACGGCCCAACAGTGTAACCGATATTGATGAAGTTTTGTGCAGAGGTAGCTTACATCCCGGGCAAGGACATAAGCTACTTTTTATCCCGGAAAATTAAAGAGTTCCCACGAGATTCTTAATGGTCCATCCGCTTATACGAAATATGGTACAGAGGTAGCTTGCGTCCCGGAAATTTACATAAGCAACTTTTATCCCGGAAAAGCAAATAGTTCTTAATTATATATCTTATTTCACAAAATTAAAAAAAAACCTAAATCCACGCGGACGATGTCGCGGGTGTGAGCAACGTGTAGTATTTATGTATCTATATAATTAATTGTATATAAATAGTGGAACTAATGCGTTTTGACGAGATAACTTGCATAGTAATTTAAACTTAATTCAAATGAAGTAAAATAAAAGAAGAAAACACTCTTTTAAAGTATTATATTTCAATCTCTTATTACTTTGTTATTGAATCTACCACCATTTCCAAGGGGCTTTTGTCTTAGAGAAGAAATGGCGAAACAAACTCTAGAGCACCATCTTTTGAAATAATTCACATTTACAATCACATCACAATAACAATAAATCATCATCATCATCATCATCAACAAGTCATCAGGAAAAATCAACAGTTCCCGCGGGACTTTGAAAAACCCGATATCTATATCTACAGCTATAGGTAGATTACTATAGCAAACTTTCTTGAAAGTAGGTTCCCATAGGTTGAAAGTAGTTCCCATTTTTCCAACCTTTATAAGGTTGGAAAAGGGAGCGGGAATGGGAACCGGAAATCCACGATTCCCTCTGGATTTGTTCAAAACCGAAATTCACCCGGGCGAAGCCGCGGGCAAAAGCTAGTTAGATAATAAAACAAGCTTGGAGAAGTCAAGCTAATCTTTTTATCTGTTAGCATTCTTATATGAAGTCATCTTAATCTGGCCTAGGTATGTACTCCTATTCAAGTAGGTACTCATGGCTTCACCTGGCTTGGCATGGCTTTTTTGATGAATCTTGACTAAACCAATCCTTCAACAATTTGTATCTAAATTAAATCATAAAGTTACCTGTAATATACAACGATAGTTTTACTTTACGCAAAACCTGAAAGTAGTTTGTTCAGAATCAGTAACAAAATCTAATCCAACCATTTTTATATAGTGTTATATTTTTGTCCAAAAATATTTTGAAATCCTACAAGCTTAGACACAATGATTTACCGCGCATCAGCTGACGGTCGGCACACAGCGGCGGTCATTCAACTCGCGTCGATCGCAAGTCGCTGCGGCGACGGCTTGCGGTGACCATTTTTTTCGAGGACAACGACGCAACATAACAAGCTTATAACTTCGTTACTTTTCATTATATTTTTTTGAAATTTTGTATAAATATTTTTAATGTAAAAATATTTGACACGTGTTTCGGTTTTTGCGCAAAGTAAAACTAACGTTGTATGTATGATATGTAAATAATAATTATTTAAAGAGTTATGAAAAAGTAAAATCATAGTCAATATTGTTCATATACTTATTGTACGCCATAATGTAATTTTTACTATTTACCCGACTGTTACCATATTCATAATACTCTCTTGTACCTACAAAATTACAATAAAAGTGATTTCTATTTCTATAATAATAATAATAATAATAAATACTCACACATACACACACGGTCGTCTGTTCCTAAAGTAGGCAACTTAATGCCTGTGTTATAGGTAACAGCCGACTGATAGACATATTTATATATTACATAAATACATATATATTTTTAATAAAGGTATACATATATACATATTATTATAAATACACCCAGACTCGGAGCGGGAATCGAACCCGCGACCCCGGAGCGGAAGGCAGGGTCACTGCCAACCGCGCCAACGGGCCAGTCAATTTCCATAATTATTATCGATACCTACTTAAATTGTCATCCCTAGTTTATACTTGCTTAGGTCAAAACCGCACTGGTAAGACAACATGCGCTGATGCGACAGCGATTCCGTTAAAACAAACTCCTATGAACTTATGGGACTGGCCACATAACTTAAGCGACGTGCGCCATATTTTATTTGTTTAAATCATTCGTTATCTATATTCTATACATAATTATAATAAAATCGTAGAATTGCCGTATTTATACATTAAAGATTTTTGCAAAATAATAACTGGGGGATGTTAGGGATAAGTAATGGAACATAAAAAAGCTATTTTTCAAATTTTTGTCTGTTTGTCTGTCTGTTTATCTGTTTGTCTGTATGTTTGTGCGCGCATCACGCAAAAACTACTGAATGGATTGAAGTGAAACTTGGCACGATTTAAGTTCATACTAAGGAGTAACATATAGGATACTTTTTATCTCGAAATTCAGCATGGTTTCCTTGAGAGAGGGGATGAAAGTTAAAATGTTTACTTAGCTGTAATTCATTAACGCATGGTCCGATATCATTCATTCTTTTTTTGTTAGAAAGATTACCGGCTTATCTCTGAAAAGGCTGGATCGATTTTGATGGGACTTTCTCTGGCGGATGTTTACATTTTGATCTACCTAAACATCCGCCAGTGAAATTTTAACAGTTTTTAGCAAGGTATGAGCTCAAAGGAGCTTAGGAAAAACAAAATGATTCCCACTGGATTTTCAAAAACCATCCGAACCACGCGAACGAAGTCGCGGGTTTCCGCTTGTCTATACATATAATAAAATCGTAGACTTGCCGTGTCTGTACGTTAAAGAAATTTGCAAAATAATAACTGGGGGGTACCTAAGTAATGGGACGTAAAAAAGCTATTTTTGAAATTTTTGTCTGTTTATCTGTTTGTCTGTATGTTTGTGTGCGCATCACGCAAAAACTGCTGAATAGATTGGAAAATGTATACTTAGCTGTAATTCATTAACGCGTGGTGCAATTACATTCATTATTTTTTTGTTAAAAGGAAATACTTTAAAAATTGTTCCGTAAATATTTCAAGGTCATCGGTTTTGTAGTTCAGAAATTACAGCCATCGCAACCCTCAGTATTCCATATTACTTGGAACCTGGCTTGCACTTGTACCTTTGAACATCCGGATTATCATGTGTTGCATTAAAATTTGTGTTTGTCTGTCTCCGAAATGCTGGACCGAATTTGATAGAACTTTCATTGGGAAAACCATAGTGATGGAAAAGAGATATTAAAAAATTAATACTCATTAATATTACTGTATGTACATAGTTCCATTTTAATGCCCAAGTTCCTTTTTAGTGTCTATTGAAAATGTGAAGGTATTTACCTATGTACCTTGTTCAAGCTAGATAGTCTGTTTAGATATCCAACTTTAAATCTAACATCTTGATTTATTTCATAAACCTTCTTCTTCTTATGGTGCCGTCTCCTTCCGAAGGTTGGCAATCATTATGGCTATTTGCAATTTGGACACCGCCGCACGGAAGAGCGATCTAGTACTTTTGCCGTACCATTCCCGCAGATTTCGTAACCAAGAAATTCTCCTTCTACCAGGCCTTCTCCTGCCCTGGATCTTCCCTTGTATGATTAATTGGAGAAGGTCATACTTGTTATTTCTCATTAGGTGTCCGAGATATTGGAGTTTCCTAGTCTTTATTGTGGTCAGAATCTCTGTATCTTTCCCCATTCTCTGCAACACCGTTTCGTTACGGACCTGCTGTGTCCACGAGATCTTCAGCATTCTCCGATACACCCACATTTCAAACGCTTCCACTTTGTCGCTCATGGCCTTTGTGAGCGTCCAAGCTTCAGCTCCATATAGAAGTACGGAGAACACGTAGCATCGAGCGATCCTAATGCGCAGTTTTAGGTTCAACTTCCGATTGCAGAGAATCTTTTCCATTTTTCGGAATGCATTTCGGGCCTGTTCAATTCTGCATTTTATTTCCAGGCTGTTATCTCCTTTGTCATTCACTAACACACCAAGGTATCTGTATCGGTTAACGCGTTCCAGGTTGTTACCATTGATGTTCAAAGAAGAAGCTGGATCTGGTGTTCGACCCACAGTCATGTACTTGGACTTCTTGCAGTTTATGTTGATACCATACTTAGCACTGGTTTCGTGTACGCGATCCAAGAGCGTTTGCAAACCTATAAGACTATCGGCTATTAAGATGGTGTCATCAGCATATCGAATATTGTTGATGACGTGGCCGTTGACGACTATTCCTTCTTGCAAGTCCTGGAGAGCCTCAGAGAAAATAGCTTCAGCGTATATATTAAACAGCAAGGGCGAAAGAATGCAACCTTGTCTTACACCCCTCACTATCTCTACGTAAGAAGAAGGCTGATCTTCTACTCTTACATTGGCCACTTGTTGCCAATACAAATTTTTTTAATGAGCCTTAAATCCCGAAAGTCAATGCCAATGTTCTGCAGGACGCCTATGAGTTTCTGATGTCTTACTCTATCAAACGCTTTCTCGTAATCGACGAAACATATATGTAATTCACGATTGACGTCCCAACATCTCTGTACTAGCACTTGATACCCAAATAGAGCGTCACGTGTTCCGAGTCCGGATCTAAACCCGAATTGCGAATTTGAGAGGGTAGCTTCGCATTTTGCGTATATTGCGTATATTACCAACATAAACCTACTTTCTTTTAAATAATATAAGAAACGAAATCTCAAAGAGAAATATGTTATAGGGGTTGAACAAATCCTTAAGTACACGTAGCCCACGTAGGGTACATTTTCTACTATTCGCAACACAAACTGACACAAGTTAAGTGAATGTTCCCGATCCCATTGTTCATCGCCGCCGTCTTTGAGGCGCGAGTCGCGATGTTGCGCCTTACCATGCGGCCTCGGCCTAAGTATATATAAGTATAACAGTTGAACTACATCAAACTGGTTATTTTTTGTTTAAAGTAGGACAACTGATAGTAGTAGACTTCTCTTTCTTTCTTATGCTTAAAATCGGTACAAGTGAGTGAGTCAAAGAGATGTTTGATTTCGTCTAAAATATCTCGTTTCCATAGCTACTTGTTCCTAGGGGCTTCCTTCATCGCAGCTGTCATCGGCGGTAAAACGTCAGGTGTCAAATGTCAATGGATAGGAACAATGACAGATGCGTTCAGGAATGTGGGATGTGGAAAAGGAAAATATGAATTTCGATTTTTATTAATGTTTTGAACTAACATGTATTGTATAGAAAATGGTTATAAGAAAAATATTGGTAGCAATTTAAACACTGTTTAAGGTTTTCTTGGTTTGAGTTTTTGAAAAAATTGTTTTTAATAATTAATAAATGTGTATTTGAAAAATAAATAATTTAGATTAAGAAGGAAAGATTTGAATAAATAAGTTTGAAATAAATTTATCTTGTTTGAATTTAATTATAAGGTCTCTTGTTAACACGCCGTAAAAACGTTTTCACGGCGTGTTAACAAGAGACTTTAGTAAGAAAACCCTGTTATTTGGTTATCGATAAAACGAGTACATCACTAGTATCGATAATAAATCATTGACTCAGGCAAGCCCTAGCCGCAAAGCTACAGTAGCGCCAAAATGAATTAAATGGCGTAAATGGAAATAGCCCGAAAAAAAGTCACTGTCGCATCTGTTACGTAGTAACTAATACCTAATCTGTGGTCAATAGTCTGTGAACCTGTGCTGTGAACTAACCTAAAAAATCTTCTGAAATATTTTTATTTGCAAGATTATTTAACTACTTATAACGAAATGTGATTTTATAATAAAGAAATGATATTTAAGTATTATTAAATTTGTAATATAACAGCATTTAATATGCTCAGAGCATTCGCAGGCATTTACGTTGAAAGCCAGGCTCTAAGTTTAATAGGAAGAGATGGATTTAAAATATTCCGTGAGTACGAAGCTGCCTCCAGAGCTACTTTATTTGCTTAAAAAAAACCGGCCAAGTGCGTGGCGGGCCACGCGCAGTGTAGGGTTCCGTAGTCACAATCCTCGAAAAACAGATATAACTCCTTAACCTGTGAACCCTACTTAGCTGTGATAGTTTTCCTTTAAAATTGATTATATACCCTACTGCTGTAAATTTTTTCAAGTTCCTATATACTGCCATTTGGCTGATAGAGGGGGGGGGACACTTGACTCTAATAAAAATTTGCACTTTAAAACATCATATTTTACAAACGGATCTAGAAATCGAAAAATGATGTTCCCACACCCACAGTATTTTTAAGAGACCTATTCAACGATACCCCACACTATGGGGTAGACGAGAAAAAAATATTCATCCCCACTTTACATGTAGGGGAGCTACCCTAAAAAAATATTTATCAAAATTTTATTTCACCACTTTGTCGGCGTGATTAATATTTATACTCATGCCAAATTACGGATTTCTAGCACTAATAGTCTCTGAGATTAACCGAGGACGGACAGACGGACGGACATGGCGAAACTATAAGGGTTCCTTGTTTACTACGGAACCCTAAAAAAGAGGTTCAGGTTACTTTATACTTTTGTATAATATCATAATTATAATTATTATACTTAATAAAAATGATTTGACACAAGTATTGTTGTATCTGCATTTATGTAAATGATTAATATTAGTACAGTGGCTAGTTAGCTCGGCTTCGCTTTACGAGGTCCCGGTTTTGAGTCTCGGGTCGGGCCAAAAATTTTTGAGTTTTCTGTCAAGCAGTTTTCAGTGTTGGGAAGTTAGTGTCGTGTTTGTTAATTCATCCCTTTGGAGTGTGGGCCTCCTGTCTCGTATCGCCGTCTACAGGACTATGAGTTAGTGAACCTGTGTTAGTGCACACACACTGATATCTCCTGCATACTAGGCTAGTCTTAAGTAAAAGTAATTAGTTGAGATTTGGTTATGAGAGCATCTTCATAAGTAAATTATCCTCTTAATAAAACAATAGAGGAGCGTCAGAACAAAAATGAATTTAAATGCACTGATGTAATTGGTGCATTTTAAGCTTATTTTTAAACAACTTCAAAAAAGTTATCAATTCAACAGTATGTATGTAATATTATTGGAACTGCAAAATATTCACGCATTGATAATCTGGCATCCAAAAAAATATACAAAATTTCATAGTACGTATGTTTGTCTGCAGATTTCTCCGAAACTATTTATTGGATTGTGACCATTCTTTTTTAGTGGCTTACATTTACTTAAACTTAGGGAACAGCGCACGTTTTACCTGTCAAAGTCAGTTTTATATTTCAATCTTTTAGATTATCACTTGTTAAATGGTTTTAGAAGTTACTGTGCTGATTAAATATAACATTCATAAAGTAATTAGATATCTTCATAAACTATCATTTGGCACAAAAACATTATAATAGAATGTGATTTATCAGTTTTTGTTCTGATGCTCCTCAAGAATTATTTTCATTTTATTAATAGATGGAACTTTTCAGGATTCTGCAATTACTCAAGTGTGACTGCAAATGATAAGGTGATTCATATTTGTTTTTTTATTATGGTGTGGACAAAGTTGCATTTATATTAATATAATCTAATCTAAATATATTATGTGTAAAAAGAAAAGGTGACTAACTGACTGATTTATCAACGCACAGCTTAAACCACTGGATGGCGCAGGCTGAAATTTGCCATGTAGTTAGCTATTATTAAAGTAGATATCTCCTAAGAAGGGATTTTGAAAATTTATTCCCTAGGCCTAAGGCTAAGGCGCGCCGTATTGCGCGTTATCCACAAAACGTGAGTTTTCACGGTGTGTTAAGGGGATTAAAACAGATTGAAAATTTGAATAATATGAATCCATACAGACAAAGTTGCGGGTAACAGCTTATATTATATAAAATAAACAATAAAACAGACCAAACTTTCAAAAGAAGAGTGAAAAAGCATCTCAAAGCCCGGCAGCCTCAAGTAGATTGTTTACCATCCATCATACATTGATAGCATGCAGCAGTCTGTAGTTACAAAAACAGAAAAATAAATGTTACAATTATTCTAATTCTTCTTATTTCTCTATTAGTGTTGAAATTGGTATAAAATGTGTATTATATTATTTTTAACTTTTTATATATTAGTTTTAACTTTTTGTGCAAGCTTACAAGGAAGTTAAAGAAGTATAGAACGGTAATATATACATATGTACCTACAAATAATAATTTATTGTACAATGTGTACATCATTTTAACCTGTACTAGTGACCTCCCAGCCTTGCAGGATGCAGGGGTGCAATTCACTTGTGTGATACTGATTATGTTAAAAAAAGTACTGTCTGAACAATTTAGTTTATAGTCTTTATATAATTTTGTATGTATAGTTATATAGTTGTTATTTATTTTATTTTAGTTATGTATGTTGTTTATATAGTTTTTAATCTTTATATAATTTTGTACTATTTTTATTTTTATATTGTACTTTATTTTATATGGGTCACCGACCTGAAATAAAATTATTTTATTTTTATTTTTTTTTATCACTTTGGATTGTATGTCGATGTACAAACATATATCGAGTTTGAATTAGTGTATAGTGTGAATATTATTTACTAAAGTTTTCATTTAAATGATATAATTTATATTTGGATAAGGGCCTGTGTCACCACCTGATAAGTGTCGGATAGCCGAAATGTAGTAAGTTTTGTCACTTTCTTACTGTATGTCAAGTGACAAAGACAAAAGTTATGAATAATCTGACACTTATCAGAAGGTGGTGAAACAGCCCTTAAGTAGGTATTGCATGTCTGGATGTTTGATAGAATATGTCGTTTACATTTACAGACCGTGCTCAGCGGCGACGGCGAGCAGAGACCCGCGGCGTCCGACCAGCGCGCCGCCGCCGCCGCCGCGCCCGCGGGCCGCGCGCCGCCGCCGCCGCCGCCGCCGCCGCCGCCGCGCGGCCGCGCCTGGGCCGCCGGCGCCGCGCTCGCCGTCTGCGCGTCGCTCGGCGGAGTAGGTCACACCGCTCTCGCGCGCGACACCCCATCGCACCCACCCAAATATGACTAAACTTATTTTCTTTCTAGATATACTTTTATCGGAAACTGAACAATGAAGACGAAGCGGACGAAGCTTCCCGGACGATGACGACGGGTGAGTTTCAGTTCGGACAATAACGGTGCGTTTCCCGATCGTACGATGTCCTCTCACTCGTGCCGTGTGCGCGACCGGCAGGCGCGGCGGACGCGGACGGGGAGCCGGCGCCGGTGCCGGCGCGCGCCGAGCAGCTGCCCGCGCGCGCCGAGTTCCTGCTGGTGGGCGGCGGCACGGCGGCGTTCGCGGCCATGCGCGCCATCCGCAGCGCGCGCCCCGACGCGCACGTGCTCATCGCGAGCGCCGAGCCCGCGCTGCCCTACATGCGCCCGCCGCTCAGCAAGGAGCTGTGGCGCGAGCCCGACCCCGCCGCCGCGCTGTCCTTCCGCCAGTGGAACGGCCGCCGCCGCCGCCTCGCCTACGAGCCCGAGGCCTTCTACACGCCGCCGGAGCGCATGCGCGCCGCGCCGCCCGGCGCCGCCCTCGCGCGCGGCTGGCGCGTCGTCGCGCTGGACGTCGGCGCGCGCACGGCGCAGCTGCAGGCCGGCGAGCAGCGCCACGAGCTCGCCTACGACAAGCTGCTGCTGGCCACCGGGGCGCGCGCGCGCCGCCTGCCCGCGCTGCGCGCCGCCGCCGCCGCCGGCCGCGCGCTCGTGCTGCGCGACGCGCGCGACGCGGCGCGGCTGGCGCGCGCGCTGGACGCGCCCGGCGTGCGCACCGTGGCCGTGGTCGGCGGCGGGTTCCTGGCGGCCGAGCTGAGCGCGGCGCTGGCGGCGCGGCTGGCGGCCGAGGGCGCGGGCCGGCGCGTGCTGCAGCTGTTCCGCGAGGAGGCGCCGCTGGCGCGCGCGCTGCCGCCGTACCTGGCGCAGGAGGCGGCGCGGCGGCTGGCGGCGGCGGGCGTGGCGCTGCTGCCGCGCGCGGAGCTGGCGGGCTGCGCGCTGGAGGGGCGCGGCGTGCGGCTGCGGCTGGCGGGCGGCGCGGCGGCGGACCTGGCGGCGGACCTGGTGGTGGAGTGCGTGGGCGCCGAGCCGCGCGCGGAGCTGGCGGCGCGCGCCGGCCTGGAGCTGAGCGGCGCGCTGGGCGGCGTGCTGGTGAACGGCGAGCTGCAGGCGCGCTCGGGCGTGTGGGCGGCGGGCGACGTGGCCTGCTTCTACGACGAGGCGCTCGGGCGGCGGCGCGTCGAGCACCACGACCACGCCGTGGTGTCGGGGCGGCTCGCGGGCGAGAACATGGCGGGCGCGGACCCGCCGCGCGTCTACCGCCACCAGAGCATGTTCTGGAGCGACCTCGGCCCGCAGCTCGGCTACGAGGTGAGGACCGCCCTGTGGGAGGCCCGGCCGCGGCCTCGCGCTCACTGCGGTATGTACACGCGCGCCGTGTGTTGCAGGCGATCGGCATCATCGACTCGCGGCTGAGGACGGTGGGCGTGTTCGCGGCGGACGCAGTGGCGGCGGAGCGCGCGCCCGCGACGGCGGAGGCCGGCGACGCGGCGCCGGGCGGGGCGGACGCGGCGCCGGGCGGGGCGGACGCGGCGCCGGGCGGGGCGGACGCGGCGCCGGGCGCGGCGGAAGCGCCGGACGCGGCGCCGCGTCGCTTCGAGCGCGGCGTGGTGTTCTACCTGCGCGACGAGCGCGTGGTGGGCGTGCTGCTGTGGAACCTCTTCAACAGGATGCACGTGGCGCGACAGGTACAGTACACACTCGCCCCGGCCCGCTAACTCTCATTATTGCAACTTTCTTTTATTTTCCGATGCCGTTATTCTATCGATAAGCCAGCGCAATGACAATTAATGAATTTCTTTCTTTCTTGTTGCAAGTAACTTTCATTAACCGCTGTCAAAATTATATAAGCACATTTGTGTAGAATAGTAGTTTATGAAACGGTTGCATAATAGAGGTTATTAAAACATGAGTGTGGGTTTAAAAAACGAGCCGCTGGTGAGTATTTTAATAGTATCACACGAGTGTTTTAATACCTAATTATGTAGAGTTTCATACACTACTTTATCTAAACTCATATCTTAAAATCCAAACCATAAAATCTTGGTAATATTTGTCGTGAGTTTTCCTTGATTTTGCTGGCAAAAGACTGTTGGTCGGTGGTCAGGTGGAGTTTAATTCTCTTCAGTATGACTGCTAGACATTTTTCCGCACAATAAAAACCATGTCTTGTAAAGTTTTGAGTAACAAAAACAACGACCAAGGAGGTCGCGCGAATTTCCCGCCATGGCTCAAAAATCTAGAACCCAGAGCCTGTACTATAATGGAGAAAAAATTATTTTATAACATTACTTTGCAATAATTTCCTAACAAAGTAGTGTTATAATGAACTTTTTTAATTTTTTAATTTTTTATTTTTTTAAATATTATAGATGTATGTGAATAAAGTAGGCCAATATATGATACATTTTGATTTCTTAATCAGGATTTTAAGTAGCTGCAGACACCGTGCATTATTGTGATCGCAGGTGTGCGGTAATATTCTCGCTGTAAACGCGCGTTGTGTGTGCAGGTGCTGGCGCGCGGCGCGTTCGACGACTTGTTCGAAGTGGCCAAGCTGTTCGCGCCGCACGACGACGACTAGACGCCGCTGCCCCACCTCACCCCGCCTCACACCGCCTCCATTGTATATAACATTGTATTACGTATTAAACTTATTTACCGCATACAATTTTGAGTATTCATTAAACCCCTGACTTTATTGAAAATTGTACACTACACTTTTTGAACGACAATTTTAAATTTTAAGATGCCAGGTCACTGAGGTAATGTGATAATAACGAGAACTTAAAACTAAAATTACAAGGGTCCCAAAGGCGCCTTGGTCTGACAAGAGCCCACAACAAACTCAGCCGGATTTTGTGAGAAATATGGACATAGATTATGTCCATGGCTTTTTGTCGCTTATTAGAAAATCATTTACGCTTGATTTTTTTTTTTTTTTTTTTTTTTTTCATTCGTTATTCGTTTCATTTTATAAATATACATTGAACTCATCGAGAGACAATTCCAAAATGTCTAGTATTCTATATATCTATGGAAGGTTAGTTTTACTACAAGGAAATCTGAAAGTAGCATGATCACAATCAGTAGGTAACAGAATTGAATCCACCCATTTTTTATAACATGTTATATTTTGCACAAAAATATTTTAAAACTGGAGCTGCAAGTTGGCCCGTCGCCCGTGCCAGTCCGCAGTCGGCCAGAAGTTAGCGTACCCGAACTTATAACACTAAACTTGTAACTTGCGATCTCGTGTTACCGCTGTAAAAATGAGCTTCCAATTTAATAATGTGCAATACGCGTAAATAGTGCGAACAATTAGCATGTGTTACCTAAATCAAAGTGAAACTGTCTGTCTGCGTCTGTCTGACGCGTTGAGTTAGCGACAAGAATGTCTAAAGTATTGTAAAATTTTGATAAAATCTTTTCAAAAAAAAAAAAAAAAACCGTTTTCCCACTAAACTACTGTAAAATACGAAAATCTGAGTACATAAAATACTAGCCCGCTAAACGCCCATATATATAAAACTACCACGAAATTTAAAAATCAATAAGTTTTTGAGTTATTACAGACCAACTTAAGGTGTAATGAATTCTATACAGATTGTATGACAAAAGCAGCAAATATAAGTTTGCAAACTTGAGGACACTACTATAACCGTTAGGTTAGGTTAGGTTTTTTTTTTTTTTTTTTTTTTTTTTTTTTTTTTATCTTCTCCCTCTGACAATTTTACTCAGAGTTCTTTTTGTTCGTTTATCTTTATTTCTGTTTTTATTTATATTCTATTTATTTCTTTTTATTGCTCTCATTGCTATTTTTATACAGTATTTTATGAACTCTTCTCTTTTATATTTATCTTCCATAATTAAGTTTACATTTTCGACATCTATTTTTGCTTCCAGAATTTGCTCGGCTTCATATTTTGCCAGCGAGTTTATTGGGCATTCAAAAAGTAAATGGGCAACAGTCTCCGCTACACCAGGCTCACAGACACAGGACGGGTTTTCTTTGCATTTAAACCTACTTAAGTAATCGGAGAACCCGCCGTGGCCCGTGAGTACTTGCGTAAGCACACCTGAAACTTTTATTTTTCTTACAATCTTGTAGGCTTTTATGGCGTCCGGGAAGAAGATTTTTGTTGTTCCCGCAGTTTCTCCTGCTTTGTATCTCCGGTTCCATTCCTCAAGCGTCTCCGTACGGATTTGATGCTTGATGAATGAAACCGGACACATGTCGTAATTAGGCTTTGTTTTTGTTTTTCTTGCAGCCTCCTTTGCCAGTGCATCAGCTCGTTCATTGCCATCCAGTCCGGCGTGCGCTTTGATCCAGAACAGGTATATTTCCTTGTTCTGGAGTATACTGGCTTTGATGTTGGCTCGTGACTGGACAGCTAATTTGTGCTTAGAGGCATTATTAACGACCGTCTCTAGGGCAGATTTTGAGTCGCTATATATGCCAAAGCTCGTTTCCCGGCGCTCCATGATAATCTTGGTTGCCTCGCATATGGCCAGGAGTTCCGCTTGATAAACGGTGCAGTATGATGACAGTTTTAATTTTACGGCTTTGATCTCAGCGTCACCGCTTCGCAGTGATAGTGCTGCCCCGACTTTGCCGTCGATCCTACTGCCATCCGTAAAAATTTTGACTGCCTGCAGGTTGTGATCGTCGACCTGCTCCTGGTTCATCAAGCATATGAACTCGAGATTCATATGTTCTGCCGGGTGAGGAGTTCTGACATACGCGACGACTTGCTCCACTTCCCTGTCCCCAAGGTCTAGTCGGGGTACCCCTCTCTTGGCCTCATAGAGCGCGGCTGATTCTCTGATTCGGAGGTCAAGTGGGAGTAGCCCCGACAGCACCAAGGCCGAATTCAAAGAGACGGTTCTGTATGCCCTCGTCAACTTCTGTGCAAAACCTCTTTGGACATTGTTGAGTTGTTTTTGCACCCCTAATTTCTCCGTCGCTGGTGCCCAGGCACTAGAGGCGTACATGATAATAGGCTCAACAGTCGCGGTGTATATAAGACGGATAACTTCTGGGTGAAGGCCCCAGCTTATTCTGGCAGCCCTAGAGATCTGCTTATAGATTTGGATTGCCTTTTTGCATACTTCTGCCACGTGTTTGCCGAAGGTCAATTTACTATCAACGTGAAGCCCCAAAATTTTGATATCCTCAGACATGCCAATGTCGACCCCGCCCATGCTCAGTCTTGGGACGTCATATTTCAGCTTCCGGGTTATTACCATAGCTTTGGTCTTTGACGGACCAAAGTTTAGCTTGTTATTGACGCCCCATTCCCGAACATAGGCGAGCGCGGCATTGGCCTGTCTCTCAATTTCCAATGCTGTTTTACCGTCGAAGATAAGGACGACGTCATCAGCAAACGCCTGGCAGTAGTCCCCCCGACTTTCAAGTCCCTTAATCAGAGGGTCCAGGAGAAGGTTCCATAATATGGGACCGCCGATCGAACCCTGTACACAGCCTTTGGAGGTGCTTTTTGTGTGTTGCTCTCCCCCATAACGGACCGTGACCTTCCTACTCCGCAGGTAACTGTCCAGCATTCTTCGTAGGTTAATGGGACACTTTTCCTCAGCCAAACGGACTCTAATTGCCGGCCACCATGCGTTATCGAAAGCTCCCTCTATGTCTAGTGATATAATTGTGACTATCTTTTTTGCCTCTACCTTCTGGCGTACGTAGTTCACTAGGTCATAGAGGGAGTCCTCGGTGCTTTTTTGGGGCATGAATCCGTATTGGCGAGTACTAATCCGCGGAATTATGTGCCATTTCAGTCTAGTTACGACTAACTTTTCCAAGATTTTTCCCATCACTGGCAACAATCCTATTGGTCTATAGGCCTTGGGATTGGTATAACTTTCCTTACCAGGCTTACGTAAAACCACCACTGTCGCTTCCTTCCAGATGGTGGGGAAATGTTCCAGCTCCAGGCATTTATTGACCAGTGACAGGAAAAACTCCGGATCTTGGGATATAGCGTGTTCGCAAATGTCGGCTGTGAGGCCGTCCGCACCCGGTGCCTTCTTCGGATTGAAGCTTTTGATCACATTTCGGAGCTCTACCATTGTAAATGGCGGGTCCAGATGCTCATCACTTGACTCGACGTTTACACGATCGGCCTGCTCTCTAACACATTTGTGGTACAGTGAATCACAATCCGTTGAATCGTCCGGGTAGAAGACCTCAGTCAGTACTTTTGCCGAATCCCGTAGGTCAATCGTTTTCCCATCTTTTTCCAGGGGTAAATCCTCATACCGTTTGGCGGTCCGTCCTATTACTCTATAAATACCCTCCCATACCCCCTCCTTATCCTGTTTCGTACAAAAACTCTTCCAGCTTTCAATTTGTGCCACTTTAGTTTCTTTCTCATATCTTTCTTTTGTTTCCAGGTACTCCCGGACGACCTTCGCTCTTCGGACCGGAGCTGCGCATCGGATTCGTCGCTTCTTCGTCAGGAGCTCTTTCTTCAGCCTGTACAACTCCTCGGACATCCACGGCAAGGTGAGTTTCTCTTTAGATTTCTTTTTCGGAAGGATATCTTCACAGGTCTTTTGGACGGCAGTCGTATATCCTTCCGTTAAAGAGTCCAGTTCCCTTACATTTTTAATTACTTCCACTCTTCCAATGTTTATAGCACTTTCCCTTTTAAATTGGTCCAGTTTCTCACGAAACTGGGTCCAATTTGCCTTCTTGGTACCATAGACCCGTGTCGTCCTCTGGATGCTCGTTCCTTTGGCTTTTATCTGTCGAATGCTGAAGGTCAGGGTGTTGTGGTCGGAACTTGTAACCGTTTCGTCCACTTTCCAGTCCTCTATCAAATTTAGCGTCTCTATTGAACAAGCCGAAACGTCGACAAAACTGGAGTAGCGCTTGTTGCCCCTGATGGTGTCAAACGTGGGGATATTTCCTTCGTTGAGCACCTGCATACCCATCTCACTTATGGTTCCGAACATCTCTTCGCCTCTCCTGTCTATTACGTCTCCACCCCACCATGTATTTTTGGCGTTACCATCTCCACCGATCAGTATGTTCTTTGGCCGGAGTTCCTTTTGGATTTTCTTGAGCCACTCCAGGTATGGCTCTATGGGCTGATCTGGCTCGAAGTAGTATGAAACTATGGTAATCTCCCAGGCACATGTTCGGATGTTCACCACAACGATGTTATTCGTGGTGAGTTTGGGGAACTGTCTTACGTCGAGATCTTGGTCATAGATGACGATGGCCGCCTTGACAGTTCCCTCTCCTTGATTTGGGTTCTGGAAGATTCTTGCTCCTCTATAATTTTTCATACACTTCGAGCTGCCCACATACGGCTCC
>OV049877.1:200449-362949 GCA_920104075.1 Melanargia galathea
GACGTACCCGCTGGATGCGCAGCTGCAGGTCCCGCACCAGCGGCTCGGCGTCGGCGTGCACGTCGTGCGCCGTGTGGTGAAGGTCCACCAGCCGAACACGAAGCCCAGCAGCGTCTCCACCAGCTCGAACTTCTTGCGCTCCTGCACCGCCTGCAGCTGGAACACGTACTCCAGCGACGCCTGGCAGAAGTCGCGCTCCGCCATGTCCATGCTGTCGCTGTAGGACGATAGAACAGCTGTATGGCGACGTACCCGCTGGATGCGCAGCTGCAGGTAGCGGCTCGGCGTCGGCGTGCACGTCGTGCGCCGTGTGGTGGAAGGTCCACCAGCCGAACACGAAGCCCAGCAGCGTCTCCACCAGCTCGAACTTCTTGCGCTCCTGCACCGCCTGCAGCTGGAACACGTACTCAAGCGACGCCTGGCAGAAGTCGCGCTCCGCCATGTCCATGCTGTCGCTGTAGGACGATAGAACAGCTGTATGTGCGACGTACCCGCTGGATGCGCATCTGCAGGTCCCGCACCAGCGGCTCGGCGTCGGCGTGCACGTCGTGCGCCGTGTGGTGGAAGGTCCACCAGCCGAACACGAAGCCCAGCAGCGTCTCCACCAGCTCGAACTTCTTGCGCTCCTGCACCGCCTGCAGCTGGAACACGTACTCCAGCGACGCCTGGCAGAAGTCGCGCTCCGCCATGTCCATGCTGTCGCTGTAGGACGATAGAACAGCTGTATGTGCGACGTACCCGCTGGATGCGCAGCTGCAGGTCCCGCACCAGCGGCTCGGCGTCGGCGTGCACGTCGTGCGCCGTGTGGTGGAAGGTCCACCAGCCGAACACGAAGCCCAGCAGCGTCTCCACCAGCTCGAACTTCTTGCGCTCCTGCACCGCCTGCAGCTGGAACACGTACTCCAGCGACGCCTGGCAGAAGTCGCGCTCCGCCATGTCCATGCTGTCGCTGTAGGACGATAGAACAGCTGTATGTGCGACGTACCCGCTGGATGCGCAGCTGCAGGTCCCGCACCAGCGGCTCGGCGTCGGCGTGCACGTCGTGCGCCGTGTGGTGGAAGGTCCACCAGCCGAACACGAAGCCCAGCAGCGTCTCCACCAGCTCGAACTTCTTGCGCTCCTGCACCGCCTGCAGCTGGAACACGTACTCCAGCGACGCCTGGCAGAAGTCGCGCTCCGCCATGTCCATGCTGTCGCTGTAGGACGATAGAACAGCTGTATGTGCGACGTACCCGCTGGATGCGCAGCTGCAGGTCCCGCACCAGCGGCTCGGCGTCGGCGTGCACGTCGTGCGCCGTGTGGTGGAAGGTCCACCAGCCGAACACGAAGCCCAGCAGCGTCTCCACCAGCTCGAACTTCTTGCGCTCCTGCACCGCCTGCAGCTGGAACACGTACTCCAGCGACGCCTGGCAGAAGTCGCGCTCCGCCATGTCCATGCTGTCGCTGTAGGACGATAGAACAGCTGTATGTGCGACGTACCCGCTGGATGCGCAGCTGCAGGTCCCGCACCAGCGGCTCGGCGTCGGCGTGCACGTCGTGCGCCGTGTGGTGGAAGGTCCACCAGCCGAACACGAAGCCCAGCAGCGTCTCCACCAGCTCGAACTTCTTGCGCTCCTGCACCGCCTGCAGCTGGAACACGTACTCCAGCGACGCCTGGCAGAAGTCGCGCTCCGCCATGTCCATGCTGTCGCTGTAGGACGATAGAACAGCTGTATGTGCGACGTACCCGCTGGATGCGCAGCTGCAGGTCCCGCACCAGCGGCTCGGCGTCGGCGTGCACGTCGTGCGCCGTGTGGTGGAAGGTCCACCAGCCGAACACGAAGCCCAGCAGCGTCTCCACCAGCTCGAACTTCTTGCGCTCCTGCACCGCCTGCAGCTGGAACACGTACTCCAGCGACGCCTGGCAGAAGTCGCGCTCCGCCATGTCCATGCTGTCGCTGTAGGACGATAGAACAGCTGTATGTGCGACGTACCCGCTGGATGCGCAGCTGCAGGTCCCGCACCAGCGGCTCGGCGTCGGCGTGCACGTCGTGCGCCGTGTGGTGAAGGTCCACCAGCCGAACACGAAGCCCAGCAGCGTCTCCACCAGCTCGAACTTCTTGCGCTCCTGCACCGCCTGCAGCTGGAACACGTACTCCAGCGACGCCTGGCAGAAGTCGCGCTCCGCCATGTCCATGCTGTCGCTGTAGGACGATAGAACAGCTGTATGTGCGACGTACCCGCTGGATGCGCAGCTGCAGGTCCCGCACCAGCGGCTCGGCGTCGGCGTGCACGTCGTGCGCCGTGTGGTGGAAGGTCCACCAGCCGAACACGAAGCCCAGCAGCGTCTCCACCAGCTCGAACTTCTTGCGCTCCTGCACCGCCTGCAGCTGGAACACGTACTCCAGCGACGCCTGGCAGAAGTCGCGCTCCGCCATGTCCATGCTGTCGCTGTAGGACGATAGAACAGCTGTATGTGCGACGTACCCGCTGGATGCGCAGCTGCAGGTCCCGCACCAGCGGCTCGGCGTCGGCGTGCACGTCGTGCGCCGTGTGGTGGAAGGTCCACCAGCCGAACACGAAGCCCAGCAGCGTCTCCACCAGCTCGAACTTCTTGCGCTCCTGCACCGCCTGCAGCTGGAACACGTACTCCAGCGACGCCTGGCAGAAGTCGCGCTCCGCCATGTCCATGCTGTCGCTGTAGGACGATAGAACAGCTGTATGTGCGACGTACCCGCTGGATGCGCAGCTGCAGGTCCCGCACCAGCGGCTCGGCGTCGGCGTGCACGTCGTGCGCCGTGTGGTGGAAGGTCCACCAGCCGAACACGAAGCCCAGCAGCGTCTCCACCAGCTCGAACTTCTTGCGCTCCTGCACCGCCTGCAGCTGGAACACGTACTCCAGCGACGCCTGGCAGAAGTCGCGCTCCGCCATGTCCATGCTGTCGCTGTAGGACGATAGAACAGCTGTATGTGCGACGTACCCGCTGGATGCGCAGCTGCAGGTCCCGCACCAGCGGCTCGGCGTCGGCGTGCACGTCGTGCGCCGTGTGGTGGAAGGTCCACCAGCCGAACACGAAGCCCAGCAGCGTCTCCACCAGCTCGAACTTCTTGCGCTCCTGCACCGCCTGCAGCTGGAACACGTACTCCAGCGACGCCTGGCAGAAGTCGCGCTCCGCCATGTCCATGCTGTCGCTGTAGGACGATAGAACAGCTGTATGTGCGACGTACCCGCTGGATGCGCAGCTGCAGGTCCCGCACCAGCGGCTCGGCGTCGGCGTGCACGTCGTGCGCCGTGTGGTGGAAGGTCCACCAGCCGAACACGAAGCCCAGCAGCGTCTCCACCAGCTCGAACTTCTTGCGCTCCTGCACCGCCTGCAGCTGGAACACGTACTCCAGCGACGCCTGGCAGAAGTCGCGCTCCGCCATGTCCATGCTGTCGCTGTAGGACGATAGAACAGCTGTATGTGCGACGTACCCGCTGGATGCGCAGCTGCAGGTCCCGCACCAGCGGCTCGGCGTCGGCGTGCACGTCGTGCGCCGTGTGGTGGAAGGTCCACCAGCCGAACACGAAGCCCAGCAGCGTCTCCACCAGCTCGAACTTCTTGCGCTCCTGCACCGCCTGCAGCTGGAACACGTACTCCAGCGACGCCTGGCAGAAGTCGCGCTCCGCCATGTCCATGCTGTCGCTGTAGGACGATAGAACAGCTGTATGTGCGACGTACCCGCTGGATGCGCAGCTGCAGGTCCCGCACCAGCGGCTCGGCGTCGGCGTGCACGTCGTGCGCCGTGTGGTGGAAGGTCCACCAGCCGAACACGAAGCCCAGCAGCGTCTCCACCAGCTCGAACTTCTTGCGCTCCTGCACCGCCTGCAGCTGGAACACGTACTCCAGCGACGCCTGGCAGAAGTCGCGCTCCGCCATGTCCATGCTGTCGCTGTAGGACGATAGAACAGCTGTATGTGCGACGTACCCGCTGGATGCGCAGCTGCAGGTCCCGCACCAGCGGCTCGGCGTCGGCGTGCACGTCGTGCGCCGTGTGGTGGAAGGTCCACCAGCCGAACACGAAGCCAGCAGCGTCTCCACCAGCTCGAACTTCTTGCGCTCCTGCACCGCCTGCAGCTGGAACACGTACTCCAGCGACGCCTGGCAGAAGTCGCGCTCCGCCATGTCCATGCTGTCGCTGTAGGACGATAGAACAGCTGTATGTGCGACGTACCCGCTGGATGCGCAGCTGCAGGGTCCCGCACCAGCGGCTCGGCGTCGGCGTGCACGTCGTGCGCCGTGTGGTGGAAGGTCCACCAGCCGAACACGAAGCCCAGCAGCGTCTCCACCAGCTCGAACTTCTTGCGCTCCTGCACCGCCTGCAGCTGGAACACGTACTCCAGCGACGCCTGGCAGAAGTCGCGCTCCGCCATGTCCATGCTGTCGCTGTAGGACGATAGAACAGCTGTATGTGCGACGTACCCGCTGGATGCGCAGCTGCAGGTCCCGCACCAGCGGCTCGGCGTCGGCGTGCACGTCGTGCGCCGTGTGGTGGAAGGTCCACCAGCCGAACACGAAGCCCAGCAGCGTCTCCACCAGCTCGAACTTCTTGCGCTCCTGCACCGCCTGCAGCTGGAACACGTACTCCAGCGACGCCTGGCAGAAGTCGCGCTCCGCCATGTCCATGCTGTCGCTGTAGGACGATAGAACAGCTGTATGTGCGACGTACCCGCTGGATGCGCAGCTGCAGGTCCCGCACCAGCGGCTCGGCGTCGGCGTGCACGTCGTGCGCCGTGTGGTGGAAGGTCCACCAGCCGAACACGAAGCCCAGCAGCGTCTCCACCAGCTCGAACTTCTTGCGCTCCTGCACCGCCTGCAGCTGGAACACGTACTCCAGCGACGCCTGGCAGAAGTCGCGCTCCGCCATGTCCATGCTGTCGCTGTAGGACGATAGAACAGCTGTATGTGCGACGTACCCGCTGGATGCGCAGCTGCAGGTCCCGCACCAGCGGCTCGGCGTCGGCGTGCACGTCGTGCGCCGTGTGGTGGAAGGTCCACCAGCCGAACACGAAGCCCAGCAGCGTCTCCACCAGCTCGAACTTCTTGCGCTCCTGCACCGCCTGCAGCTGGAACACGTACTCCAGCGACGCCTGGCAGAAGTCGCGCTCCGCCATGTCCATGCTGTCGCTGTAGGACGATAGAACAGCTGTATGTGCGACGTACCCGCTGGATGCGCAGCTGCAGGTCCCGCACCAGCGGCTCGGCGTCGGCGTGCACGTCGTGCGCCGTGTGGTGGAAGGTCCACCAGCCGAACACGAAGCCCAGCAGCGTCTCCACCAGCTCGAACTTCTTGCGCTCCTGCACCGCCTGCAGCTGGAACACGTACTCCAGCGACGCCTGGCAGAAGTCGCGCTCCGCCATGTCCATGCTGTCGCTGTAGGACGATAGAACAGCTGTATGTGCGACGTACCCGCTGGATGCGCAGCTGCAGGTCCCGCACCAGCGGCTCGGCGTCGGCGTGCACGTCGTGCGCCGTGTGGTGGAAGGTCCACCAGCCGAACACGAAGCCCAGCAGCGTCTCCACCAGCTCGAACTTCTTGCGCTCCTGCACCGCCTGCAGCTGGAACACGTACTCCAGCGACGCCTGGCAGAAGTCGCGCTCCGCCATGTCCATGCTGTCGCTGTAGGACGATAGAACAGCTGTATGTGCGACGTACCCGCTGGATGCGCAGCTGCAGGTCCCGCACCAGCGGCTCGGCGTCGGCGTGCACGTCGTGCGCCGTGTGGTGGAAGGTCCACCAGCCGAACACGAAGCCCAGCAGCGTCTCCACCAGCTCGAACTTCTTGCGCTCCTGCACCGCCTGCAGCTGGAACACGTACTCCAGCGACGCCTGGCAGAAGTCGCGCTCCGCCATGTCCATGCTGTCGCTGTAGGACGATAGAACAGCTGTATGTGCGACGTACCCGCTGGATGCGCAGCTGCAGGTCCCGCACCAGCGGCTCGGCGTCGGCGTGCACGTCGTGCGCCGTGTGGTGGAAGGTCCACCAGCCGAACACGAAGCCCAGCAGCGTCTCCACCAGCTCGAACTTCTTGCGCTCCTGCACCGCCTGCAGCTGGAACACGTACTCCAGCGACGCCTGGCAGAAGTCGCGCTCCGCCATGTCCATGCTGTCGCTGTAGGACGATAGAACAGCTGTATGTGCGACGTACCCGCTGGATGCGCAGCTGCAGGTCCCGCACCAGCGGCTCGGCGTCGGCGTGCACGTCGTGCGCCGTGTGGTGGAAGGTCCACCAGCCGAACACGAAGCCCAGCAGCGTCTCCACCAGCTCGAACTTCTTGCGCTCCTGCACCGCCTGCAGCTGGAACACGTACTCCAGCGACGCCTGGCAGAAGTCGCGCTCCGCCATGTCCATGCTGTCGCTGTAGGACGATAGAACAGCTGTATGTGCGACGTACCCGCTGGATGCGCAGCTGCAGGTCCCGCACCAGCGGCTCGGCGTCGGCGTGCACGTCGTGCGCCGTGTGGTGGAAGGTCCACCAGCCGAACACGAAGCCCAGCAGCGTCTCCACCAGCTCGAACTTCTTGCGCTCCTGCACCGCCTGCAGCTGGAACACGTACTCCAGCGACGCCTGGCAGAAGTCGCGCTCCGCCATGTCCATGCTGTCGCTGTAGGACGATAGAACAGCTGTATGTGCGACGTACCCGCTGGATGCGCAGCTGCAGGTCCCGCACCAGCGGCTCGGCGTCGGCGTGCACGTCGTGCGCCGTGTGGTGGAAGGTCCACCAGCCGAACACGAAGCCCAGCAGCGTCTCCACCAGCTCGAACTTCTTGCGCTCCTGCACCGCCTGCAGCTGGAACACGTACTCCAGCGACGCCTGGCAGAAGTCGCGCTCCGCCATGTCCATGCTGTCGCTGTAGGACGATAGAACAGCTGTATGTGCGACGTACCCGCTGGATGCGCAGCTGCAGGTCCCGCACCAGCGGCTCGGCGTCGGCGTGCACGTCGTGCGCCGTGTGGTGGAAGGTCCACCAGCCGAACACGAAGCCCAGCAGCGTCTCCACCAGCTCGAACTTCTTGCGCTCCTGCACCGCCTGCAGCTGGAACACGTACTCCAGCGACGCCTGGCAGAAGTCGCGCTCCGCCATGTCCATGCTGTCGCTGTAGGACGATAGAACAGCTGTATGTGCGACGTACCCGCTGGATGCGCAGCTGCAGGTCCCGCACCAGCGGCTCGGCGTCGGCGTGCACGTCGTGCGCCGTGTGGTGGAAGGTCCACCAGCCGAACACGAAGCCCAGCAGCGTCTCCACCAGCTCGAACTTCTTGCGCTCCTGCACCGCCTGCAGCTGGAACACGTACTCCAGCGACGCCTGGCAGAAGTCGCGCTCCGCCATGTCCATGCTGTCGCTGTAGGACGATAGAACAGCTGTATGTGCGACGTACCCGCTGGATGCGCAGCTGCAGGTCCCGCACCAGCGGCTCGGCGTCGGCGTGCACGTCGTGCGCCGTGTGGTGGAAGGTCCACCAGCCGAACACGAAGCCCAGCAGCGTCTCCACCAGCTCGAACTTCTTGCGCTCCTGCACCGCCTGCAGCTGGAACACGTACTCCAGCGACGCCTGGCAGAAGTCGCGCTCCGCCATGTCCATGCTGTCGCTGTAGGACGATAGAACAGCTGTATGTGCGACGTACCCGCTGGATGCGCAGCTGCAGGTCCCGCACCAGCGGCTCGGCGTCGGCGTGCACGTCGTGCGCCGTGTGGTGGAAGGTCCACCAGCCGAACACGAAGCCCAGCAGCGTCTCCACCAGCTCGAACTTCTTGCGCTCCTGCACCGCCTGCAGCTGGAACACGTACTCCAGCGACGCCTGGCAGAAGTCGCGCTCCGCCATGTCCATGCTGTCGCTGTAGGACGATAGAACAGCTGTATGTGCGACGTACCCGCTGGATGCGCAGCTGCAGGTCCCGCACCAGCGGCTCGGCGTCGGCGTGCACGTCGTGCGCCGTGTGGTGGAAGGTCCACCAGCCGAACACGAAGCCCAGCAGCGTCTCCACCAGCTCGAACTTCTTGCGCTCCTGCACCGCCTGCAGCTGGAACACGTACTCCAGCGACGCCTGGCAGAAGTCGCGCTCCGCCATGTCCATGCTGTCGCTGTAGGACGATAGAACAGCTGTAATGTGCGACGTACCCGCTGGATGCGCAGCTGCAGGTCCCGCACCAGCGGCTCGGCGTCGGCGTGCACGTCGTGCGCCGTGTGGTGGAAGGTCCACCAGCCGAACACGAAGCCCAGCAGCGTCTCCACCAGCTCGAACTTCTTGCGCTCCTGCACCGCCTGCAGCTGGAACACGTACTCCAGCGACGCCTGGCAGAAGTCGCGCTCCGCCATGTCCATGCTGTCGCTGTAGGACGATAGAACAGCTGTATGTGCGACGTACCCGCTGGATGCGCAGCTGCAGGTCCCGCACCAGCGGCTCGGCGTCGGCGTGCACGTCGTGCGCCGTGTGGTGGAAGGTCCACCAGCCGAACACGAAGCCCAGCAGCGTCTCCACCAGCTCGAACTTCTTGCGCTCCTGCACCGCCTGCAGCTGGAACACGTACTCCAGCGACGCCTGGCAGAAGTCGCGCTCCGCCATGTCCATGCTGTCGCTGTAGGACGATAGAACAGCTGTATGTGCGACGTACCCGCTGGATGCGCAGCTGCAGGTCCCGCACCAGCGGCTCGGCGTCGGCGTGCACGTCGTGCGCCGTGTGGTGGAAGGTCCACCAGCCGAACACGAAGCCCAGCAGCGTCTCCACCAGCTCGAACTTCTTGCGCTCCTGCACCGCCTGCAGCTGGAACACGTACTCCAGCGACGCCTGGCAGAAGTCGCGCTCCGCCATGTCCATGCTGTCGCTGTAGGACGATAGAACAGCTGTATGTGCGACGTACCCGCTGGATGCGCAGCTGCAGGTCCCGCACCAGCGGCTCGGCGTCGGCGTGCACGTCGTGCGCCGTGTGGTGGAAGGTCCACCAGCCGAACACGAAGCCCAGCAGCGTCTCCACCAGCTCGAACTTCTTGCGCTCCTGCACCGCCTGCAGCTGGAACACGTACTCCAGCGACGCCTGGCAGAAGTCGCGCTCCGCCATGTCCATGCTGTCGCTGTAGGACGATAGAACAGCTGTATGTGCGACGTACCCGCTGGATGCGCAGCTGCAGGTCCCGCACCAGCGGCTCGGCGTCGGCGTGCACGTCGTGCGCCGTGTGGTGGAAGGTCCACCAGCCGAACACGAAGCCCAGCAGCGTCTCCACCAGCTCGAACTTCTTGCGCTCCTGCACCGCCTGCAGCTGGAACACGTACTCCAGCGACGCCTGGCAGAAGTCGCGCTCCGCCATGTCCATGCTGTCGCTGTAGGACGATAGAACAGCTGTATGTGCGACGTACCCGCTGGATGCGCAGCTGCAGGTCCCGCACCAGCGGCTCGGCGTCGGCGTGCACGTCGTGCGCCGTGTGGTGGAAGGTCCACCAGCCGAACACGAAGCCCAGCAGCGTCTCCACCAGCTCGAACTTCTTGCGCTCCTGCACCGCCTGCAGCTGGAACACGTACTCCAGCGACGCCTGGCAGAAGTCGCGCTCCGCCATGTCCATGCTGTCGCTGTAGGACGATAGAACAGCTGTATGTGCGACGTACCCGCTGGATGCGCAGCTGCAGGTCCCGCACCAGCGGCTCGGCGTCGGCGTGCACGTCGTGCGCCGTGTGGTGGAAGGTCCACCAGCCGAACACGAAGCCCAGCAGCGTCTCCACCAGCTCGAACTTCTTGCGCTCCTGCACCGCCTGCAGCTGGAACACGTACTCCAGCGACGCCTGGCAGAAGTCGCGCTCCGCCATGTCCATGCTGTCGCTGTAGGACGATAGAACAGCTGTATGTGCGACGTACCCGCTGGATGCGCAGCTGCAGGTCCCGCACCAGCGGCTCGGCGTCGGCGTGCACGTCGTGCGCCGTGTGGTGGAAGGTCCACCAGCCGAACACGAAGCCCAGCAGCGTCTCCACCAGCTCGAACTTCTTGCGCTCCTGCACCGCCTGCAGCTGGAACACGTACTCCAGCGACGCCTGGCAGAAGTCGCGCTCCGCCATGTCCATGCTGTCGCTGTAGGACGATAGAACAGCTGTATGTGCGACGTACCCGCTGGATGCGCAGCTGCAGGTCCCGCACCAGCGGCTCGGCGTCGGCGTGCACGTCGTGCGCCGTGTGGTGGAAGGTCCACCAGCCGAACACGAAGCCCAGCAGCGTCTCCACCAGCTCGAACTTCTTGCGCTCCTGCACCGCCTGCAGCTGGAACACGTACTCCAGCGACGCCTGGCAGAAGTCGCGCTCCGCCATGTCCATGCTGTCGCTGTAGGACGATAGAACAGCTGTATGTGCGACGTACCCGCTGGATGCGCAGCTGCAGGTCCCGCACCAGCGGCTCGGCGTCGGCGTGCACGTCGTGCGCCGTGTGGTGGAAGGTCCACCAGCCGAACACGAAGCCCAGCAGCGTCTCCACCAGCTCGAACTTCTTGCGCTCCTGCACCGCCTGCAGCTGGAACACGTACTCCAGCGACGCCTGGCAGAAGTCGCGCTCCGCCATGTCCATGCTGTCGCTGTAGGACGATAGAACAGCTGTATGTGCGACGTACCCGCTGGATGCGCAGCTGCAGGTCCCGCACCAGCGGCTCGGCGTCGGCGTGCACGTCGTGCGCCGTGTGGTGGAAGGTCCACCAGCCGAACACGAAGCCCAGCAGCGTCTCCACCAGCTCGAACTTCTTGCGCTCCTGCACCGCCTGCAGCTGGAACACGTACTCCAGCGACGCCTGGCAGAAGTCGCGCTCCGCCATGTCCATGCTGTCGCTGTAGGACGATAGAACAGCTGTATGTGCGACGTACCCGCTGGATGCGCAGCTGCAGGTCCCGCACCAGCGGCTCGGCGTCGGCGTGCACGTCGTGCGCCGTGTGGTGGAAGGTCCACCAGCCGAACACGAAGCCCAGCAGCGTCTCCACCAGCTCGAACTTCTTGCGCTCCTGCACCGCCTGCAGCTGGAACACGTACTCCAGCGACGCCTGGCAGAAGTCGCGCTCCGCCATGTCCATGCTGTCGCTGTAGGACGATAGAACAGCTGTATGTGCGACGTACCCGCTGGATGCGCAGCTGCAGGTCCCGCACCAGCGGCTCGGCGTCGGCGTGCACGTCGTGCGCCGTGTGGTGGAAGGTCCACCAGCCGAACACGAAGCCCAGCAGCGTCTCCACCAGCTCGAACTTCTTGCGCTCCTGCACCGCCTGCAGCTGGAACACGTACTCCAGCGACGCCTGGCAGAAGTCGCGCTCCGCCATGTCCATGCTGTCGCTGTAGGACGATAGAACAGCTGTATGTGCGACGTACCCGCTGGATGCGCAGCTGCAGGTCCCGCACCAGCGGCTCGGCGTCGGCGTGCACGTCGTGCGCCGTGTGGTGGAAGGTCCACCAGCCGAACACGAAGCCCAGCAGCGTCTCCACCAGCTCGAACTTCTTGCGCTCCTGCACCGCCTGCAGCTGGAACACGTACTCCAGCGACGCCTGGCAGAAGTCGCGCTCCGCCATGTCCATGCTGTCGCTGTAGGACGATAGAACAGCTGTATGTGCGACGTACCCGCTGGATGCGCAGCTGCAGGTCCCGCACCAGCGGCTCGGCGTCGGCGTGCACGTCGTGCGCCGTGTGGTGGAAGGTCCACCAGCCGAACACGAAGCCCAGCAGCGTCTCCACCAGCTCGAACTTCTTGCGCTCCTGCACCGCCTGCAGCTGGAACACGTACTCCAGCGACGCCTGGCAGAAGTCGCGCTCCGCCATGTCCATGCTGTCGCTGTAGGACGATAGAACAGCTGTATGTGCGACGTACCCGCTGGATGCGCAGCTGCAGGTCCCGCACCAGCGGCTCGGCGTCGGCGTGCACGTCGTGCGCCGTGTGGTGGAAGGTCCACCAGCCGAACACGAAGCCCAGCAGCGTCTCCACCAGCTCGAACTTCTTGCGCTCCTGCACCGCCTGCAGCTGGAACACGTACTCCAGCGACGCCTGGCAGAAGTCGCGCTCCGCCATGTCCATGCTGTCGCTGTAGGACGATAGAACAGCTGTATGTGCGACGTACCCGCTGGATGCGCAGCTGCAGGTCCCGCACCAGCGGCTCGGCGTCGGCGTGCACGTCGTGCGCCGTGTGGTGGAAGGTCCACCAGCCGAACACGAAGCCCAGCAGCGTCTCCACCGGCTCGAACTTCTTGCGCTCCTGCACCGCCTGCAGCTGGAACACGTACTCCAGCGACGCCTGGCAGAAGTCGCGCTCCGCCATGTCCATGCTGTCGCTGTAGGACGATAGAACAGCTGTATGTGCGACGTACCCGCTGGATGCGCAGCTGCAGGTCCCGCACCAGCGGCTCGGCGTCGGCGTGCACGTCGTGCGCCGTGTGGTGGAAGGTCCACCAGCCGAACACGAAGCCCAGCAGCGTCTCCACCAGCTCGAACTTCTTGCGCTCCTGCACCGCCTGCAGCTGGAACACGTACTCCAGCGACGCCTGGCAGAAGTCGCGCTCCGCCATGTCCATGCTGTCGCTGTAGGACGATAGAACAGCTGTATGTGCGACGTACCCGCTGGATGCGCAGCTGCAGGTCCCGCACCAGCGGCTCGGCGTCGGCGTGCACGTCGTGCGCCGTGTGGTGGAAGGTCCACCAGCCGAACACGAAGCCCAGCAGCGTCTCCACCAGCTCGAACTTCTTGCGCTCCTGCACCGCCTGCAGCTGGAACACGTACTCCAGCGACGCCTGGCAGAAGTCGCGCTCCGCCATGTCCATGCTGTCGCTGTAGGACGATAGAACAGCTGTATGTGCGACGTACCCGCTGGATGCGCAGCTGCAGGTCCCGCACCAGCGGCTCGGCGTCGGCGTGCACGTCGTGCGCCGTGTGGTGGAAGGTCCACCAGCCGAACACGAAGCCCAGCAGCGTCTCCACCAGCTCGAACTTCTTGCGCTCCTGCACCGCCTGCAGCTGGAACACGTACTCCAGCGACGCCTGGCAGAAGTCGCGCTCCGCCATGTCCATGCTGTCGCTGTAGGACGATAGAACAGCTGTATGTGCGACGTACCCGCTGGATGCGCAGCTGCAGGTCCCGCACCAGCGGCTCGGCGTCGGCGTGCACGTCGTGCGCCGTGTGGTGGAAGGTCCACCAGCCGAACACGAAGCCCAGCAGCGTCTCCACCAGCTCGAACTTCTTGCGCTCCTGCACCGCCTGCAGCTGGAACACGTACTCCAGCGACGCCTGGCAGAAGTCGCGCTCCGCCATGTCCATGCTGTCGCTGTAGGACGATAGAACAGCTGTATGTGCGACGTACCCGCTGGATGCGCAGCTGCAGGTCCCGCACCAGCGGCTCGGCGTCGGCGTGCACGTCGTGCGCCGTGTGGTGGAAGGTCCACCAGCCGAACACGAAGCCCAGCAGCGTCTCCACCAGCTCGAACTTCTTGCGCTCCTGCACCGCCTGCAGCTGGAACACGTACTCCAGCGACGCCTGGCAGAAGTCGCGCTCCGCCATGTCCATGCTGTCGCTGTAGGACGATAGAACAGCTGTATGTGCGACGTACCCGCTGGATGCGCAGCTGCAGGTCCCGCACCAGCGGCTCGGCGTCGGCGTGCACGTCGTGCGCCGTGTGGTGGAAGGTCCACCAGCCGAACACGAAGCCCAGCAGCGTCTCCACCAGCTCGAACTTCTTGCGCTCCTGCACCGCCTGCAGCTGGAACACGTACTCCAGCGACGCCTGGCAGAAGTCGCGCTCCGCCATGTCCATGCTGTCGCTGTAGGACGATAGAACAGCTGTATGTGCGACGTACCCGCTGGATGCGCAGCTGCAGGTCCCGCACCAGCGGCTCGGCGTCGGCGTGCACGTCGTGCGCCGTGTGGTGGAAGGTCCACCAGCCGAACACGAAGCCCAGCAGCGTCTCCACCAGCTCGAACTTCTTGCGCTCCTGCACCGCCTGCAGCTGGAACACGTACTCCAGCGACGCCTGGCAGAAGTCGCGCTCCGCCATGTCCATGCTGTCGCTGTAGGACGATAGAACAGCTGTATGTGCGACGTACCCGCTGGATGCGCAGCTGCAGGTCCCGCACCAGCGGCTCGGCGTCGGCGTGCACGTCGTGCGCCGTGTGGTGGAAGGTCCACCAGCCGAACACGAAGCCCAGCAGCGTCTCCACCAGCTCGAACTTCTTGCGCTCCTGCACCGCCTGCAGCTGGAACACGTACTCCAGCGACGCCTGGCAGAAGTCGCGCTCCGCCATGTCCATGCTGTCGCTGTAGGACGATAGAACAGCTGTATGTGCGACGTACCCGCTGGATGCGCAGCTGCAGGTCCCGCACCAGCGGCTCGGCGTCGGCGTGCACGTCGTGCGCCGTGTGGTGGAAGGTCCACCAGCCGAACACGAAGCCCAGCAGCGTCTCCACCAGCTCGAACTTCTTGCGCTCCTGCACCGCCTGCAGCTGGAACACGTACTCCAGCGACGCCTGGCAGAAGTCGCGCTCCGCCATGTCCATGCTGTCGCTGTAGGACGATAGAACAGCTGTATGTGCGACGTACCCGCTGGATGCGCAGCTGCAGGTCCCGCACCAGCGGCTCGGCGTCGGCGTGCACGTCGTGCGCCGTGTGGTGGAAGGTCCACCAGCCGAACACGAAGCCCAGCAGCGTCTCCACCAGCTCGAACTTCTTGCGCTCCTGCACCGCCTGCAGCTGGAACACGTACTCCAGCGACGCCTGGCAGAAGTCGCGCTCCGCCATGTCCATGCTGTCGCTGTAGGACGATAGAACAGCTGTATGTGCGACGTACCCGCTGGATGCGCAGCTGCAGGTCCCGCACCAGCGGCTCGGCGTCGGCGTGCACGTCGTGCGCCGTGTGGTGGAAGGTCCACCAGCCGAACACGAAGCCCAGCAGCGTCTCCACCAGCTCGAACTTCTTGCGCTCCTGCACCGCCTGCAGCTGGAACACGTACTCCAGCGACGCCTGGCAGAAGTCGCGCTCCGCCATGTCCATGCTGTCGCTGTAGGACGATAGAACAGCTGTATGTGCGACGTACCCGCTGGATGCGCAGCTGCAGGTCCCGCACCAGCGGCTCGGCGTCGGCGTGCACGTCGTGCGCCGTGTGGTGGAAGGTCCACCAGCCGAACACGAAGCCCAGCAGCGTCTCCACCAGCTCGAACTTCTTGCGCTCCTGCACCGCCTGCAGCTGGAACACGTACTCCAGCGACGCCTGGCAGAAGTCGCGCTCCGCCATGTCCATGCTGTCGCTGTAGGACGATAGAACAGCTGTATGTGCGACGTACCCGCTGGATGCGCAGCTGCAGGTCCCGCACCAGCGGCTCGGCGTCGGCGTGCACGTCGTGCGCCGTGTGGTGGAAGGTCCACCAGCCGAACACGAAGCCCAGCAGCGTCTCCACCAGCTCGAACTTCTTGCGCTCCTGCACCGCCTGCAGCTGGAACACGTACTCCAGCGACGCCTGGCAGAAGTCGCGCTCCGCCATGTCCATGCTGTCGCTGTAGGACGATAGAACAGCTGTATGTGCGACGTACCCGCTGGATGCGCAGCTGCAGGTCCCGCACCAGCGGCTCGGCGTCGGCGTGCACGTCGTGCGCCGTGTGGTGGAAGGTCCACCAGCCGAACACGAAGCCCAGCAGCGTCTCCACCAGCTCGAACTTCTTGCGCTCCTGCACCGCCTGCAGCTGGAACACGTACTCCAGCGACGCCTGGCAGAAGTCGCGCTCCGCCATGTCCATGCTGTCGCTGTAGGACGATAGAACAGCTGTATGTGCGACGTACCCGCTGGATGCGCAGCTGCAGGTCCCGCACCAGCGGCTCGGCGTCGGCGTGCACGTCGTGCGCCGTGTGGTGGAAGGTCCACCAGCCGAACACGAAGCCCAGCAGCGTCTCCACCAGCTCGAACTTCTTGCGCTCCTGCACCGCCTGCAGCTGGAACACGTACTCCAGCGACGCCTGGCAGAAGTCGCGCTCCGCCATGTCCATGCTGTCGCTGTAGGACGATAGAACAGCTGTATGTGCGACGTACCCGCTGGATGCGCAGCTGCAGGTCCCGCACCAGCGGCTCGGCGTCGGCGTGCACGTCGTGCGCCGTGTGGTGGAAGGTCCACCAGCCGAACACGAAGCCCAGCAGCGTCTCCACCAGCTCGAACTTCTTGCGCTCCTGCACCGCCTGCAGCTGGAACACGTACTCCAGCGACGCCTGGCAGAAGTCGCGCTCCGCCATGTCCATGCTGTCGCTGTAGGACGATAGAACAGCTGTATGTGCGACGTACCCGCTGGATGCGCAGCTGCAGGTCCCGCACCAGCGGCTCGGCGTCGGCGTGCACGTCGTGCGCCGTGTGGTGGAAGGTCCACCAGCCGAACACGAAGCCCAGCAGCGTCTCCACCAGCTCGAACTTCTTGCGCTCCTGCACCGCCTGCAGCTGGAACACGTACTCCAGCGACGCCTGGCAGAAGTCGCGCTCCGCCATGTCCATGCTGTCGCTGTAGGACGATAGAACAGCTGTATGTGCGACGTACCCGCTGGATGCGCAGCTGCAGGTCCCGCACCAGCGGCTCGGCGTCGGCGTGCACGTCGTGCGCCGTGTGGTGGAAGGTCCACCAGCCGAACACGAAGCCCAGCAGCGTCTCCACCAGCTCGAACTTCTTGCGCTCCTGCACCGCCTGCAGCTGGAACACGTACTCCAGCGACGCCTGGCAGAAGTCGCGCTCCGCCATGTCCATGCTGTCGCTGTAGGACGATAGAACAGCTGTATGTGCGACGTACCCGCTGGATGCGCAGCTGCAGGTCCCGCACCAGCGGCTCGGCGTCGGCGTGCACGTCGTGCGCCGTGTGGTGGAAGGTCCACCAGCCGAACACGAAGCCCAGCAGCGTCTCCACCAGCTCGAACTTCTTGCGCTCCTGCACCGCCTGCAGCTGGAACACGTACTCCAGCGACGCCTGGCAGAAGTCGCGCTCCGCCATGTCCATGCTGTCGCTGTAGGACGATAGAACAGCTGTATGTGCGACGTACCCGCTGGATGCGCAGCTGCAGGTCCCGCACCAGCGGCTCGGCGTCGGCGTGCACGTCGTGCGCCGTGTGGTGGAAGGTCCACCAGCCGAACACGAAGCCCAGCAGCGTCTCCACCAGCTCGAACTTCTTGCGCTCCTGCACCGCCTGCAGCTGGAACACGTACTCCAGCGACGCCTGGCAGAAGTCGCGCTCCGCCATGTCCATGCTGTCGCTGTAGGACGATAGAACAGCTGTATGTGCGACGTACCCGCTGGATGCGCAGCTGCAGGTCCCGCACCAGCGGCTCGGCGTCGGCGTGCACGTCGTGCGCCGTGTGGTGGAAGGTCCACCAGCCGAACACGAAGCCCAGCAGCGTCTCCACCAGCTCGAACTTCTTGCGCTCCTGCACCGCCTGCAGCTGGAACACGTACTCCAGCGACGCCTGGCAGAAGTCGCGCTCCGCCATGTCCATGCTGTCGCTGTAGGACGATAGAACAGCTGTATGTGCGACGTACCCGCTGGATGCGCAGCTGCAGGTCCCGCACCAGCGGCTCGGCGTCGGCGTGCACGTCGTGCGCCGTGTGGTGGAAGGTCCACCAGCCGAACACGAAGCCCAGCAGCGTCTCCACCAGCTCGAACTTCTTGCGCTCCTGCACCGCCTGCAGCTGGAACACGTACTCCAGCGACGCCTGGCAGAAGTCGCGCTCCGCCATGTCCATGCTGTCGCTGTAGGACGATAGAACAGCTGTATGTGCGACGTACCCGCTGGATGCGCAGCTGCAGGTCCCGCACCAGCGGCTCGGCGTCGGCGTGCACGTCGTGCGCCGTGTGGTGGAAGGTCCACCAGCCGAACACGAAGCCCAGCAGCGTCTCCACCAGCTCGAACTTCTTGCGCTCCTGCACCGCCTGCAGCTGGAACACGTACTCCAGCGACGCCTGGCAGAAGTCGCGCTCCGCCATGTCCATGCTGTCGCTGTAGGACGATAGAACAGCTGTATGTGCGACGTACCCGCTGGATGCGCAGCTGCAGGTCCCGCACCAGCGGCTCGGCGTCGGCGTGCACGTCGTGCGCCGTGTGGTGGAAGGTCCACCAGCCGAACACGAAGCCCAGCAGCGTCTCCACCAGCTCGAACTTCTTGCGCTCCTGCACCGCCTGCAGCTGGAACACGTACTCCAGCGACGCCTGGCAGAAGTCGCGCTCCGCCATGTCCATGCTGTCGCTGTAGGACGATAGAACAGCTGTATGTGCGACGTACCCGCTGGATGCGCAGCTGCAGGTCCCGCACCAGCGGCTCGGCGTCGGCGTGCACGTCGTGCGCCGTGTGGTGGAAGGTCCACCAGCCGAACACGAAGCCCAGCAGCGTCTCCACCAGCTCGAACTTCTTGCGCTCCTGCACCGCCTGCAGCTGGAACACGTACTCCAGCGACGCCTGGCAGAAGTCGCGCTCCGCCATGTCCATGCTGTCGCTGTAGGACGATAGAACAGCTGTATGTGCGACGTACCCGCTGGATGCGCAGCTGCAGGTCCCGCACCAGCGGCTCGGCGTCGGCGTGCACGTCGTGCGCCGTGTGGTGGAAGGTCCACCAGCCGAACACGAAGCCCAGCAGCGTCTCCACCAGCTCGAACTTCTTGCGCTCCTGCACCGCCTGCAGCTGGAACACGTACTCCAGCGACGCCTGGCAGAAGTCGCGCTCCGCCATGTCCATGCTGTCGCTGTAGGACGATAGAACAGCTGTATGTGCGACGTACCCGCTGGATGCGCAGCTGCAGGTCCCGCACCAGCGGCTCGGCGTCGGCGTGCACGTCGTGCGCCGTGTGGTGGAAGGTCCACCAGCCGAACACGAAGCCCAGCAGCGTCTCCACCAGCTCGAACTTCTTGCGCTCCTGCACCGCCTGCAGCTGGAACACGTACTCCAGCGACGCCTGGCAGAAGTCGCGCTCCGCCATGTCCATGCTGTCGCTGTAGGACGATAGAACAGCTGTATGTGCGACGTACCCGCTGGATGCGCAGCTGCAGGTCCCGCACCAGCGGCTCGGCGTCGGCGTGCACGTCGTGCGCCGTGTGGTGGAAGGTCCACCAGCCGAACACGAAGCCCAGCAGCGTCTCCACCAGCTCGAACTTCTTGCGCTCCTGCACCGCCTGCAGCTGGAACACGTACTCCAGCGACGCCTGGCAGAAGTCGCGCTCCGCCATGTCCATGCTGTCGCTGTAGGACGATAGAACAGCTGTATGTGCGACGTACCCGCTGGATGCGCAGCTGCAGGTCCCGCACCAGCGGCTCGGCGTCGGCGTGCACGTCGTGCGCCGTGTGGTGGAAGGTCCACCAGCCGAACACGAAGCCCAGCAGCGTCTCCACCAGCTCGAACTTCTTGCGCTCCTGCACCGCCTGCAGCTGGAACACGTACTCCAGCGACGCCTGGCAGAAGTCGCGCTCCGCCATGTCCATGCTGTCGCTGTAGGACGATAGAACAGCTGTATGTGCGACGTACCCGCTGGATGCGCAGCTGCAGGTCCCGCACCAGCGGCTCGGCGTCGGCGTGCACGTCGTGCGCCGTGTGGTGGAAGGTCCACCAGCCGAACACGAAGCCCAGCAGCGTCTCCACCAGCTCGAACTTCTTGCGCTCCTGCACCGCCTGCAGCTGGAACACGTACTCCAGCGACGCCTGGCAGAAGTCGCGCTCCGCCATGTCCATGCTGTCGCTGTAGGACGATAGAACAGCTGTATGTGCGACGTACCCGCTGGATGCGCAGCTGCAGGTCCCGCACCAGCGGCTCGGCGTCGGCGTGCACGTCGTGCGCCGTGTGGTGGAAGGTCCACCAGCCGAACACGAAGCCCAGCAGCGTCTCCACCAGCTCGAACTTCTTGCGCTCCTGCACCGCCTGCAGCTGGAACACGTACTCCAGCGACGCCTGGCAGAAGTCGCGCTCCGCCATGTCCATGCTGTCGCTGTAGGACGATAGAACAGCTGTATGTGCGACGTACCCGCTGGATGCGCAGCTGCAGGTCCCGCACCAGCGGCTCGGCGTCGGCGTGCACGTCGTGCGCCGTGTGGTGGAAGGTCCACCAGCCGAACACGAAGCCCAGCAGCGTCTCCACCAGCTCGAACTTCTTGCGCTCCTGCACCGCCTGCAGCTGGAACACGTACTCCAGCGACGCCTGGCAGAAGTCGCGCTCCGCCATGTCCATGCTGTCGCTGTAGGACGATAGAACAGCTGTATGTGCGACGTACCCGCTGGATGCGCAGCTGCAGGTCCCGCACCAGCGGCTCGGCGTCGGCGTGCACGTCGTGCGCCGTGTGGTGGAAGGTCCACCAGCCGAACACGAAGCCCAGCAGCGTCTCCACCAGCTCGAACTTCTTGCGCTCCTGCACCGC
This sequence comes from Melanargia galathea, assembly GCA_920104075.1. NCBI lineage: Eukaryota > Metazoa > Arthropoda > Insecta > Lepidoptera > Nymphalidae > Melanargia > Melanargia galathea. Next base: position 220,845 of record OV049877.1, read on the forward strand.
CTGCAGCTGGAACACGTACTCCAGCGACGCCTGGCAGAAGTCGCGCTCCGCCATGTCCATGCTGTCGCTGTAGGACGATAGAACAGCTGTATGTGCGACGTACCCGCTGGATGCGCAGCTGCAGGTCCCGCACCAGCGGCTCGGCGTCGGCGTGCACGTCGTGCGCCGTGTGGTGGAAGGTCCACCAGCCGAACACGAAGCCCAGCAGCGTCTCCACCAGCTCGAACTTCTTGCGCTCCTGCACCGCCTGCAGCTGGAACACGTACTCCAGCGACGCCTGGCAGAAGTCGCGCTCCGCCATGTCCATGCTGTCGCTGTAGGACGATAGAACAGCTGTATGTGCGACGTACCCGCTGGATGCGCAGCTGCAGGTCCCGCACCAGCGGCTCGGCGTCGGCGTGCACGTCGTGCGCCGTGTGGTGGAAGGTCCACCAGCCGAACACGAAGCCCAGCAGCGTCTCCACCAGCTCGAACTTCTTGCGCTCCTGCACCGCCTGCAGCTGGAACACGTACTCCAGCGACGCCTGGCAGAAGTCGCGCTCCGCCATGTCCATGCTGTCGCTGTAGGACGATAGAACAGCTGTATGTGCGACGTACCCGCTGGATGCGCAGCTGCAGGTCCCGCACCAGCGGCTCGGCGTCGGCGTGCACGTCGTGCGCCGTGTGGTGGAAGGTCCACCAGCCGAACACGAAGCCCAGCAGCGTCTCCACCAGCTCGAACTTCTTGCGCTCCTGCACCGCCTGCAGCTGGAACACGTACTCCAGCGACGCCTGGCAGAAGTCGCGCTCCGCCATGTCCATGCTGTCGCTGTAGGACGATAGAACAGCTGTATGTGCGACGTACCCGCTGGATGCGCAGCTGCAGGTCCCGCACCAGCGGCTCGGCGTCGGCGTGCACGTCGTGCGCCGTGTGGTGGAAGGTCCACCAGCCGAACACGAAGCCCAGCAGCGTCTCCACCAGCTCGAACTTCTTGCGCTCCTGCACCGCCTGCAGCTGGAACACGTACTCCAGCGACGCCTGGCAGAAGTCGCGCTCCGCCATGTCCATGCTGTCGCTGTAGGACGATAGAACAGCTGTATGTGCGACGTACCCGCTGGATGCGCAGCTGCAGGTCCCGCACCAGCGGCTCGGCGTCGGCGTGCACGTCGTGCGCCGTGTGGTGGAAGGTCCACCAGCCGAACACGAAGCCCAGCAGCGTCTCCACCAGCTCGAACTTCTTGCGCTCCTGCACCGCCTGCAGCTGGAACACGTACTCCAGCGACGCCTGGCAGAAGTCGCGCTCCGCCATGTCCATGCTGTCGCTGTAGGACGATAGAACAGCTGTATGTGCGACGTACCCGCTGGATGCGCAGCTGCAGGTCCCGCACCAGCGGCTCGGCGTCGGCGTGCACGTCGTGCGCCGTGTGGTGGAAGGTCCACCAGCCGAACACGAAGCCCAGCAGCGTCTCCACCAGCTCGAACTTCTTGCGCTCCTGCACCGCCTGCAGCTGGAACACGTACTCCAGCGACGCCTGGCAGAAGTCGCGCTCCGCCATGTCCATCGCGGCGTCCGCCTGCGCACAGAGGAGGGTCACACCCGACAACTGCGAGCTCACGGGACTGTATACGATTGCTCTCGCTTTGAAGATGCTCAAGTTAGGTACAGGAGAGCGCTCGACACGTTAGCAACTGGGCATCAGGAATACTAAAGAAAAACACATGCTGTCATGCGAGTGCATAGATGTCGTCGCGAGGTGGACGCAGCTCACTGGAGCTGCCACATCGCTCCCCATACAAATCTCATTTCTCCCGACATTTATGCAGCTTCGCTTACGATGTTTGCCTTAAAGCATGTCGCATGTCGTATGTCGCATGTGCTTGTCGTAAAGCACAGAAGACTCGGAAGTGCTCGTGTCGCGACGTTGCGCCTACCTCCTGAAACACCGCGTCGGGCTTCTTGGTGGACAGCGACAGGGTCCGCTCCTGGCTCTGGCAAAACTTGGCCGTCTTCTTGTCGAACTTCTTCTTGCCTTCCTGTAACGAAGCGGACACCTGCGTTACTCATACGTTACGTAAGTACGATCACGTACGAGCCAAACATATTTTGTTACTTTTATTTTGTTTAGCTGTCATTTCAGAGATGACTCCTGCATACTGGTCTGTATAGAAATAACATTTGAGATGCGCGATTGCGACGCGCGACCATGATGGGTGTAAAATGTGCTGTCCGAATGCTGGTATGGCCTCGACAGTTCTTGAGTATTTAAGACAAATGAAATGTTGGGATTATTCAACTCGGTAGAAAAAATTAAAGCTGAAGTAGCAGAGGGCAGGTCATGTCTGCCGCAGAACCGACGGCATGGGGCAGATGTGTTCCGGAGTGGAGAGCGCGTACCTACAAACGCATGTGTGGGATAGGGTTCAGAACCGGGAAATCCCGGTCTCGAAAGTACCGGGAATTCCCGGTTCTTTTGTCAGTAAAAAGAACCGGGAAATAAAAATTTGATTCCCGGTTCTTTCGGTACTTTCGGGAATTTGATTTTAATTACATGATTCACGCTACTACTTACATACATAATCTTTACAATACTAACTTTACTTTTTTATACTTCCTACTGTTCAAAAGTTCAAAACTAACGTTAATTCAGCGCTTATATAGATGGCGCGCGGTAATTTACAAGTCTACCTCTCTCACTGTTGTGTGCGATCGCTCACTTACTCAGTTTTCGGAATGCAATATTTAATCCACCTAGAATTTTCAAAAATGCTGTTTTAATTTTTTATTTTTTATCGAAAGCTCAAATGCCAATTTTCATGGATATAACTTGAAAAATAACAGACTTTCATACAAACTTTCATCCCCTATTTAACCCCCTTATGGGTGGAATTTCCAATAATCCTTTCTTAGTGTGCGCCTACATCATAAAAGGAAACAATGTGAAAATTTCAAGTTGCTGACGATGTTGCGCCATCTGTTCTGGCTTTCAGCGTTGTGAACCGCTTCAACAACATTCATGTTGAGAGTGGTGCGGATCTGGTCAGTCCAGTGAATTGGACTCCTACCTCTCGATCTCTTGCGTTAATTTTCCCGGTAACTATAAGTTTTTGTAGGTTATCGCCGGGTTTACGGGCGATATGGCATAAAATATCAAAGATCCTCCTCAGGCATATGTATGTTGGAGAGCCTCGGCTTTTTGTCAATTTTGAGTTCTTCGCGGATCGATTGGTTAGTCCTGAATGCAGTCCAAGGGATTCTGAGCATTTTCCTCCAGCACCACATCTCAAAGGCGTCTATGCGCTGGCGGTCTCCAGCTTTTAAATCCATGTTTCCGCTCCGTATAGGAAAATGGAGAAGACTAAAGTGTTGACGAGTGTAATTTTTGTCTTATTACTGATGTTACGATCATTCCATATTCTATCGAGCTGAGACATTGCAGCCTTGGCCATTCCGATTCTCCTGCGAACTTCAGCTTCACAAGAACCGTTATTGCTTATGACCCAAGTAAATGAGTGTTCCATTGAGTTCTAGCTTAGAAGCACGGATCGTGCTTCTAAGCTAGAACTCAATGGAACACTGGAACAATGGAACACACCACCATGATCTTAGTTTTAGACCGATTATGGCCTGTTTTGCTGCATTTTGTTCAGGAGTTGGAACATTTCAGCTTCATTAGCTGCGAAAAGGATGGTGTCATCGACGTAGCGAAGGTTTTGAATTTTAATGTCAATGATGGTAATTCCACCATCCCAGTCTTCGCAGGTCCGGCGTATAATGCTCTCTCCGTAGATGTTAAACAGAATAGGGGATACGATGCATCTTTGACGAGCTCCTTTGCCAAACGAGAAAGGTGTTGATGTCGTCTTGTCAATTCTTACTACCCCCTGACTATCTGAGTATAGGCTTTGAAGCACTCTGACCAGATATTTTGGGACTCCTATTTCCTGGAAAACTGTCCATAGGAGCTTCCAGTTCACACAGTCAAAGGGCTAACTGTAGTTGACGAAACACATAATGAATGGTACATTGAATTCGTAAGCTTTTTCAACGCAGGCGCACACAAAGAAAAGATTATTGGAAATTCCACCCCTAAGGGGGTTAAATAGGGGATGAAAGTTTGCATGAAAGTCGGCCATTTTTCAAGTGATATCCATGAAAATTGGTATTTAAACTTTCGATAAAAAATAAAAAATTTGAATTTCAGGATTTTTGGAAATTCTTTCCTCAAGTGGGTTAAATAGGGGATGAAAGTTTAAATGACAATAAAAATTACATAAATATTTCATTGTGGTTTACTTTTAAAGTGTAAAACTTGTTTTATAAAAAAAACTACAAAGAACCGAAAATCCCGAAAGAACCGGGAATTCCCGGTTCCTTTGGGTAAAAGTACCGAAATTCCCGGTTCTCAAAAACAGGACCGGTTCCGTAAACCCTAGTGTGGGAGGACCTCCAGCCCGCTGTTTGGAGCTGGTGACAACTACATACATGCTGATGGAATGGATTGGAAGTTCTGAGCGATATCAGCAGGAGCCTCCGAGATAATCCTATTAGCTTCTATCCTAATAGGGGTTGGGAGGTTATAATAGTTTGGCCAGGCAGTAAACGCAGAGCAAAATGAATATATTTCAAATCACCTTAACAGCACCAATGTGATCCTTGCGGAAGCGCTCCAGCGGCTGGATGATCTGCTCGTGCGCTCGCCCCAGCTGCGGACACACACACACACACGATATCATCTGTTCTCACTCGCATTCTCTATATATTACGAACAATATTTCTTGTATAAATGCTTTACATGTAAACATTACCTACACAAGAATTCAATCTAGACTGTTTCACTATTAGTAAACAGGGAGGCACAATGCCCACCTTCCATCTCCATCATCGCTGCTCGTGTCATCATGGATCATCATCAAACAGGCTCAATGGGACCTAAATCATCTAATGTCATTCAATAGGTATCTGTAAATTTTCAAGTCCATCGGATAGGTAGGTAGGCCTACTTCGAAGTGGTCCAAAATTAGTTACCAATTTCAGCAGAAACAACATACGAAAATATAAAGCTTGTAAAAAGCTGCCTTATTCAGAAGAGCGTCAACAAAAGGCATCGCTTTATACTGGTCGGACCGTGGCATTAGCCTCTAGACTCTAGTACTGTTGACAGTTAGTATCATGAAGATTATATCGATTAAGATTATCATCAGCTGCTAGCCTGCTAGGTATGCTACATACGTTAAACTTTCTTCTCACTACCTAAATAAGATGTAAGGACTTCATTAAAAATGTAAATATTCAACAGGCGTTTAAATCGGCGAGTGCCGCACGCGCCGCACGCGCACGTCACACACAGCGCGCGGTGAGGACTCATTTCGAAGCGCGTTAAATTTTAAAAATTGAACCCTTTCTTTTTTTCAGTCACCTAGAAATCCTCAACTGTACCCATGCAAAAAATCACGTCGATCCGTGATTCTGTTACGTCGTGATCGAAGGATAAACAATGGCTTGCACTTCGTAAAGGCAGAAAAGCACTGCTCACTCTGAAAAAAGTACTGCTTCGTACTTTTTAAACAAAGAGAAGAGAACCTAAACCATCGATGTAGAAAAACTAAGATTTACAATTTGTATTATTAAAATTTCTACTTTAATTCTTATCGCATACTCTAGCTTCGAACCGTGCGCAGTGTACAGAGGACAAACCAACAAACAACTTACGCACTTATTATATTTTTAGGGATAGGTAATCATATTATTATATTTTGCCTGCGGAGCGTGCGGCTGGGCGCGGCGTGTACTATACAACCATGTTTAGGCACGTACGCTGTACTGTAACGTATCTGTGCAAGTAATGTTAATGAGCGCGATAAGGGCGCGCGCGCTCCTTCGCCCGCCGCCCGCCGCCTGCCGCCGCCCGCACTCGGCAGTGTGACGCTAACGGACACGTCACGAGTCACGCGAGTGTGCGACACGACACAATGACCCCGCGGACGTGACGCCACGGACACAGTACGGCTCACAGCTGGCCGTTCAATGCCCATATTTGCATATCAATACATTCAATACACGAATACTAACATCGATGTGAAACGTGTCTGAGTTCTGAATCTACTAGATATATCGGTCGAACACCAATACTGTATTTAATTTTATAAAAACAGTAGACACACATGATAGGTTTTTATTTTATGTTTATCTACAACTAGCTTTTGATATAATTATTTTACACCTATCGAAGGGAGTGTAGTGTAGAGATAATACTTCATTTTCTGATTGTATCGTTTAGTAAGTAGGTATATTTGCTGTTGCAGATAATCAGGCTGTGAAATGTTAGACGATAATAGATATGACAATACAATTAATTTTCCATTTAGAGCTTCTCTGTTCCATGAGTCATAATGTTACGAGTAGGTATATAGTGCAACTATTGATTATGGACAGACGCCGCCCACTGCAGCGGTCGGACCGGTACTGCAACGATCCGGTCCCCCTGTTGATGTCATAGGACACAGTCGTGCCAGTACGCTGAACGTAGACGACTGCGCCTGCGCCACCCGGACCTACAGCGATTCTCGAGACGTAAACCGCGGCAGCATTCCCGACCCTCAAATTATAAACATAAAATAAATGTCATTTCAGGTACTGAGGTTTTTTTATTCGTCTATATTCTATAATCTATAGATTTTATCAAAACGTCACAATAATCAGCACAATACGTGTTAGAAGGATGCTTCTAACTCGTATTGTGCTGGTTATTGTGACGTTCGAGCTCGCAGGCGCAGCTCTCGCTCTCGTAACTCGTATCATTAGCATTACAATAATTAGCTATGCGTAAGCGTTTAATGTACCTACTCGAGGGACAAATTGTAGCTTTCTACGCTCCCATACAATACTAACTATCAAATATGAATTATGTGTCGACATACGCCCGTATAACTAACTGCATAGTAGGTGTTAGTTCGCGATCAGTGAGCAGCAGGGCTATTCTGTAAAGCCATTTTCGAATTATAGAGAGTGAATTCGAGATGAGTTTGCTAATTTGTACTCTGTAAAACTCGATAGTACAGGTCTTCTCACTCAAACTCACTTCACTTTCCAAGTGCGTAGCAGATGTTTACAGAATATCCAACCAAAGTCAAAAAGTCAAAGTCAAATATTTTATTCAAAGTAGGTACATTCTAGATACACTTTTTGAAAGTCATTAATTAATTCTACAAGTGTAAATTGAAAATTTAAAAAACCCCCGACATTTGCCATTTTGTGGCGGCGGCCATCTTGGATTTGCAATAGTGCTATTCTACTAGTCAAGCCCTTTCATTTGATACCCATATTAAGGGAGTTGTGAAAAAATATGTAATCCGCCATTTTGTAGCGGCGGCCATATTGGACCGATTTTCATCAAACGTAGCTAACAACACTCTCGACTAAATCACCTTTCAAACAAAAAAAACCGCATTCAAATCGGCCCATCCGTTTGAGCGCCACAGGGGGACAGACAGACACACACACACACACACACACAGACACGTGAAACTTATAACACCCCGTCGTTTTTGCGTCGGGGGTTAAAAATAATAACAATAAAAAAAAAAATGATTCCAGGAAACAATGCCAAACAATCCAATATACAAAAAAAAAAACAAATAAACAAAACATATACATAAAAACAAATATTTGATTATTATCAAATTATTTCGCTGTCCAAGCGTCATTGTCAGACATATAATCATTTAAGTTATAGTAGCCTTTTCTACATAAAGGTGAAGTGAGTTTGCTTTCGAAGCGAGTTATCTCACTTGAGTGAGCTTCGATATCGAGATGGTATTTTAGAGAATAGCCCTACAGATCGCGGCACGCTACTACTAGCAGTACTACAACCAGGGTGACGATACATTGGCGGGGCGTGGTGACGTGCCTGTGCGTGGCGTGCAGTACGCGCCACGCGGCTCTCGAGGAATGAAGGAATGTAGCGGCGATAGGGGCGTGCCTCTAGATCCGTGCCAATATAACAACAGCTTTATTAATATGTAGTTGGCATTCTGTGACAGATGTGTTGTGACAACCCTACTGGCGCCGTGATAGTAAAAGTGCTCGTCGACGGGCTCAGGGCCGCGGCAAGGTGACCCGCTCTCCCCCCCCCCCGTCCCCCCCGTCCCCCGACAGCCGAGCCTCAACACGGACAACATTAGGTGGTGCGTGGTAGCGCTGCGCCGCGGCATGAACTATGACATTTATTACATCTAAATGCAAACTAGCAATTCCGACGCGAAATTAAAATTTCACCCCTATTGCTATTGTTTGAGAATATTGAAAACATTGATTTTTCAGATTTCACCTTCACTCTGTGTCACAAGAACTACCTTCGAGCCGAATTTCAAAATTGTAGGTCCTCGGAAAGTATCTACACCATACATTTATTGTTTAGATATTATATGAATAAAATAGAACCATAGGATATGGGCCTGTTCATTTCATAAGCTGACAATAGGTCGACAGTGTGGACATACAGCCGACGCGGACGACCGCGGCCCGGCGATGTATTAACATAACCGGGAGCAGAAACTGATAAATAGCTCCGCGCTTTCACTGCCCGCAGTCGCAACCGACAGTACAACTTACAACACACTCCTGCCAGGCTGCCATCACCGCATACAGGTGTCCATATTTGACGCGAAGCGCCGCGCCGACCGGCTCTCGCCTTATTTAAAATATATTATGTACATACTGATTCTAAGCTGAGACAACCGAACGTGTGTATTCGTTGATGGAGCTTTAGCGAATGGCGCGCGACAGGATCGCACATCGGGCATCGGCAACTAGCGCCAACATGCAATGTTATGGCTTTTGGGAAAACGCAGTTAACAAACGCCTTGCTATAGAGTATAGACTGATCAGGGAGATGCCATTATATGACGCGCTCGTCCTCCGTCATGGAAGCGTGGAGTGTGGAGTGAGGAGTGCGGAGCTCACCATGCGATCTCTCTCGTCCTCGATGGTGCGTATGAGCTGCGCGAAGTGGTGCAGCGAGCGGCCGATGACGCGCTCGTCCTCCGTCATGGAGGCGTGTGGAGTGTGGAGTGAGGAGTGAGGAGCTCACCATGCGATCTCTCTCGTCCTCGATGGTGCGTATGAGCTGCGCGAAGTGGTGCAGCGAGCGGCCGATGACGCGCTCGTCCTCCGTCATGGAGGCGTGTGGAGTGTGGAGTGAGGAGTGAGGAGCTCACCATGCGATCTCTCTCGTCCTCGATGGTGCGTATGAGCTGCGCGAAGTGGTGCAGCGAGCGGCCGATGACGCGCTCGTCCTCCGTCATGGAGGCGTGTGGAGTGTGGAGTGAGGAGTGAGGAGCTCACCATGCGATCTCTCTCGTCCTCGATGGTGCGTATGAGCTGCGCGAAGTGGTGCAGCGAGCGGCCGATGACGCGCTCGTCCTCCGTCATGGAGGCGTGTGGAGTGAGGAGTGAGGAGCTCACCATGCGATCTCTCTCGTCCTCGATGGTGTGTATGAGCTGCGCGAAGTGGTGCAGCGAGCGGCCGATGACGCGCTCGTCCTCCGTCATGGAGGCGTGTGGAGTGTGGAGTGAGGAGTGAGGAGCTCACCATGCGATCTCTCTCGTCCTCGATGGTGCGTATGAGCTGCGCGAAGTGGTGCAGCGAGCGGCCGATGACGCGCTCGTCCTCCGTCATGGAGGCGTGTGGAGTGTGGAGTGAGGAGTGAGGAGCTCACCATGCGATCTCTCTCGTCCTCGATGGTGCGTATGAGCTGCGCGAAGTGGTGCAGCGAGCGGCCGATGACGCGCTCGTCCTCCGTCATGGAGGCGTGTGGAGTGTGGAGTGAGGAGTGAGGAGCTCACCATGCGATCTCTCTCGTCCTCGATGGTGCGTATGAGCTGCGCGAAGTGGTGCAGCGAGCGGCCGATGACGCGCTCGTCCTCCGTCATGGAGGCGTGTGGAGTGTGGAGTGAGGAGTGAGGAGCTCACCATGCGATCTCTCTCGTCCTCGATGGTGCGTATGAGCTGCGCGAAGTGGTGCAGCGAGCGGCCGATGACGCGCTCGTCCTCCGTCATGGAGGCGTGTGGAGTGTGGAGTGAGGAGTGAGGAGCTCACCATGCGATCTCTCTCGTCCTCGATGGTGCGTATGAGCTGCGCGAAGTGGTGCAGCGAGCGGCCGATGACGCGCTCGTCCTCCGTCATGGAGGCGGGTGGAGTGTGGAGTGAGGAGTGAGGAGCTCACCATGCGATCTCTCTCGTCCTCGATGGTGCGTATGAGCTGCGCGAAGTGGTGCAGCGAGCGGCCGATGACGCGCTCGTCCTCCGTCATGGAGGCGTGTGGAGTGTGGAGTGAGGAGTGAGGAGCTCACCATGCGATCTCTCTCGTCCTCGATGGTGCGTATGAGCTGCGCGAAGTGGTGCAGCGAGCGGCTGATGACGCGCTCGTCCTCCGTCATGGAGGCGTGTGGAGTGTGGAGTGAGGAGTGAGGAGCTCACCATGCGATCTCTCTCGTCCTCGATGGTGCGTATGAGTTGCGCGAAGTGGTGCAGCGAGCGGCCGATGACGCGCTCGTCCTCCGTCATGGAGGCGCCGATGCACGCGAACTCAAACTGCTCCATGCTGGCCGCCAGCGCCAGCTGCGCCGCGCCCAGACCTGCCGACACACACACACACACCCGCTGCGATCAGCATATACAGATACAGCAGATCCAATTAACGGCGTATGGCCACCACGTCACCAGATATTTTGACCTTCTTTTAGCGTCCTTTCTTTTTAGTTCAAGGAGCAACAAGTCGTCAACAAATCAGACGTGGACTGGGCGGTAGCTGTTACTATCCTTCGAACCGAATAGTGTTCATTAACAAGATCCTTTTTCGGCTTAGCGCGCGTTGAGCATTAAAACGGATAGAATAATATTTTCAATGACGTAAGTATGTACATCTCTAGAGAAATCTCTAATTTCTCAAAAGACCCATATCTGTTAGAGATACGTTCGATAACTACGGATCTTACAAGAAGGCTCCAGTCTCTCAGCGGGCGATGGAAAGCTATGCTCTGAGATTTTCTACGTGATCAAATCAGAAATTAGAAGATTCTTGGAAGGCAGGTGCGTCCCTAGGTGGACCGTGGACGCATTACTAAGTGTTACTAAGGTATGTGTGGGAGTCTCTAGGTCCTGAAGATGACAAATGACATTTCCCTGCAACAGGCCCAGTCTAATTACCGCCCTACAAGCCAAGCATAAGCATCTTTCGTAAGTTCCAACCAGACTACGTATGTTATCATTAGCGAGATGACAGCGCAAAGATGCATAACGAATATTTGCATAGAAATCTTATGTAGTCAGATCTTATGTAGATATGTCAGTTGCCATATTTATTCCGAGTTTAGTTAACGATTCATTGATGTGAATGTAACGTATGTTTAGTTCCGTAGAGTAGGTACGAGCATTGCAAGAATCACGTTCCACGCAGGAACACGATTACTATCGAGGCAAGTCGGCAAGATAAGCACGTAGCAGATAAATATTTGTCATTGCAAGTTCACATCGCGTAGATATGTACCTGTCGTGCAGGTGATGAAAGTTATTCCTTCAACTCACATCACGAGTCGACAGTCGACACTGACTAGGTACAAGGCATCGCCTGAGTATCAACTAAAGACTTTACGAATAACGATATAATCAAGTCGCTAGCGGTCGCTGCATGTGTACGAGCGAGATATCGTGGTCTGTGACCAACGAACTTGTAAAGTCGAACATGTGCTAGATGACATGCTTACAATTGCAACATAGTTGAAGGCCCGAAACCTATCCTCCTTGCAGTTGTTCTGGCGCCGCGGCCAGTGTCTAGTGTCGAGTGTCGACCCGCGCAGCGCTATCGCCGGCTAATCAAGGCTTATCAGCGGTTACTAAAAGTCCGTAACGCACGCCCCTCACTATACACAAATAACTAAAACTATAACAATTAGGACTTTCCAGTTGGTCCATTATGACTTCGCACATCATCATCATCATTATCAACCCATTACCGGCTAGCAGCAGGGCACGGGGCACGGGTCTCCTCTCAGAATGGTTTAGTCCATAGTCCACATTACCGGCTAACAACAGGGCACGGGGCACGGGTCTCCTCTCAGAATGGTTTAGTCCATAGTAAATAGTCCACATTACCGGCTAACAACAGGGCACGGAGCACGGGTCTCCTCTCAGAATGGTTTAGTCCATAGTCCATAGTCCACATTACCGGCTAACAACAGGGCACGGGGCACGGGTCTCCTCTCAGAATGGTTTAGTCCATAGTCCATACTCCATAGTCCATAGTCCACCACGCTGCACGCCGAGTGCAGATTAATAGACTTCACTCGCCTTTGAGAAAATTATTAGAGAACTTTCGGGCGTGCACATTTCTTCGCAATGTTTTCATTCACCGTTAAAGTGAGTGATATTTGATTGTTTAAAACGCATGTAACTCCGAAACGTCGAAGTGCGTGCCGGGGATAGAACTAGTTCCCCCGAAAGAAAAGCCGAATTCTTAACCACTGAACTATCGCCGCTTTATTACCCATCAATCAATTTAGTTAAGCTTGAAATATTAGCTGACTGGACACCTTTGTTTTACATAACAATATCATCGACTGTATAATATGTTTGGACTAGTAGCCGTATTAGCACCAAGCTATTAATATTAATTTGTGTTAATCTAAATTCCTCGAATGGAACTAAAGACAATAGAAGCGCAACACAGTATAGGTCTGTATGTGCAGATGATAAGGCTATGCCTACAAAACATTGGCTATTGTCGTCGACGGTGTCGGAGGCGGTCGTGGGCCGAGCGCCGATGACCCACACCACTGACTCATGAGCAGCCGCGGCACACACACACACACACACACACGCACACACACGCACACGCACACGCACACACTCGTGTTCGTGTGCGTCATGCTGAGCGGTTCAATATTATGTGTGCAATCGTGTGCCCCTGATTTCGTGCCACTTAAGCTTAATTTTTACCTCGATCTTTAGTAAGTAAATTATGCGGGCATCTATCGAATCATTCGTCAACGTCAACCGCAAGCGAGCCGAATGCAGAATTATAGTTTGAATACAGTTGTATCGTAATCGACATAGCTGCATCGCACCTGCCTCCTGCGCCTTCTGTGCACTGTTGTGCATCACTATACGACTACAATGGGACGACTGCTTCCCGCCAGCCTCGTGGTGGGAACCACTGGAAGCAGTCATACATACCCTTGAAATCCTGAGTTTTACTCATTCGTCATCTCAACTAATAGACGTCCACTGCTGGACATAGGTCTCTTGCAAGGATCGCCACAGAACACGATCTTGCGCCGCTTGTTTCCAGCGGCTGCCAGCGATTCGCTTGAGATCGTCTGTCCATCTAGTGGGGGGTCTTCCCACGCTTCGTTTGCTGGTGCGAGGTCGCCAGTCAAGCACCTTGGGACCCCAACGTCCATCGGTTCTTCGAGCAATGTGCCCCGCCCATTGCCACTTCAGCTTCGCGACTCGATGAGCTATGTCGGTGACTCTGGTTCTCCTGCGGATCTCCTCATTTCTGATTTGATCCCGCAGGGATACTCCGAGCATAGCTCTCTCCATCGCCCGCTGAGTGACCCTGAGCCTTCTTACTCATTACTGGAACTGCAATAAATGTGTAAAACAGTCATAGCTAATGAGCAACTAGCAAAACAATTCATTAAATTAGTGAACTACCTAAATACTTGTTTACCGTAGTTGCTGATATGTTAACTACTTAATTATTCCGTATCGCCTACGAGCACTAAGTACTCATGCCAAAAATGATATGTGAACAATATAAATTGTTAACCATCTCATTAATAATTCAATAGTGATATTCCAATAACCTAACAAAGGATACAATAGTGTTGTGAAACTGAACTATATAAAATGATTAAATACTCTCTAGCTTCTGATCTGCAGCCCCACCTCTTTTCTCATGGTTGAAAATCTCTCAGAAAAGCAAGATAGCCTAAGTATTAAAATTAATTTGAATCTGTCAAGGGTAATTTATGTATAATACATATATGTAACTAGCTGATGCTCGCGACTTCGCCCGCGTGGATTCTTATAAATCTCATTTGGGGGTGGAATTTCCAAAATTCCTGAAACACGTAATTTTTTATTTTTAACCGACAATACAAATATCGATTTTCATTGATATAACTTAAAAAATGACGAACTTTCATACAAACTTTCAACTCCCATTTAACCCACTTGGGGGTATTTTTTCCAAAATTCCTTAAACTCGTAACTCTTATGTTTAACAGAAAACCTAAATACCGATTTTCATGGATATAACTTGAAAAATGACGGACTTTCATACAAACTTTTATCCCCTATTTAACCCCTTCATTTGCAATAATCCTTTCTTAGTGTACGCCTACGTCATAAAAGGAAGCTACTGTGAAAATTTCAAGTTTCTAGCTTCAGTGGTTTTAGCTGTGCGTTGATAATAATCAGTCAGGACAAGCTACCCGCGACTTCGTTCGCGTGGATATTGGTTTTTAAGTAAAATGCCGTAAGAATCATTTTGTTTTTCCTAAGCTCTTTTGAGCTCATACCTTGCTAAAAACTGTTAAAGTTCACTGGCGGATGTTCAGTAGTTTAAACTTACGTGATGCGCGCACAAACATACAGACAAACAGATAAACAGACAAACAGACAAAAATTTAACAAGTGTAAATTGAAAATTTAAAAAACCCCCGACATTCGCCATTTAGTGGCGGCGGCCATCTTGAATTTGCAATAGTGCTATTCTACTAGTCAAGCCCTTTCATTTGATACCCATATCAAGGGAGTTGTGAAAAAATATATCATCCGCCATTTTGTAGCGGCGGCCATCTTGGACCGATTTTCATCAAACATAGCTAAGAACACTCTCGACTAATTCACCTTTCAAACAAAAAAAAACGCATTCAAATCGGTCCACCCGTTTGAGCGCCACAGGGGAACAGACAGACACACACACACACACACACACACACACACACACACACACACAGACACGTCAAACTTATAACACCCCGTCGTTTTTGCGTCGGGGGTTAAAATATAGGTTTTTTACGTTCTATTACTTATCCTTAACATCCTCCAGTTATTATTTTGCAAAAATCTTCACTGTACAGACACGGCAATTCTACGATTTTATTATATGTAATTATGTATAGATATAGATAGATAATGTTAAATTTTTATCAAAATCTTAATGTCAGGGAAATATTATTTAGATACATTATAATTTAAAACTTTTACACAAAATTGTTTGGAGAAGTACTTATTTAGATTTTATGATAGTGTTTTTGCAAATGTATACATCCGACTAAACATTTGCCTATTTATCGCTATTTACCGCAGGAAAAGGGTCCACGCAGTTTTAAAAACCCAACTCCACATGGACAAAGTCACGAGCGAAAGTTAGTGAACAATAAATATACAGGACAAAATTTTGAACTCTAAAATATCTTATTAAAATCTGTGTTTTTTTAAATTGCATAATAGGCTTGCACTTGGCGACAATCATGCCTGATGTAAAGCAATGTGGTGTAGCGTGTAGCTTGCCTAGGAGATGCTTATCCACTCTTGCCTTGAAGGTTTTGTTGTGTATACATTATAATGTAATATAATGTGAGCAGAACTTTCAATTGCACTGAAGGTTGTGTGAAGTAGAACTGATCAAGGGTACAACCTGAGCTGTTGTGTGCGGCCGCTCGTCTTATTTGCTGTCACTACACAGGTCTTCTATTATTATCAGTTATCAAGGCACGGCAGGAAATACATGCCTTTGTATTTTGCTTATTACCTACTGTGCAGTACATAATATCCTATTGTAGTTCTATCTTTCATTTTATAAAACTATTATTAAAACTATTATGTATTTACGAATTTTTAGTGAAAGTTAAAAACACCTAAAATATTTTGAACTAGCTTTTGCCCGCGGCTTCGCTCGCGTGAATTTCAGTTTTTCACAAATCCTGAGGGAATCGTGGATTTCTGGTTCCTGTTCCCGCTCCCTTTTCCAACCTTTATACCTACCTACTTTTAAGGAAGTTTGCTATAGTAATCTACCTATAGCTGTAGCTGTAGATTTCGTTTTTTTTTTAATCCCGCGGGAACTGTGAATTTTTCCAGGATAAAAAGTAGCCTTGTGTTAAGTCAGGGCATAATCTCTCTCCATTCAAAATTTCAGTCAAATCGGTTCAGTAGTTGCAACTTTATAGATTAACAAACATCCAAACATCTAAACATCTACACTTTCACATTTATAGCAACGTTATAGAGTAACAAACATCCAAACATCTAAACATCTACACTTTCACATTTATAATATTAATTAGGATTAAAAATATACAGAGTACCTACTAAGTTTCAATGCAATTACTCAATCATTTAATACTTTAATCTAATCACTATCATAACATAAAAACAGATAACATAGTTACCTATCAATAACGATTTGTGCTGTGGAATAAATAATAATGTTCATATTTAAAAACTTTCTTTTAACTGGTGATGCAATCAATGACTTCACCAAAATATCAATTACATATTTTTATATATTATATTTGACTGGCCCGTTGGCGCGGTTGGCAGTGACCCTGCCTTCCGCTCCGGGGTCGCGGGTTCGATTCCCGCCCCGAGTCTGGGTGTATTTATAATATGTACATGTATGTATACCTTTATTAAAATATATGTATATGTTTTATATGTAAATATGTCTATCAGTCGGCTGTTACCTATAACACAGGCATTAAGTTGCCTACTTTAGGAACAGACGACCGTGTGTGTATGTGCGAGTATTTATTTAAAAACAAAATATATTATTAGTAAAACTGAAAATAACTCAAAACTGATAATTTGTTTTAGATTTTATAGATATTAAACTGGAGTAATTTCTAATGTTGCTCTACATAAGTGCATTATTAATTAACTACATAACAACATACCAAATTTTGAGAAAATATTTTTGAAAAAAAAAAGAGCAACCCTGCACTGCGAGACAATTTCAAGCTACAATATCAATTATTGGCATCGTTTAATTTTTTTAAAGCACTTCTTATCAAACGGAGTTGTACACCTGTGGAACAAATTACCTGAATATGTAGTGACATCAAGCACAATAAATAAATTTTAAAACAAATGAACTAGACTGGAGGCACTCTCTCAGCGATCAATGCTATCATTGGTATCAAACCTGAGTTGATGTGTTTGGAATGGAAGGATCGTACGAACGTGTCTAGAGTTTTGTGAGAAGTCAGAGTGATTTTGATTATAAAACAGATATCAAATTTTAAGTGCTCTTGTTGTTTTGATATTCTGTTTTTCCTAATTAATTAAGTAATAAATAATAATATAATAAGAGCAGATCATGCGAGTAACTGTAAATACTAAGGCATCAATCTAAGCAACAGCCATCTTAATTGACTGACACTGGTTAGCTAAATACTACCCAAGTAGTTTTGAACTCCTCATTATAATGTTGCAGACTTTAGCAAGAGTACACTTCAGCCAACCTTGAGGCACACAGCAAAGCAAAGGTGAGTCATGCTCACCTGTGTTATCTTGTGTAAATGACAAGAATTAGCACCTAATTTGTGATATTTGCATTTCCATTGAGAACAACATAATATTTGAAAAACTTTAATTAAATTCAATATTTCCTTTGGTTCAGCTTATTTTTTCATTAATAATTTAATAAATCTTAAATATATTTCTAGGTTTTCTATTAAACTAAAAAAATTAGTTGTCTGTAAAGTCAGTTTATGGACAAAAATTTTATGGGGTAATGTCATAAGAAAACAAAAAGAGATAGATGCATCACAAGCTGAACTCTTAGGCCGATCGTGCCTCTCTATGGCTTGTTCCGTGCTCTCGCTTGGACGCTAAGTTCAGGCGGAACGTGACACTTTTTCGTGCGTGCAGCCGGCGTTCATTGATTTATAAGATGTTATCACTTCAAAAACAGTAAATATAAACAAAGTACAAGTTTGATACCTATAAGAGTAACGAAGAGTATAAAATGCAAATGCTATATTTTATGAGAAGAGTCTACTGGCAATTTCCTGCAGAAATCAATAATTATCAGGTTAGCTAAAACTTGCAGAAATTGACTTTCTGTGTGCTCAACTCGATAGTCTTTTATCGCCATGAGCTCGTCTAGAAGATGAAATGTAACGTCGGAATGGTAATTGCCGTCATGGAATGGTAGCGGACGCAGCTTACGTCTAGCGGCCTGCACGACATCCTTGACCTCCTTGACGAGGCGCTTGATCTGCTGGCTGGTGCGCTCGAGCTCCTTCTCGTGGCGCTGCAGGTTCTCACGGAAGTGCGGGCTGTCCGCCAGGCACTCGGTGAACTCCAGCGGCTGCAGGCCCACGCCCATCCTCGCTGATGCACTCTACACTTTCACCGACCCTCGGACATCGCGCCCACCACACTGCGGGACGGAATCGTTTCGATGACGCACTAAACACAACACTTCAACACTAATTAGCTACGCGACCGGTAGAAACTATACAAAATGAACACCAATATTTCGTTTTAAATAAATATAGTAAATACCAAACGATTGATATGTACTATGGTCATGTCATGTGCTGTCACATGTGTCACATTGAAAGATTGAAAATTGAAACAAAAAAAAAATACCTATTACTCTATGCGTGCTGTCATATGATTAGGGATGGGACATTGTATTTTGATACGATTATGTCGATGTAACTGTTACAATCAAAATTGATCTACACTGCAAAAATAACCACCCGAAAAAACTCGCACCTTTAAATCTTTACTAGGTCACCTATTAATAATAAATAAAGAAATAAAATAATTAAAATAAATAATATTATAATATAAATCGATGAACGTACGAACGTAGATACTAATCATTAATCTGTGCTGAACGCCGGCTGCACGCACAAAAAAGTGCCACGATCCGCCTGTGCAGAGCGTGGAAGCGAGAGCGCAGAACAAGCGATAGAGAGGCAATATCAGCCTAAGCGTTTAGCTTCATCAATGTTTTCGACGCTATTAAGTACGTAAAATTATCATCCGTGAATTGATTTTACAGACAACCAATTTTTGTATATTATTGGAACGAAGTTCCTTATCGCGCGTTGCGACAGGGGGCTAGAGCACACGAGTAGATATTAAATAGAGAAAGCTACCTACAAGCGGCCCGCTGTACATAGGTACACTCAGACAATATAGCGCCGCTCACACACACACGAGCTCTCACCAACGGTTCACGTACACTCCGCTAGGGGACAGTTGGGTGACAAACGACAAGGCTGTGGGTCGTGCGCACTTTTCCAATCTCTTTTTTGTATACCCTAGAGATCAAGTGAAGATTAATGAAATGAAATTAATTGAAATGACATGAATTTATTTATTGTAGGATAGCATGTGCTACTTATGATATTATCTCAAGACTCTACTACTGGTTCGGAAAGCAGATTCTACTGAATAGAATTGAGTAATAACATTACCAGGTACAACCCGTTTACTAAAAGATTGGACCTGGCGTCGATGACGTCACTGCGACGCATGGGTATGGTGTGCAAAAAAGCATCATTAAGAATATTTTAGGTATTGTATGAAACTTAAATGTTTGTGAAAAACTCTGGGTATGCTGTGTTAGTATTGTCTTGCGAGCGAGCGAGTCAAAGCAACTTGTCAGCGAGGTCCAATCTTTTAGTAAACGGGTTGTAAGTTAAAATGTGTTATAGCTCCTCTACAACTTTTAGTAGGTATACTACCTCCCTAAGTAACTAGGTACTATCGCTAGGGATATCTACGCATGTGATATTACATATACTTTTAGTAGGTACCTACTACTTACCTACCTAAGTAACTATATAACTTATATATAGTATAGTAATACAATATAAAAAACATTTTTTTCCAATCTACTATATTAAAATAAGTCGAGTTTTCCTTCCTGACGCTATAACTCCAGAACGCACGAACCGATTTCGACGGTTTTGCATTCGTTGGAAAGGTCTCGGGCTCCGTGAGGCTTATAGCAAAGAAAAACACGCGAACAAAGTCGCGGGGGTCAGCTAGTCATTAATACATATCTTGCTATATATGTATACTAGTCCTACTAATATTATAAATGTGAAAGTGTGGATGTTTGGATGTTTAGATGTTTGTATGTTTGTATGTTTGGATGTTTGGATGTTTGTTACTCAATCACGCCGCAACTACTGAACCGATTTGGCTGAAATTTTGAATGGAGATAGCTTATGCCCTGACTTAAAACATAGGCTACTTTTTATCCCGGAAAAGTATTCCTGTGGGACTAAAATATATATAATCTTCCAAAAACGCCATAGAGGGCGCTGACTGTTCTTAGGTAAATCACGTTCACATAACACATTATTGCAATAGTTTGCTGTGTTGCATGCATTGGCAACACATAGGCTACTTTTTATCCTGGAAAAAATGCACAGTTCCCATGGGATTTTGAAAAACCCGAAGTCTATATCTACAACTATAGGTAGATTATTATAGCGAACTTCCTTGATAGAAAGTATAAAGTTGGAAAAGGGATCGGGAACGGGAACCGGGAATCAACGATTCCCTCGGGATTTGTTCAAAACCGAAATTTACGCGAGCGAAGCTGCGGGCAGAAGCTATCACACATAATCACAATACCAATCCTACTAATCCTACTATCCTACTAATCCTCCTACTATCCTACTAATATCATAAATGTGAAAGTGTGGATGTTTGGATGTTTAGATGTTTGGATGTTTGGATGTTTGTTACTCAATCACGCCGCAATTACTAAACCGATTTGGCTGAAATTTTGAAAGGAGATAGATTATACCCTGACTTAAAACATAGGCTACTTTTTATCCCGGAAAAATCTACAGTTCCCACGGGATTTTGAAAAAAACCGAAATCTCTAGCTACAACTATAGGTAGATTACTATAGCAAACTTCCTTGAAAGTAGGTGTAAAGGTTAGAAAAGGGAGCGGGAATGGGAACCGGAAATCCACGACTCCCTCGGGATTTGTGAAAAACCAAAATTCTCGCGGGCGAAGCCGCGGGTATTCTCTAGTATATAATATTTTTCATATACAACAGGTATTTTTGGACGTTCTTAGGTAGCTTTCCCTCTGTATAATATCTACTCGTGTGGCTAGAGTCTAGACGGAAAAAATTAAGAGAAAAAGTTGTAACGACACTTTTTGCTATATTTGTAAGCCGTGCGGCGTGCGCGTGTTTCTCTGTCTGTCTCTCTCTCTCTCTCTTATATTTTCGTTTTGTCTTGGAAACCCGGATGGAACTTCGTCGGGTGTCCTTGACACCTCTCCAGTTTTTTTTATTTATTTAAATCTTTACTTTTGGTTAGGTCACCTGTTAATAAATCATTCAGAAGTGGTTTGGACTAAGAACGTCAGTCAAAACCAAAATTGAGGGCGACAATCATTCAGAATTAGGTTTTACCACAGATTAATGATAAATGATTAGCAGGGACTGAATAACCGGAATTTAATGGTAGTTTTATTTAGCGGTAATGGGCCTACCCTTTTAATAAAAGTAGCGAAATGTTTAAATACCTATAATTTCGGTACCGCTTCATTTCGGTACCTCTTTATTTCTGTACCTTTATATTTCAGTTTAGCGGTACCGAAATAAAAAACGGTACTTTTATTTCGGTACCGCTATTTATATCGATATTTTTATCTAATAAGGCTTTACTTTGATGTGCCGTTGAATGAATCCCACCACTTCGGCATTCTTTATTCTTTAATATTCTTATTTTTAGATTTAGAATTTGGAATTTCTTAAAATCCTTACGTTTTAACAAACACAGGAACCGACGGGAAGCGGGGGACGCGCGGCGCGCGGCACGTGGCCAAATTCTTCACCCCCGCGCGCGCACCTTTTCGTATTTTTTCGGTACCGAAATCGCAAAGCGGATAAATAAAGGTATCTTTTATAAAGGTTGAGATTTTGGTACCTATTTTGTACCGGTATGATAACGGTGGTATGTACCGGTATGCTCTACCGCTTTCAGTCCCTGATGATTAGTATCCTATATACGAGGATTGACGGACGTCGGTCAAAATTTAGTTAATATATCAATGGTCAAAATTAATTTTGATAGATTTTCACAGTCAAATTGCATAGTTTTGACTGTAAAATACATTGATTTATAAGTATTAGAGAAAGCGCTCACGGAGCGGTTCGCACCCGCGCCCGCCGCGGTTGCGGGCCCGCAATACTCGAAATTCATACAAATGTCGAGTGCAAAACTCACGACGCGATTTACTCCCGCAGAGTTGGCTGTTGCTCGCGGCTCCCGCAGAACCGGCGGGCAGCGGGCGCCCGCGAGCTTTGCGGGCGTCGCCCGCAAGCTCTGCGGTTTGTCGGCGGGCGCGATCGCATTTTTCTTATAGGAGGAGCTGGCGAACAAAACAGTATAGTTGCATCAAACTAAAGAGTAAGAGTCTTTATTTGCAAAAATGTGGTACAAATATTATGGATCTTAAAGCTTATTGTCTTCCAACACATTTAACTAATAAATTAGTGTGCAAATTGAATTATTGATTTTAAGACTAAACAAAATGACGTAAGTAGCATACATGTCACCGTTCTAAAGATATAAATATAAAATTAATTGCAATAAATAGAATTTATGTCATATATTCTTTTAAATTGTAAAAACATTTCTCCATGGGCCAGTTCTTTAGTTTTACTTTAAAAGTTTGGAGAGGCATGGCCTGTATTGATTCAGGTAACCTATTAAATATTAATTATTAAATATTAATATTAAACTGAATGACATACTTACAGTGAGCTTTTGGCGTGGATTTTTATTTACCCATATGTAGTTTGTGACTTTATTGAACATAATAATATGTTAAATTCAGTTTGCTATCTCATATAAGTTAACGGAAGCAATCATTAATTAATATTCCAAGCAATAACTTGTTTGTGTAAACACATAACTCCAGAAGCAGACTATCAATTAATATTTAAACTAAATCAAACTATTATTAAAATATCTGCGTTTATCACCCGCACATAACTCAATTTATATCAACTCAGAGATTAGTTTAACTGAGATCTATTTTCAAATATATTTTATAGTTACTAATTAATTAATTACACCCAGCCAAGTCCAAAATGGCAGCATTTATTCGATGAGGGTGTGATTGCTATCGCAGCCCTCAATCAAATATCACGACCTAGACGCTGAAGCATCTAATAGTCGGTTGAGTCTTTGGAGGAGACGAATTATTATGAAATTAATAATTCGTAAACCATTTCTAAAAATTCTAATTAATTTTTAACAATAATTTATCATTTGTATGTAAGTCAGTCTGACATTTGTAAGTTAGTTTAGGCCAATTTCAACATAAATTGTTTAAAAACTTTATTAGTGAATAAAGTTTTTAAATGATAAACTTTTTAATTAAAAAAAAAATTCTTAGTAAAAAAAAACAAATTTTTCTTCTGAAAAAGAAATAATCATTTTGATTGACATCTTACAAAGTATGGAAATTAATCCATTTTGAACGAAAACGTGCTCGATTATTCAAATCTTTTGAAACTTTATTGTAATTATGCCGTTATGATCGAAACCACGACCTATGGATGCAATTTTGATACAGTTGCGGGCCGTTTTAAGTAAAATTAAGTTGATATTCTTATTCAGCAAGCCAAAGACCATCGGATTAAAAAATATAACATTTTGTTCGCCAGCTCTTCATATATAACTATAACCGCCGGTCTTGCGGGCGTCGCCCGCCAACTCGGCGGGCGACGCCCGCAGCCGCGGCGGCTGCGGTCCCGCAAAAACAAGCGGGCTCGTGAGCGCGCTCTCTCTAACCTCTCTCCCGCAGCCGCGGCGGGCGCGATTCCAAACCGCTCCGTGAGCGCTCTCCGTTATTATTATTTCTATGGTAAAATAACAATTGTAAAACTTATGATATTGACGCTAATTAATTTTTTTTTGTCTATTCCAGTAAATGTACCACTTATTTCAAGCTAACGTATCTATACTATAAGATGACCAGTACTTTAATCATACCATTTTTTTTTAATTTGAATTTTCACTTTCTAATAGCTGTTTGTTTAACTTAAGTAATTTATAATGATGTAAATTATCGATATTTTATTTTTCTGTCGCAAGTCATCCTTATTTATAACTCGAAACAGCCTGTTTAGGCTGCTGGCACATTTATGTGTCGTGGCGTGTCGTCACACGAGTAGTAAATCTACAGAGAGGAAGCTTCCACAAGCGGCCCGCTGTAGGTATACTCACACAAACACACTCACCAACGGTTCACGGACGCGCGCTCGTTCCACTAACCGGTACAGCGGGCCGCTTGTAGAAGCTTCCCCTCTGCTCTGTAGGTACTCTGTGGTGTCGTGATGCGCCGGTTTCATACATTTGGTAAAAACGACACGCCCTACAAGTGTGTCTCTAACCATACTAAATGTATGAAACCGATAGGCTTCTGGCGCGTCACGACACGCCACGACACGTAAGTGTGGTTCCAGCCTTACACGCTGGTGCTTGTGAATGCTTGCCGAAGTTGGTCCGTGGTTGGCCCAGCGTGTAAGCGTAGGGTAACATACACATTGAATTATACCTATTATATTATATATACAATTGGGCCACTATGATGGGCCATTGTGCACCATAATTATGCATGTGCTTTATTTTAGCTTCATTTTAATTTCAACTTTAAACGTTTTGATCAAGCGGCTGAAAAACTGATACCGAATGGCAAAGTGCAAATGTGTTTTCAAAGATCCCGGCCATGTGTGGCCGGGATTTAAATAAGTGTTCTATAAATATAACTATTTAAATAATACTATATTACCGTTATGCAAATTTAAAAACAAAGTAATTTGAAATAGTTTATTGAATATACTGTGTAATAAATAAAACATCACTCATCAGACATGTTTCAGAATACATAGTGAGTTTCACTTGAAGTCCTCTAGCTATATATGTAGGTATGTATAATGTATACAGTGATGATTTATGTTTTTGTGTTGGTGGTAGAAGCCGTCTCCGGTGGCTCGTCCTCCGACTCGTCGCCCTCCGAGCTGTCCTCGTCCGCGTCCTCGTCGTCGTCCGACTCCGAGTACGAGTAGTCTCCGCCATCGGCGTTGTATCCTGTTCACATTGCGACAAGCATAAATTAAAAAATTTAAAAACCCTCGACATTCGCCATTTTGTGGTGGCGGCCATCTTGGATTTGCATAGTGCTATTCTACTAGTCAAGCCCTTTCATTTGATACCCGTATTGGGGAGTTGTGAAAAAATATGTGATCCGCTATTTGTGGCGGCGCGGCGGCCATCTTGGGCTGATTTTCATCAAACATAGCTAAGAACACTCCCGACTAATTCACCTTTCAAACAAAAAAACAGCATTCAAATCAGTTCACCCATTTGAGCGCTATGGTGGAACAGACAGACACACACACACGACACGTCAAACTTATAACACCCCGTCGTTTTTGCGTCGGGGGTTAAAAATCAGAATACATGCTTTTACGTTCCTAGTTAAACTTATTTAGTTTTTTTTTTAATTCAACTATAAGTTAGCCCTTGACTGCAATCTCACCTGATGGTAAGTGGTGCAGTCTAATATGGAAGCGGACTAACTTGGAAGAGGTATGCATACCCCTGATAGGTTTCTACACGGCATCGTACTTAAACGCTAAATCGCTTAGCGGCACGGCTTTGCCGGTAGGGTGGTAACCAGCCACGGCTAAAGCCTCCCACCAGACCAGACCAGAGACAATTTAGAAATTATAAATTGGCGCTGCCAGGAATCGAATCCCACTTATAAGACCACAGCGCTCACGACTGCGCCAGGGAGGTCGTCATGTAGTGATGTGCGATTCATTCGAATCACCATAATTATTTATTGAACCATATATACGAATATGCACAACAGTTTCACTCCTTCATCATGTATGCACGGGATACATGCAACTTTTTATCAGGTGAGATCGCAGGCAAAGGCTAACTTGTAGACGAATAAAAAAAAGTAGTGTCTCAAGTATAATGTTGTAGTGGGTACGTCACCTGCGTAGTCGTCGTCGTCGTCGTCGTCGTCGCCGGGCTGCGCGGCGCCCTGCCGCCCGTAGCGGTGCGAGCGCGCTGCGAACAACCCGCCACTTATACAATGCTCTCTCACAAAAAACACAACAATACAAATAACTATTTCATTTTCTTTCAGGTCAAGCTCACCCACTCACATATTCGATAGACCAATTTCAAAAAAAGAGCAGTCAACTTGTACAGTACAAATTGTACCTGTGCAAATTATACATTACTAGCGGACCCGGCAGACGTCGTCCTGCTCGCTATTAGCGCCACCTACCGGGTCCAATTTTTCTACTTATAAACCTTCCTCTTGAATCACTCTATCTATTAAAAAAAACCGCATGAAAATCCGTTACGTGGTTTTAAAGATTTAAGCATACATAGGGACATAGGGATATAGGGACAGAGAAAGCGACTTTGTTTTATACTATGTAGTGATGTGTATGATTGATTGATAATCAAAATGTTTTAGTTGATGGTCAATGCAGTGTACTTATACATAGAATCGTAGAGTAGAGAATAGTGGTCAGTGCCAGCAATATATACTCAATTATTAAATACAAAAAATGTAATCTCACTGGACATGCTGAGGTCGGTGGTGACGTGCACGGCGTACCCGCAGCGCGGGCAGGGCGGCGCGCCGCGGGCCGTGCGCGCGCCCTTGCGCCGCACGTGCTCCTCGCAGAAGCACGTCTTGCAGCGCAGGCACGAGTA
Source organism: Melanargia galathea (assembly GCA_920104075.1). Classification (NCBI taxonomy): domain Eukaryota; kingdom Metazoa; phylum Arthropoda; class Insecta; order Lepidoptera; family Nymphalidae; genus Melanargia; species Melanargia galathea. The sequence goes on from OV049877.1 coordinate 247,647, forward strand.
CTGCCCCAGCCGGTTGCACGACTGACCTGCAACCAACAATCACGACGAGTCCTCAAACATCCACACCATTACAACTGTCAATCAACAAACATAGCACCCATGACATGCGACATATGGCTCTAAATAGAATAGAATAGAAATGTTTTTTATTCAAATAAACTTTTACAAGTACTTTTGAATCGTCAAGTGACTCTAACACTGATTATGAATGCCTTTCCTACAGAGAAGAACCAGCAAGAAACTTGGCAGTTGCTCTTTTTTAAAATAACAATATAACAAACCTGACACCGCCCCCCCACATTCCTGCTCCTTATTAGACCTTTATCACTGTGCATCTCCATCTACCGACTACTCATCGAAACCAATCAAAGATGTGTTTAATAGAACAGAGTTCCTGCGACCATCCTGCTACTTATAACCAGAACCTGGTCTCCATCTGAACGCCGAATACTCGTGACTGAATCAATGAGCCTAAACATGATACATTTGGTGTAAGATGTCAAGGAGTATTCTGCCCTGTGTTGGGAAGTATTCTAGTACAGCAGCATTGGAAACAGAATTTTTATGGAACTTCCTCTCGAAAAAAACACAAATCTATGTAGAAATATCAGTGAAATTGTTGTACAGATATTGATGCTTGAACTGGAAATCCTAGCACAGAAAGTTCTGATAGAAGCAGCAGCGGAACACGCACTCGCCATGCTCGCAACACTGTTGCAGCATAGCAACGGTAACCAGTGCCAGTAGAGTACAACTCACACTTGTAGGTCTCGGACTCCAGCACCTGGCAGGAGGCCTGGTGCTCGAACTGGTCGTCCTCGCACAGGAAGCCCTGGCAGAAGCAGCAGCGGAACACGCGCCCGCCGTGCTCCCACACTCCTGCAAACATAATAATAATAATAATAATAATTAAGCTTTTTTTTATTTCCATCATTTCCTTAATAGTATACAACTATACAGTGTATAAAACAAACTTCATGTGGTTATTTTTTGTTAGTCGTTTTAGTAAATAGATTTAAAAAAGTTAGTGTTAGTGTGTTAGTCTTTGATGGATCCCAAAGTCTGGGTGAAAGCCTCCTCCATTTCTTTCCTGCAAACATACCAACAACCAATTTAAATTATAGGCCGGGGAGGCTTGTTATGTTATGTACCATGTTGTGATAATTATGGATCAAAACGGTACTACTACTTCTATTATAATTAAATGTTATTAAACTTTAAACAAAAAATTATTTTATTCTCCTTATGAGTATATTACGTTACTCCTTGTTCTATCTGGATTTTGGTTAGAGCCTTACAAAAAAATTTAAATGATTCAAACTCCTCAAGTATAGATGAGAAAGCATAAAATTCAAAATTATTTCATGTAGGTCAACTTTTTGCTCTTATGACAAGTCAAGACTCTACCACCAAGTTCAGAAACAAGATTCTGCTAAGACTCAAAGTGTTACAATACATAGCTAAGTCAATATAACAAATTATGATGATACATGTAGCTGAATAATTCCATGTAACTTTGACTTCATTAATGTATTCTAAAGTGCATTGATCAATCTAAACCTTTTTTTGGAATCATGTGGTAAAAGGAAACCACACTCAACCATCAAAGTTGGCTGTTACAAGCGTAAGCTAGTAAATAATAATATGAATAAAGTAGAGAAATGAAGACCTCGTTCACATTCTAGACACACAGCATCGGCGAGGGGACAAGAGCAGGCGTGCGAGGTGAGGCACTTGCGGCCGTGGCACACCCACGCCTCGCAGAAGTCGCAGATTGCACCCTGGAACACAACAACATTATTAAACAAATTAATACAAAGACATTATTAAAATGAGTTCTCACATTGATCGAGCTATAAGGCACACAGATAACTTGCATCCCAGTGAGAAACATCCAAAAATTTTCATCCTCGATAAGAGTTCCCCCAAGAATGAAGTAACTTTCATCACCAACAATTCTGTCACAAAGTATTTTCTCTAGTAACCATTTATTATTAGTTCAGAATTACACCAGTTGTGAGCGAGTTTCTCTGCTTTGAATTTACCAACATCAGTAAAACTCCCATATAGTAAAAAAATGCTTGGCATATGAATATGTTACACACCACCATGCCGAGTCCGGTGGTGAAGACTCCCGGGTGGCGCACCACACAGTCTCCAGACTTGAGCATGCACTTGATCTTGCCGCACTGCGCACACGCCGGCAGCCGCTGCACAGCTGAGCAGAAGTAGCAGAACGCACGACTCTTCTGCTTCCTGAACAAACAATTAACATGCCAACCAAACTTTAACAACAAAAATAGTTCCAACATTGCTTATTAATTAACTGGCTTTGGTAGAGGTTTAACAATCACATTGCTTTGGTCAATTTGAGAATTGTCAATTCAGCTGCTAGTATGATCACCCCAGCTTCAGTATGATACCACGCTGACGACGCTAAATAAGAACGGATCGGGGAATTTGATCTGCCATATCCACCTTTTATTATAGAAGTGCAGCCTGGCGGCTAGCGCTAACTTGTCATCATAATATAAACAATGTGGCCAATTCTGTTGTACACAATCTCTAAACCTAAACTAAAATGACAGGTCTAAATCTATTGCTATCCTTTTCCGCAGTGAGCACCGTGAAAGAGATAGGAATAAATTTAAACCTGTCATTTTAGTTAAGTTTAGAGATTTGTGTACAACAGAATTAGCCACAATGTGGTCAATTCTGTTGTACACAACTCTAAACCTAAACTAAAATGACAGGTCTAAATTTATTTCTATCTCTTTCACAGTGCTCACGGCAGAAAAGGATAGCACTATTTTTAAACTTGTCAATTTAGTTTAAGTTTAGAGATTATGTACAACAGAATTAGCCACATTGTGGCCGATTCTGTTGTACACAATCTCTAAACCTAAACTAAATTGACAGGTTTAAAAATAGTGCTATCCCCTTCAGCAGGGAGGATTGTGAAAGAGACAGGAATATATTTAGACCTGTCATTTTAGTTTAGATTTAGAGATTGTGTACAACAGAATCGGCCACATTGTGGCCAATTCTGTTGTACACAATCTCTAAACCTAAACTAAATTGACAAGTTTAAAAATAGTGCCATCCTTTTCTGCAGGGAGCATTGTGAAAAAGACAGGAATCTATTTAGGCCTGTCATTTTAGTTTAGGTTTAGAGATTGTGTACAACAGAATTGGCCACATTATCTCATTAAAGGCTAATTCATATTTTTATATTTAGGATATATTCATATTTTTGGATATTTACTTTTGGCACTTATCGCACTCCATGGGAAGGTTACAAGGGTGCTGCGCTATATCGACGTGTTCTCTCGCATTGCGGATCTCTTTTTGACGCAGCTTTTGTTTTTCAGCTTTCTTACGTTGACCTGTTTTTTTCTTGGGCATCTTGATTAATTAAAATTTTATTATATTTTGTAAAACGTTTAACTGGTTTGAGTTAGTTGGTAAGTATCAAGTTGATGCAAAGTTTATGTCGTTTATGTGTGTTTATGTGATTGAGAAGATTGAGAAAGGAAATTGAATTTTGTTTTTTAGGTTATTTGAAATGTCAATGTCATAAATGTCACTGTCTGTTTCATAATACCATTAACCAGTGTTGCCGTTTTAGCCACTTTGTGGCTAGATCTAGCGGATTTTCAACAGTTTTAGCTACAAAATAAATCCATCTAGCCACCAAAATAAATCTAGCAACTTCTAGCTACTTTTTGTATTTTTAGTTTTGTATTTTCTAGCTTCTTTTTAATAGTTGAGCTCTCAGCTCTATATCTATTTATATTGTTAAGTAGGTAGGTATCTGTAGTGATTAAAAAGAAATCTATGGTTAGCAGTTAGCTTCATAGATTGAGTATAGAAGAGTATATATATTACAATATCTTAGGTATAGATAGACCATCTTTTCTGTGAAATGGCAAAAAATGAAACTACGGCTGTCATCTTAGAATTTCATACAATTTGACAACAGGTTAGTGTTGTCAGTTCCTTAAACATAAAATACCTACGTAATTAATTATAATAAGAAAAATCTTTTGGGAAATTAATATAGAATCCGTAATTATTTCTTAGCACTAATGATGCCAAAAGCTATTAAAACTGATGCCTGGAAATTTGAATAGAATTCTGAAAATAAAGACATTTTTTGCAGGATCAGGCTCCGATTATTCCATAATAAAATCGCCTAAATACAAGCGAGTATCTGCTGGTACAGTATTATCAAGTGCAACCGGTTTGAGAGCTGTTAAAACCCATTTAAAAACAGACTAAATTTATCATCAGTATACTTACGTAATATGTAAAATATACACATTAAAGTGGCGATAATATATTAATGCGTCTTGGTGGGAGTGCATGTGATGTGATGAGTCGTAGTGAATCCCAGATTGGGATTACTAGTCACGGGCGACTTCTAATACCTCATACGTACTGTTATGGGATTTCCGTAAAGTCGAATAAACGATTGTATGGCAATACTAAGGCGATACTAGCGACCTCCCTCAGTTCACAGATAGAATGGTCGCACTGTAGGCAAACTGACATCTAGGGCCGTATAATAAAAATCAGCCAAGTGCGAGTCGGGCCTCGCTCTTTCAGGGTTCCGTACATAATTATGAACAATATAATATTTTGGGTCTAAGAAATATTTAATTTCCGAGTTAGACATCGCAAGAAACCGTGAAAGAAAGACGCAAAATAAGTTCGTTTGTTTTGGTCACAGCTTATAAACTATTTTATGAATCGTTGTTTTCAGTATTTGTTGTACAAATAGAGCATATAGTACATAATATACCGAAATATCATATTCTTAACTAGTTTAGTTTTTTAGATAGCCCCCGTCACAAAAATGGTCTAAAACTGTCAATTTTGATGACCCCCCATTTCCTTACTTTTTAAGCAAAAAATTAAAAAAAATATATATTCGTACTCTACTCAATGAGCTCTAAACAATGATACCCCACAAGCTAGGGTAAGAAAAATTTTTTTTTCCGGCTCCTTTCTCATGTACTATGTATGGTATGTATGTATGGTAGCCCCCCTGAAAAATAATTTAATTCAATTTTTAATTCAATATTTAATTTTGGGTCATCGTTTTACACCAAATACCAAAATTTCAGGTTTGTAACTCATTTCGTCTGCGAGCTAGAGACCTGTGACCGGCGGACAGGCGGACAGACAGACAGACAGCCGAGTGACATTAATAGGGCTCCGTTTTTACCCTTTGGGTACGGAACCCTAAAAACGCTGGCTCCACACGTTGGTCCCAATGGTCGCCCCAATGTTGGTCGATATTGTCGTGAGGCGTTTACATGTTGGCTATAATACTAGAGTTCTGTCGCGTCATAGCCAAAGTGAAGATTGTCCGATACAGAAATCGAAATTGCTGTCCGCGCTTTTACGTACTGTAAACACGTGAGTACATACATATTATTATTATAACTTGTATATTATATTAATGAAAATAAAAAGAAAAAACCACGTCAAAGAATCTGGTGAATGACGAGACGTCTTAAAACACGGAAAGAGACTGATGTTGGCACCAACGTATGGACGGTGCGTGAACGTTGGTGCAGTTTTTCCTTTTTTGAAAAACCGACATAGAATGGCAAACTCCCAATGTTCGAGCGAGCGTTGGCCAATGCTAATGTCCCGACCCACACGTTGGGCGAACAGTGTTGGGGCCAACGTCTGGAGCCGGAGTATAAAAACATTAAGTAGGCAACACCAGATCCACACCGATGTATTAGTAATCTCAGATAGGGCCGAGGTTTTTAATCACTTTTGATATTAAAATAGGTACCTAGGTAAATTTTAAAAATTATTAAATTAGGTCATGATATTTAGCTACTTCTAGCCACTTTTTGAAGGTGATTTTTATTACAAAACTAGCGACTTTTTCATTTGAAGTAGCCACAAACTAGATTGTCCTAACGGCAACACTGCCATTAACCAGAAATGACCAGAAATATGAACACTAAAGTTAAAACTTACCAAAATACATTTTTTTAAATTAAATAATTAATAACTTTATTACAATTTTAACAAAACTATTATTTTGAAATAATATGTATAGTACATTTTAAACACAAGATGTATATGTTAGTACGTTTGTACATAATTTGTACCTGAATAATTAATTATATATGTCGCCAGTGATGACCAGAGATGGACCAGCGGACGACATCAGAAGGCTATTCTAGTATTATCATTATTCATTATCAGGGTAGATCGAATTACATTGCTGTGGGCGTCACATGGGTACGGGCCTAATTGAAAAGCCTTCTCATTAACTGACACACTAACTGACTTTGCCCTGCCTACCTAGTCGGTACACCACCTCCCCTTTACCGAACCATCGCCAGCCAATCTAATCTAATCACGGAAGAGAGAAGGCAGGGGAAGTGAAATGCACCAAAACTACTATAGGAACCGCTGTCGCCAAACTCACACAAATATACCGTTAATCTATATTGCACTACAAAGAAACAAATCGTTTGATTTGTCGTTTTAAGTTTAGTCAAAACTAGCCTACTTCACAGAACTCACAGATTTGGAAACAAACCCTGATTTTGTAGAAATAAGATTTATTTTGCTTTAACGGAAGAATGTATTTATGAGCTATAGTCACACTAGATTCGATTGTCCAATTAATTCCGCTACTTGACCATAGATGGCGCTGTATTGCTACTCATTGAATTGTCTATCGATATCGATAGATACTCGTTATTTTGTTTATTCGCAAAAAGAAAATTAAAAAAGGTAATTATAAAATTAAATAAAAGTGCTGGTATGTATGCACTGATGAGTAAATAAAAATGTTGAGTAAAAGCCATTAAAACTTTAGTGATTGACTAAAATGTAAAGTTATCGATTCTTAATTTTTTTACTATTTGGGTTTTGACAATGACTTATATATTAAGAAAAGCGATATATTATTATTATTATGAATCAAAAATAATACGATATAAAAAATGCCTACTTATATAATACGATCAATTTAGACTTCCAAGATTACAATATTCACACCTGGCTGAAAATTGGTAGGATTGTTCAAAACACTATTATAAATGAAATGTGAAAAGTCCTCATCGATCCGACACCTGGAAAAAAATTACTCGGTGTCAAAGTTTTCACGGGAAATTTTTCAGCAAAACGGTAAGTCTTATCATAAAATTATTTTAAACAAAATTGTAGATCAGATAATTATCTATAAAAAATGTCTGTATACTTTTTTTCCTAAGAGCCACCGTTTTTGAGATATAACGATTCAAATAAATTAATTTCGAAATAAAAATGAGGGGCTGGGTTTCTTTTTACCCAAAATTCTGTGGTGGTGGTGCAATCTTGTATTTGCATAGTGCTATTCTACTAGTCAAGCCCTTTCATTTGATACCCATATTAAGGGGGTTGTAAAAAAATATGTAATCCGCCATTTTGTAGCGGCGGCCATCTTGGACTGATTTTCTTCAAACATAGCTAACAACACTCTCGACTAATTCACCTTTCAAACAAAAAAAAACGCATTTAAATCGGTCCACCCGTTTGAGCTCCACAGGGGAACAGACAGACACACGCACACACACACACACACACACACACACAGACACGTCAAACTTATAACACCCCGTCGTTTTTGCTTCGGGGGTTAATTAATAATAACTGTATCAAAAATCATCGTTTGGTCGTTAAAATATCGATAACAATGTACTTAGCTAACATCATGACATCTCTACGACCACGACCACCCGATCGGCGTCCATACCGTGAGTCTAACGTCTAGTGAAGGAATATATTTATATAGTACAAGTCCATTGCGTCCTAAGACCGACCGATTCGATGATTGATTTCTACTAAGCAAGCAATGGATTTTGTTCATAATGAGATATAAACTTCTCAATTTAGCACATTTTTAGCATAATGTAAATATACAAAAGAATGTTTTCTTGTTTTTTATGGAAAATAACAACAATAGCTTGTACTTAAGTGTGAAATGAGATGCCATATTTTGTATGATTCACTTTTTTGCTTGATTTTTTGCAAACAACCACTGAACAACACGGCATTTTGTTAAAAATCGAGAGCGGTGAAGCGATCGTTGGACGACATTCGACTCAAGACAAAAACGGTTCTCAGGTGTATTTAACGCCAGAAGAGTTCTCAGGAACCACGCCCCCTTGCCATATCTCGTCTTATTCATTTTATTCATTTTATCTATGAATCTAATCTAAGCTACATGACACACATCGCACGATACGACCTATTTTGTACAACACAACCTATATAACACAGTACACCGCACGAACGAAGCAGCGCTCTCGTCGAGAGCCCAGATCGGAATGTGTCACACGCGCTACCGCTCTCTCTCTTGGTAAGAATGTCGGTAGCATGAACCTATAGAAGAGGACTTGGCATAATGTCCTATAGAAAATAGTGGATCGGAAAATAGCTTAAGCTTATCAAAATTTTCATAAGTGTGTAAGAGACAACACTACATTTTTAAACATAACAATAAAACAGATCGTGGCAGAAATTTTATTGCAACTTCCCTCACAGATCACTAATATACTAGTCTCTAAGACAGATGGGACAGTGGCAAAAATTTACAGTTAGTTCCGTTGCCTTCGCAAAGCGCTAGTGTCGCAAGAAGAAGTGATGGGACACAATCCCACCTTAAAATATCGATATCGATAGTATAGTGATGTCCCATGACAAACGTTGAAATGAGGTACCACTACATTTTTTATTCTTTTTGAAATTTTTGGGTTTAAAATAAAACAACTTACTATATTCAATTTTATATTTCTTTTTTCTTAATCTATACGCTTTATATTTATCAAAAGTAATTTTTGAGAAAAGCATATATTTTGTTTCTTAAGTTTTTCTTGCACACCTCAAATTATATTTATTTATTATAATATTACACCAATTATTATACAGATCGAGGCATAAAATTAAATTAACATAAAATACAGAATATATAAAAACTATTCTAAGAGATTGTTTCCCACTTATTTATATCCACAAATTAACATTGCCAACATTTTCCTCTTCTCATCCTGCTATGGAAAATAAAATCTATTTTATGGATGTCAGTACAAAGTGATAAAGTAATGACTTTGTGTCTCTGTGCAGACCATCACATTAATTTGTCTTGCATAGACTTGTGACAGTGGCGATGGAAAGGTAAAAATATTATGTAAATCTTGATTCGTCACAACTGGGCAATATATTAAGGCATCATGTACAAAAATTTTGTTTACAATCAGAAACCACCAGTCAGATATTGTTTAAACCTACCATCAATTATTTATCAAACTATAATAGCATAATTGTGATCACTCTTTTAATCTTTGGCTGAAAGTAAGATAATATCAATAAATTCTTTTCCAGAAATATAAAAGATCACTAATATGAATAGTCATAATTAAAGATGTGTTCGCAAGAAGAACGACAAAAGTTACTAAACATGGAACAAATAATTTTTTACCACCAACACTACAACCTTTTAACATCCCACAGTTGGGCACAGGCCTCCTCTCTCATAGGAGAGAGGGATTTAGAGCTTAGACCCACCACGCTGCTCCAATGCAGATTGGTGGACTTTAGCGACTATTATGATGATAGTAATAGTAATAATAAACAGGACAGCCTGCTTAACATCCTCTCCGAGGCACGGGGGTGAAATACCGCTAACAAACAACTCCGGGCTGGCCCTGAGAACTTCTTGAAATAAAACCCAATAAAACAATCAGTAAAACCTGTCTGTTTAATTCATCTTCACATCTGAATATCACATAGTTCATATCTGAAAAGAAACAAAAAAATAATTAATTGGTACTAATAAAAGTTAATTAATTGGTACTAATTATTACAAATATATACCATATATGAATAGTAGTATTTTTACTACCCTATAGGTAATAAATAGTAGCCAACTTAAGCACACCTGTTGGTATCACTATAAATATCAAAAGGTGTGCTTGTGTCTGTTTATGAATAATTAATTTATGGAGAATGAATTTTATTACGTATAGTATAAATCTAGTTAGGTTAGGTTGGTTATACGTACCGCGCAAAATTCCAGCAGGTTTAGGAAATCGAAACAACTTAATGTTGTTTTGTAAGTGGCGAGCAGCCTTTCTCAAGGCCTTTCTTTTTCTTTCAACATTTCTCCTTGTTTTCTTTGTCGTCAGATAATTCAAAAAACAAAACATAGGTACGAGTCTTGTTTCAATGAAACAAAAAAAGAGTCAACGTGCCAAATATAAATAGCACTACAGTATAAAACACAAACAGAGGAACAGAAGCTCGACTCGACGTATTTAAAGTTTAGAAGATTGCAAGAAATCAATAATTATTTTTATTTTTTTCGAAACACAACAACAACGAAGACGCCATTTTGAAAAAAACAATAATTACCACAGAAGTCAGAACACTTTAATGATATGACCAAGAAACATAGAACCTATGTAATCTGAGCACCACAGACCAGGAACAATCCAAACAAAATGTTGAAGCAAAGAAATATGGTCTTGAACAGGCTTTGTCTCGTTCTCAACAGACTACTTAAATAAAGTGTGTGAGATATAGAAAAACTAGAGAGGAAAAATAGCCCAGCTGAATGACTTTATCTTTATTAAAATGTTTCAGGCGCAGTCTCCAGTGTCTACATAGAGTATATAACCTTCTTGGATATGACCTTAGAAAAGTGGTTCTGTGGTTGCGATACTAGCGCTTTGCGAAGTCCAAGGGAACTACAGTGTCACCCCCCTGACTTCCCTTAAGATGGCCTCCCTAAAATGTATACATGAACACTCACACACGCACAACTTGAGACATCACAATGAACACGCGCCATTTTATGTTACAGGATTGTGCGTGTGTGAGTGTATTTTTGGCACGTTTTTAAGGTAGGTATGCCTACTCTACTTATTATTATTATCTCTATGGTCGGTAGGGAGAATGACGTAATGTTCAATTATTTGCAATACAATATCAATGAGCCGACCAGGGGGGTGACACTGTAGTTCCCTTGGACTTCGCAAAGCGCTAGTATCGCAACCACAGAACCACTTTTCTAAGGTCATATCCAAGAAGGTTATATTCTCTATGTAGACACTGGAAACTGCGCCTGAAACATTTTAATAAAGATAAAGTCATTCAGCTGGGCTATTTTTCCTCTCTAGTTTTTCTATATCTCACACACTTTATCTAAGTAGTCTGTTGAGAACGAGACAAAGCCTGTTCAAGACCATATTTCTTTGCTTCAACATTTTGTTTTGATTGTTCCTGGTCTGTGGTGGTAAGATTCCATAGGTTCTATGTTCTATGTTAAAGTGTTCTGACTTCTGTGGTAATTATTGTTTTTTTCAAAATGGCGTCTTCGTTGTTGTTGTGTTTCGAAAAAAATAAAAATAATTATTGATTTCTTGCAATCTTCTAAACTTTAAATACGTCAAGTCGAGCTTCTGTTCCTCTGTTTGTGTTTTATACTGTAGTGCTATTTATATTTGGCACGTTGACTCTTTTTTTGTTTCATTGAAACAAGACTCGTACCTATGTTTTGTTTTTTGAATTATCTGACGACAAAGAAAACAAGGAGAAATGTGGCTGCTCGCCAGTACAAAACAACATTAAGTTGTTTCGATTTCCTAAACCTGCTGGAATTTTGCGCGGTACGTATAACCAACCTAACCTAACTAGATTTTTATTATACGTTATAAAATTCATTCTCCATAAATTATCCATAAACAGACACAAGCACACCTTTTGATATTTATAGTGATACCAACAGGTGTGCATAAGTTGGCTTAAGTCTATAGTTTGCTGCTGAACATACTGATGTGTTACTGTCATTTTATTGCAGATAGGTACCACCACTAGTGAGGAAAAAAATTTATTGGTAGCCCACCTTTTGTGTTTACTATTTATTACCTATAGGGTAGTAAAAATACTACTATTCATATATGGTATATATTATTTGTAATAATTAGTACCAATTAATTATTTTTAAATTTATTTGTTTCTTTTCAGATGTGAACTATGTGATATTCAGATGTGAAGATGAATAATTAAACAGACAGGTTTTACTGATTGTTTTATTGGGTTTTATTTCAGGAAGTTCTCAGGGCCAGCCCGGAGTTGTTTGTTAGCGGTATTTCACCCCCGTGCCTCGGAGAGGATGTTAAGCAGGCTGTCCTGTTTATTATTAATATTACTATCATCATAATAGTCACTAAAGTCCACCAACCTGCATTGGAGCAGCGTGGTGGGTCTAAGCTCTAAATCCCTCTCTCCTATGAGAGAGGAGGCCTGTGCCCAACTGTGGGATGTTAAAAGGTTGTAGTGTTGGTGGTAAAAAATTATTTGTTCCATGTTTAGTAACTTTTGTCGTTCTTCTTGCGAACACATCTTTAATTATGACTATTCATATTAGTGATCTTTTATATTTCTGCAAAAGAATTTATTGATATTATCTTACTTTCAGCCAAAGATTAAAAGAGTGATCACAGTTATGCTATTATAGTTTGATAAATAATTGATGGTAGGTTTAAACAATATCTGACTGGTGGTTTCTGATTGTAAACAAAATTTTTGTACATGATGCCTTAATATATTGCCCAGTTGTGAATAATCAAGATTTACATAATATTTTTACCTTTCCATCGCCACTGTCACAAGTCTATGCAAGACAAATTTATGTGATGGTCTGCACAGAGACACAAAGTTATTACTTTATCACTTTGTACTGACATGGCCATAAAATAGATTTTATTTTCCATAGCAGGATGAGAAGAGGAAAATGTTGGCAATGTTAATTTGTGGATATAAATAAGTGGGAAACAATCTCTTAGAATAGTTTTTATATATTCTGTATTTTATGTTAATTTAATTTTATGCCTCGATCTGTATAATAATTGGTGTAATATTATATTATAATAAATAAATATAATTTGAGAGGTGTGCAAGAAAAACTTAAGAAACAAAATATATGCTTTTCTCAAAAATTACTTTTGATAAATATAAAGCGTATAGATTAAGAAAAAAGAAATATAAAATTGAATATAGTAAGTTGTTTTATTTTAAACCCAAAAATTTCAAAAAGAATAAAAAATGTAGTGGTACCCCATTTCAACGTTTGTCATGGGACATCACTATACTATCGATATCGATATTTTAAGGTGGGATTGTGTCCCATCACTTCTTCTTGCGACACTAGCGCTTTGCGAAGGCAACGGAACTAACTGTAAATTTTTGCCACTGTCCCATCTGTCTTAGAGACTAGTATATTAGTGATCTGCAGGGACTGAAAGCGGTAGAGCATACCGGTACATACCACCGTTATCATACCGGTACAAAATAGGTACCGAAATCTCAACCTTTATAAAAGATACCTTTATTTAACCGCTTTGCGATTTCGGTACCGAAAAAATACGAAAAGGTGCGCGCGCGGGGGTGAAGAATTTGACCACGTGCCGCGCGCCGCGCGTCCCCCGCTTCCCGTCGGTTCCTGTGTTTGTTAAAACGTAAGGATTTTAAGAAATTCCAAATGCTAATTTTAATCTAAAAATAAGAATATTAAAGAATATAGAATGCCGAAGTGGTGGGATTCATTCAACGGCACATCAAAGTAAAGCCTTATTAGATAAAAATATCGATATAGATAGCGGTACCGAAATTTTATTTCGGTACCGAAATTTTATTTCGGTACCGGTAAACTGAAATATAAAGGTACAGAAATAAAGAGGTACCGAAATGAAGCGGTACCGAAATTATAGGTATTTAAACAATTCGGTACTTTTATTAAAAGGGTAGGCCCATTACCGCTAAATAAAACTACCATTAAATTCCGGTTATTCAGTCCCTGGTGATCTGTGGAGCCGACATATACATTTCTAAACGTATGAATAATCCATTGCAACAATACGATACGTCAAAAATGTGTCAAAACATTTTCGTTGTTGTTTGTTGTTGTTTGATTATGAGCGAATAATAATCTTGGTTTGATAAACGGAATTAATTTATTTAACCACTTTTTCAATAGTGGAGTGAGTCGCTGTGGCTGTATCGATGCTATTGTGTTGGTAGTTCGTGCGCTTTATAAAGCGCTCGAGAGACAGTTATGATAACCCGTTCGGAACTGGTTAGTATTTATTTAATACTAGATGATGCCCACGGCTTCGCCCGTGTGGATTTAGGTTTTTAAAAATCCCGTGGAAACTTTTGATTTTCCAGAACAAAAAGTAGCTTATTTGTTAAGTAACCCGCCCCCAAAACGGAAAAATCCCGTGGGATCCCCACGATTTCGGAATGCAATTCCTTACAGCATCAGGGTTCAGGAGTTGGATATGTACCTACTCGAGTTCATTCAACGATAAAGTCTTTAATTGGTACCGCAATATCAATTTAAATAACCGAAAGTTTCTAAATCCCATTAGTTTTGGGGATCAGGTCCTCTACAGCATCAGGATTGAGGAATTGGAATCCAAATTTTTTATAGAACAGGGTCGTAAAGTTTTTCTATCGATTAAAAAAAGAATTACTAAAATCGGTTCAGAAATCTCGGAGATATCGGTGTACATAGGTAGAAAAACACAACTCCTCCTTTTTTGAAAGTCGGTTAAAAAAGTAGCCTATGTTACTCCCTGGTTAATTCTCTACTTGTATGTGAAAGTCCCGTCAAAATCGGTTCAGCCGTTCCGAAGATTAGCCCGTTCAAACAGACAGACAGACAGACAGACAGACAAAAATTTTAAAAACGTGTGATTCGGTTATGGTACAGTTCAAATAACCGCATGAGCTTAATATGAGGTAGTTATTTCGAAATTACAGACAGACACTTCAATTTTATTTATTAGTATAGATTAAGATTAGTTAATATTGAGTTAGTGTAAGAAGTTCGTTTATGTATCTACTTCTCGTTTTATTTGAGTAACAGTACATCTAAATATTATGTGGATGTTATCTTATGCAAGCTAATTCTAAAAACTCACTAAAGATTTTGTAGTTTTGATAAATTAGATATTTTAAAGTTGATTACCACTTTAGTAACAAAACCACACTGGACAAAGTATTCACAATTCATTGTACAAAGTATAAAAATAGTCACAAACATGTAAAAAATGAGGAGCGTTGTTTCAAAACTCATTTTGTCCAAAAATGTGTATTTTTCAAAAATAGCCGTTTTTAATTTATGCCTTTTTCTTAAAGTTATATGTAAAAATAAATTTACCATGCTAAATATAAAGCATAATATAGCATGTCTGAATAAAAAAACAAATAGTGTTCTATAGTTTTTTATTAAGTTAATTAAGCATAAATATTGGACAAAATATGTTTTGAACCATTTGTATGGACATAATACATTTTGAAACACTGGTTTATGGACACAATACATTTTGAAACACTGGTTTATTTTCAAAGCATATTATGTACAAAGAAATGATTCATATTTTGTCCAATAATACCTACTAAAAAATAAAAAAACGCTTATGGCCTATATTTTAGGCACAGAGTATGCATAAAATAATGTTTTCACTGTATTAAATCAAATTTGTCGGCTCGTTGATATTGTAGTGTGAATAAGCGAGCATTGCGCCATTACGTCATTCTCCCTACCGACATTCTATTATAAGAGAGAGAGGAGCGGTAGCGCGGGTGACACATTCCGATCTGGGCTCTCGCGGAAGACGGTTCGTGCGTGCGGTGTACTGTGATATAGGTTGTGTTGTACAAAGTAGGTGGTATCGTGCGATGTGGGTCGTGTAGATTAGATTGGTCGGAAGCGGTTCGGTTGCAGGGGAGGAGGAGACCGAACTATAGGTAGGGCAAAGTCAGTTAGTGAGTCAGTTAATGAGAAGGCTTTTCAATTAGGCCCGTACCCATGTGACGCCCACAGCAATGTAATTCGATCTACCCTGATAATGAATAATGATACTACTAGAATAGCCTTCTGATGTCGTCCGCTGGTCCATCTCTGGTCATCACTGGCGACATCAGAAGTGGGATCTGAAGGGCTGATTGATGAGCCGGAGCCTTTAGCTGCATTTGCGTCTGTCGGTCTCCTTTGTGGCACAAAAGCCTTGTAGAACCGGAGTTGTGTGCGCGACGCGGGTCGTTTTCATTTTGTTAAGATTTCGGTGCCGCGATTCTTCTCGTTGAAGAAAGTATTGCGAATAGGCTATCGGGTATGCGTTATAATGAAATTGAATTACCGGTATTGAGAATTCAAGTGTTAATAGTACCTTGCAAATTTTATGTGAAATTTTTAATTGATGGACACACCCACTTTACAAATTTTTGTTTGACGTTATATTAGATGAGTTTTTGCGTTAAGTCGTGATATTTTAAAGGCAGGTTGTGCAATGACTGCGGATACTTTTTCTATTTCAATGTGTAAAATAGTTTTCGGATATTGATACGGATATACCAGATGAGGATAAACCGCGACTATTGTCATTGCTTAACGAAAACTCGGATTTCTCGATTAACGGATTACCGCGTTTAAGGGTCACAACCGGAAAACTTAAGATTAGTTTAGTTGAATCCTCGTAAAACGGTTTAGCGTCATATGCACCGCCTTTGATTTACGGCAGGTGGTTCGTGATAAAATTAGCGAGATGTTATATGCGGGTAACCGACCCAAATGGAAATGTGAACTCAATTGTTCACCTTTTTCTAGGAATTTTTAGTTAATAAAAGCGTGACGGTACTGAGCGATTGTGTGTGGGTTTCCGAGAATTGATCGGCCACACTGTTACCGATTGTATCGGATCAGATTGCGCGTTTATGTGGTGCTAACTGTAACTAGTGTTTAGATTAGGAACCGGGTTAGTTTCAGGGGCCTGGCAGGCCGCCTAAGTTTTTGAGGGCTTTTTGAAGTAGGGCTGGCGATCTCGGGTATACCGATTGCTGAGGATAATTAATAGTCGCTCGAGGACGATCGAATGTCAGGGTTGGCCGTGAAGGCTGGCGAGCTGTATGTCGATAACAACGGACAGCGCTAAGCTGATAACAAAAACCAACTAACAAAAAAAAAACAAAAAAAAAAAAAATCGCGATTAATTGAAACTAAAGTTAGAAATACTCGCAGAATAATAAAATAACCGCTACTGAAATGAATAATTCGTTTGACAAATGGTTTTGGTTGCTAACCAAATTCTGTTGTCCAGGTACCTTCATCGATGTTCAAAAGTGAGTAAGTTCGATACGTGGTTGTGATAAAGCCGTAAAAAGGTTGTAGTTCTTAAAATGGTTCATCAAGATGATGTTATGATAAATGTTATATGGTTTACACGACTGGAACTAAAGAAATAGGACTGCGCTTACGGGAAGTAGTTTTTGATCAGTTATGTTAGAAAGTTAGACGCCGCCGAGTTTCTTACTGGTTCTTCTCGCTAGGTCGCGGCATTCCGAACCAGTGGTAGATTCGTTTTAGTGTGAACATGTAATTGTAAACGTAGGTAACTTTAACAGTGATATTTGATTGAGGGTTTGCGATAGCAATTGCACCCTAATCAGATAAGTGTTGCCATTTTCGGGACTTGGCAGGGAAAATGACGTGTGCGTGTGTGATGTAGTTAATTAAATGGACTGGCCTATATGGGTCGACGTTCTTGAGCAGATTATGGGTTGACTGTGATTATTATTTTGACTATGACGATGACTTTGACCATGTGTTACAAGTGAAGGGCGCTGACTAGTTGTGTGTGTTTCATGTTGTCTATCCTGGTAAGAAAGTGTCGTCCGGGCCAGACTCGTAGGAGTTGGTTGAAGGGACACACTCCTTCCAGATGTGTATTGCGATTGACCGCTGAAGTGATGACTGACAATTGACAGATTAAAGTACTGACTGGTTGGGTGTTATATTAAGTTCCTGAGTCTATCCTGGTAAGGAAGTGTCGTCCGGGCCAGACTCAAGGGAGGTGGTTGAAAGGACACACTCCTTCCAGATGTGTATTGCGATTGACAGCTGAGGTGCTGACTAGCAATTGACAGATGGTTGGGTTGGGTCTGTTGTACGTCATCACATGAGGTGGTGGTTGGTTGATGCGATTGACAGCTGATGTGATGATTGACAATTAATGCATGACAGACGGAGGTGACCTAGAAGCAGTGAAGTGTCAGGGATGGGCGAGCGTATTTAGAGGTGTACTTCACCTGTGTGTTGTTCTTTGTAGACATCCTTGGACGCTGGCAGTCGCACGGGGACGTGCGAATGTCAGTATGGCCGTGTCGGCTCGTTGATATTGTAGTGTGAATAAGCGAGCATTGCGCCATTACGTCATTCTCCCTACCGACATTCTATTATAAGAGAGAGAGGAGCGGTAGCGCGGGTGACACATTCCGATCTGGGCTCTCGCGGAAGACGGTTCGTGCGTGCGGTGTACTGTGATATAGGTTGTGTTGTACAAAGTAGGTGGTATCGTGCGATGTGGGTCGTGTAGATTAGATTGGTCGGAAGCGGTTCGGTTGCAGGGGAGGAGGAGACCGAACTATAGGTAGGGCAAAGTCAGTTAGTGAGTCAGTTAATGAGAAGGCTTTTCAATTAGGCCCGTACCCATGTGACGCCCACAGCAATGTAATTCGATCTACCCTGATAATGAATAATGATACTACTAGAATAGCCTTCTGATGTCGTCCGCTGGTCCATCTCTGGTCATCACTGGCGACAAATTTATATATAGCACAACATATATTAAATCTTGAGTTATTATGAATGCATGGAATTATGAATGACAAAATTGTTCAGTTCAGGTTCCTTTATTTCATAACTGAAACAAAATAAATTCATATTGTAGCCAGAATCTTATAACTGCCGATAAAATACAGTTGTCGTATAATAGTACAAAGAAACAATAAAACGATAATTTAAATATTCCTCGCCTCTTTGTTTTGGTATTTTGTGTCTTTTTTTCTTGAGCCAACTGAATGATTTCCTACTAGGACTCCTTGCTCCATGCTTGTGCAACAATATTAAAACAATTTTGTTTAAATTACTAAGGGCTTGTTTCACCACCTTCTGATAAGTGTCGGATTTTCGGATTATGTCAAATGATAAAGACAAAAGTTGTAGATACTTACCTTACTTATCAGAAGGTGGTGAAACAGGCCATTATTTAAATAATCGTACAGTTTGCCGCCACAGACAGACCATAATAAATTGTTATTTTGCTAACAGGTGGACAGACTATGTTTTGAAACACCACTTCACACGGACAAAACATATTTTGAAACAGCGCCTCATTTTGACATTCGATTATTTACTTGACAAATTCGGTTTTTATGCACTAACTTTTGCTAAGTTAGTTACTCTTGCATTTTAAGGCCATATACAACGAAATCTCTTATTTTGATTACTATGGACAAAATACGATTTGAAACAACGCTCCTCAAATAATATGCACATTAAAACATCAGTCCTGATTATTATCACATCTGATAAGAATCATTAACTCCAAGAGTCAAAGTCACTGAATTATTATTATCTTAAGAAAAGCTTTATCATTATGTGTCCCCTTCAACACTCAGCAATCAGGATAATGACCCTAGAGAGAGAGAGATAAGTGGTAAATTACGTATCCATAAAATATTAGGCCATTTAGTGTTGTTTGGCAATGAGCAATTGTTATACTTATTGTATGTACAGATAGTTGTTGGAGGCAGGCAGGGAGGGTCTGTGTTCTATTTTAAGCATGTACATATATGCACAAAGAGTGTAACTATAGTTCGTTCGGTTACTTAGTGTCGGTACAGGCGCAGGTGCTCTTAGTATTCTGCTTTAATTTTTATTACTTTTTTTCTGTTTGTAATTTTTTTTCTATTCTAACAGAATCTCCGAATAATCTGCCAATCCGCACTTGGCCAGCGTGGTAGACTATGGTTAAAATCCTTCTCATTTTGAGAGAAGACCCATGTTCATGAGAATATTATATTGTATGTTTATGGTTATATTGTAATAAAATACGAATATAAAAAAATATAAAAAGGAAAGAGAATTTTAATGAAAAAATATGAGTAGGTATAAAACGCCAAAACCCCTTGTGCCTGTACACCCCTCGCGGCATGCTTTGAAGTCACGGCGGTGTCTTTGGCAAAACACCGCGTGGCGGAGGCGGCTAGACACAAAAGGCGGCCGTAAGAAAACGAACAGACTATATACTCAATCACTTACATAATGTACTTCTGTAGTTCCTCTACACTGTCAACTGTATAAGTGCCCTGTCTTGTGGATAGAATGTATTAGAATGGTTTAATATAATTATGTATCTACCTAATGTATTACAGTGCCTCTGAGAAATATACCCTTTCTGAATTAATGCACTTTTCACCTTAAAAAAATAATTGTTTTTGGTTTTTGTTGCATTACATCTCGCAACAAGCAGCAAGTTGTATTGCTGCCGCAGAGTTATACTTGTAAAATCAATGAAATCCATGCGTAGTGGTCACAGCTGAAGGCACTGGGGCGCGGCGGGCGGCTGGTACCGTTCTACAAGGCGGTGTGCGTGTACTTCGTGGCGGGCGGCGGCGCGCCCTCGCCCTCCGCCGCCGCGCTCAAATGTGCGCCCGTCATCTGCCTGCTGCTGTGCGTGATGCTGGCGACCCGCGCCGCGCCGCACCACCGGTGAGTCGTTGAGCTGCTTCGTTCCACACTTCCACGCCCTTCTTCCACCATTGTCTTTCTCCATCCATAGAACAAAACCCAAATCTTCCTCTGCCTTACACCTTTTCGTATTGGAATTGGCTTGCTGGATGGTGTTGAACCAACATCGACGTGTCCGGTGTGGTCGGTTGCAGCGCAGTGTACGCGCGGCGCGTGTGCGCGGGGCTGGCGCTGTCGGCGCTGGGCGACGCGCTGCTGGTGTGGCCGCAGCACTTCGTGGCCGGCATGGGCGCGTTCGCGGGCGCGCACGTGGCCTACCTGCGCGCGTTCGGGCTGCGGCCGGCGGCGCCGCGCGCGGGCCTCGCGCTGCTGCTGGGCGCGCTGGCGTACGCGCGGCTGGTGCCGGCGCCGGGCGCGCTGCGGCCGCTGGTGCCGGCGTACGCGCTGCTGCTGAGCGCCATGGCGTGGCGCGGCGCGGCGCGGCCGGGCGCGCAGCGGGCCGGGGCGCTGCTGTTCCTGCTGTCCGACGCGATCCTCGGCTACGGCCTGTTCGCGGCCGCCTTGCCCTACCAGCAGGTATGCACCGGTGTCCGACTCGCCGACTGGATTGTTGAGTGTGACCGACTCTAAAGCTCCGAATTTGCGTATGCGTATATGTCGTATTTGTTATTATGTGTTTAACGTTATTGTCGCGTGTCAGATGCTGGTGATGTCGACGTACTACCTGGGCCAGCTGGGCATCGCGCTCAGCGCGCTGGAGCCGCGCGCGCCGCTCTAGCCGCCGCGTGCCCCCGCACCCCGCGCCGCGCGCCCCGCGCTCCGTCTTCCTCTCGAGCCTCGCCGCGACCTGCTGTGTCATGTCGTTGGCGTGCTGCAAGAAGCACGTGACGTCACATTGCGAACTCGGCTTGCGTGGATCTTGTGCTTGAGCGTATGCACAAGTGAGAGCCACAGTTGAAGTAAACTAACTGTACACGTTAGTTTTACTTGAAGCAAAACCTGAAAGTAGTTTGCTCAGAATCGAATCCAACTATTTTTAACCCCCGACGCAAAAACGACGGGGTGTTATAAGTTTGACGTGTCTGTGTGTGTGTGTGTGTGTGTGTGTGTGTGTGTGTGTGTGTGTGTGTGTGTGTGTGTGTGTGTGTGTGTGTGTGTGTGTGTGCACGTGTGTCTGTCTGTCTGTCTGTTCCCCTGTGGTGCTCAAACGGGTGGACCGATTTGAATGCGGTTATTTTTGTTTGAAAGGAGAATTAGTCGAGAGTGTTGTTAGCTATGTTTGATGAAAATCGGTCCAAGATGGCCGCCGCTACAAAATGGCGGATTACTTATTTTTTCACAACTCCCTTAATATGGGTATCAAATGAAAGGGCTTGACTAGTAGAATAGCATTATTACAAATCCAAGATGGCCGCCGCCACAAAATGGCGAATGTCGGGGGTTTTTAAATTTTAAATTTATACTTGTTATATTGTGTTATAATTTTGTCCAAAAATATTTTATTACCTGCAAGCTTAGGCACAGTGGTTGAAACGCGCATCAGCTGACGATCGGCATACAGCGCGCGGTCATTCAACTCGCAAGTTGAGGTGACGATGCAATGGCTTGCGAGTTGGGGTGACCATTTTCTTTTAGGACAATGACGCAACACAAGAAGCTTATAACTTCGTAAGTTTACATTATATGTTTTCGAAATTTAGTATAATATTAACAATTCCAAATGTAAAAATATTTGACACGTGTTTCGGTTTTTGCGCAAAGTAAAACTAACGTTGTATATGTACATATACGTATAACATGTGCGGCGGATTTGAAAATTGACTTTGTAACTTCAAACCGGTCATTGACCGCGATATAGGAATAGTGTCGGTTACTGTCTTGGTGTCGTACCGATTGAGTGAAATCGTTTCTGGTTCGATTTTGCTCCATTTACCGAAAAAACCGGTTTACGCACGAACTGCGATTGGTTGAAAAAGGACAAATCGACGCACAATGTCGAACAAGAAAACGGCGCAGCGCTTCCGCGATCGTCTCGCATTTACCGGTTAATTTACGTTACTTCTTTCTTCTGGGCAGGTGTCCGCACCTAAACCATAATTATGTCTTATATGCCTCTCATTGATGTATTAGAAGTAGGAAGAGAAGGTAATTAGAATTTAGGTTTATTGAACATTATTCACTCGCATATTATAACCAATAAGATTTTGGTTTTTTCAATCAATTAATCGATAAATCGAACATTATGTTTGACCGATTATTATCGTAAATCGTAACCGGTTCCGAGCTCTTTTTTACCCGACTGGGTATATGTGTTTCACCTGTGTGTATGTATGTATGTCCATTCCTATGTCCGCTTGTAACTAATCAACGGCTCAACGGATTTTGATAAATGATACGTCATTAGATTTGTCTCAATGGCGCGAGTGTTAAATTTAAAAAAAAATCAAAATGGCGGACTTTATGCGCTTTAATGTGCGAGCTGAAAAAAAATTTTTTCTTCAAGACCCTCGAGTGGGGTATCAAAATAAAGGTATTCAAAAGGCAAATACGAAAATGTATAAATTTATATATTTGGAAACAATTTGGAGTGATAAATCGTAGAAAATGACCGTTTCCTATGTCAGTTCGTAACTACTTAACGGCTCAACCTATTTTGATAAATTATACGTCATTAGATTTGTCTTGACGGCGCAAATGTTACTGGGTACATAAAATTCATAAAAAATCAAAATGGCGAATGTTATGCACTTTAATGTGCGGGCTGAAAAAAATTTTTTTCTTCAAGACCCTCGAGTGGGGTATCAAAATAAAGGGCTTTAAAAGGCGAGTACGAAAATGTATACAATCTACATATATGTTTTAAATCAATTTGGAGTGACAAATCATGAAAAACAAAATAAATAACAACTACACTGTAAGTGGTACGGTGGTAGTTTATTAATTTTTAGCATGGCAGTCGGGTTTTTTTAATTTTAAAATTATAGCTTGTTAGACACCCCGTTATAGAATACACAAAAGTACAGGTCGCGGTAGGCAAAACTGCGCTTTTCATTGTGCAACTATTGCAGTGCACGGGTACTGTAGGTACTGTAGAGTAGGACTGCGGCTCACTCCACGACGAATGAGAACCTTCCATTCCGCTTTGTCTTCCCTCGTGTTGTAGAAGTGCTACAGGTTACCGGTGCGGGTGTTCCCCGGACCCCGGCTCTTGCATTTCCACCAGACATCCCGCGTGGCTGAGCGGGGCTCAAACCATAGAGATAATAATAATAATGGAGAAGCCATACCTACTTTAAAAACGTGTCAAAAATACACTCACACACGCTTAGATTAGGTATCATACACGCACAATCGCATAACATAAAATGGCGCGTGTTCATTGTGATGTCTCAACTTGTGCGTGCGTGAGTGTTCATATTATATACGTTTTAGGGAGGCCATCTTTTGTAATGAGTCTGCCGCAAACTGTTTTATTATTATGTCAAAAATGTTATGTTGTCTCTTACACATTTATGAAAATTTTGATAAGATTGAGCTACCCTGGAGCCCGTGCTCTGCCCGCGTCAGTGACGCTCCACAGACCGACGCGGGTGTTCGGAGAGCTAGTTATGAGACTGAACCAACTTTATATATCTATATTATAATTATGTAAACTACGAGCTACAAAGATCTGACAAACATTCCACGATGCAAAAATACTTAAAACATAGTGGTATTTTGTTGAGATTCACTGCGTTCCACACACACATATCAGACGGCAGGATTTTACGCTGCGTAGTCTAGTTGGCAACTGAGGCGAGCCCTAAGGTCGCCAGTCGCTCGGTGTTCAGCTAGAATGTGGAGCACGCGCCCGCCACGTCGATCCTGTCGGTGTATCGCTCTGTATGAAGATCGACGCGAAGCACGCGCGCCGTCGCGGTCGCGCAGACTAAATCATTTTTCATGTTGAACTACTGGGTTGATTTTGATGCCGTTTTTTGGATTACACAGAGAACATCTCGGAAAAGATTCTCGTGTATGATTAAGGTTACAGATCGACCGGCGGAGTTGCAGTTCATCGTTTAAAAAAAATTGTCTTGCCACTAAACTTGTCGCCTGCTTCGCGTCGGTTTCCATCGCGTCGCGGTCGCGCGCCCCGCTAGCCGCTAGCGCTGTAACATCGGCACGTACATCGAACGCTGAACGAAACGTGGAGGGAGTAGCTGCGCATGGGTACTGTCGCGCACGTAATACAATCATTGCTTTAATTATTTAATAGTACATATTATTTAAATATTGAATAGAAGTTACTACTTTACTTACTACTTTGCAGTTGTGCATTGTAGAGTCTACATCTCCTGAGGATGCTCCGGTGTCGGAGCGAAACGATCGTCGAGTTTATTTCGGTGGTGGATTTGTGTGGTGTTACTTGGTGGTGGTGCTTGGGGTCCGCTTGGTTGCTTATTTTTCCTGCTTATTTAACAGCAGGAAGGCTGACAGGGCATAGCACATGCTGCTTGTTGTACCATACAAATTTGTTTTGCGGTTTTGCGGATCATAGCAAAATAATTTTGACTTTTCATCATATATTATTTAATTTAGCTATTAATTGTGCCTGCCTTCTCAAAATAGTACTTTTTCTAGGCATATTCACTGTTCAAAGTCACAAACAAACTTAATAAAAAACAAATTAACAAACTCAATCTTAACAAAATATAACAACAAAAATAAACCGCAATAACAATACAATTAAGAACGCGACTGTACCACACGAGTAGTAAATCTACAGAGGGGAAGCTTCCACAAGCGGCCCGCTGTAGGTATACTCACACAAACACGCTCACCAACGGTTCACGGACGCGCGCTCGTTCCACTAACCGGTACAGTTGGTGACAAACATGCGCATATGTGTGAGTGTACCCACAGCGGGCCGCTTACTAGAAGCTTCCCCTCTGTAGGTACTCTGTGACTGTACATTGGACGTGCGCGGAGCGTCCTAGCTAACCCCTCCACTTTCCTTCAGCGCTCGATGTACGTGCCGATGTTTATACTATTGTAATACTAGGTAAAGAGTAAAGTAATATGCATTGTGTAGATGCAGCCGTTGTAGTGCTGTGTCTGTACTCTGTAGTGGTCACAGGCCGACCGTTCAGCTGAGATGTCTCAGACGGTCGGCCCGCCGTATCTTTAAGGATCTTTGTTGTACCTTCTTATTTGAGTAATTATTTAATAGTAACAAGTATATTGTACAATACACGTATACAGTATTACAAGGTTTAGGTACATATAGGTATGTAGTGCCAATAGGAACTCCTATTAACCCTTTGTTTGATTATGGTATGCGGAAAGATGCATTTATGCATCTTTTTCATAAGTACCAAATAAGTGTTCCGTACCTTCTTTTGCATCTGTAGCAGCAATGTTACCATGTTACCTATGTTATAGATATAGATGAAACAAATTTTTATTTGTTTTTTATTAAGTAAGTAATAAGTATCACATACTCCATTGTTCCTAGACATAGGTAGGTACATTTTAAATCTACTTATGAAGATGATACTTCAAATTTTTACTCTTTAAACATCTAACTCATGTAACTATTTAAAATAATTATTGTACATTTACAATTTTTAACTGTGCACACTATGGAATTAATTAAACTTATAGAGAAATGAGTGTCGCATCGTTGTAAATCTTTGTTGTAAATCTTTTGGAGGAAATATCTGATAACTTACTAAGAATTGCGATTTGAAACTTGGCGAAACATATCAAGAAAAGAAGAATAACACAGCCCGTGTATTTTGTAAAACTATATCTACTCTGTACGATAATTACTATGTATGTACCTAAGTGGTGCTGTAAGGCTGAAGGCACATTGCGGGAGAAACATTAAATAGGTACCTATGTAGTGGAGATAAGGTCTAAGGATTCTTTACCACAATGTGCCTTAGCAATCGTCTAACGGAGAGTAGCACATCAGGTGGTAAAAGTTAGGTTACTGTTAAAATTAAATTAGGTACACCACCAAAATGACTGGGATTTTGTAACTTTTTATCAAACTTTAACCTTATCCTTAACAATGAAGTTACCTACGAATACACTTGTGCAACGCACTTTGCTTGTTTTTTGGTGAACAAGTTTAACTTAACTTTAATCATCTGACGTGCCACCAGTCCTTAGTATAAGATGGTGTCAATTTTGATGCATACAATCTCTAAAGTAAACAACCTTTTCTGCAGTATTAGGATAGTGAAAGAAAAACGCGAACACCTAAGCGAACACAATATAGGTATATATCAATGTAGCTCTTATAGGTAGGTAATTAGCTATTTTAGATACAAGTATATTGAATGTTATTTTATGTCATATTTTATCCAATGTTATTGTCAAGTGTAATCTATGATACCAATAAAACAATACATTGAATATTGTCCTGTTTTATTAGGGTTCCGTAGTAAACAAGGAACCCTTATAGTTTCGCCATGTCCGTCCGTCTGTCCGTCTGTCCGTCTGTCCGTCTGTCCGTCTGTCCGTCTGTCCGTCCGTCCTCGGTTAATCTCAAAGACTATTAGTGCTAGAAATCCGTAATTTGGCATGAGTATAAATATTAATCACGCCGACAAAGTGGTGAAATAAAATTTTGATAAATATTTTTTTTAGGGTAGCTCCCCTACATGTAAAGTGGGGATGAATATTTTTTTTCTCGTCTACCCCATAGTGTGGGGTATCGTTGAATAGGTCTTTTAAAAATACTGTGGGTGTGGGAACATCATTTTTCGATTTCTAGATCCGTTTGTAAAATATAATGTTTTAAAGTGCAAATTTTTATTAGAGTCAAGTGTCCCCCCCCTCTATCAGCCAAATGGCAGTATATAGGAACTTGAAAAAATTCACAGCAGTAGGGTATATAATCAATTTTAAAGGAAAACTATCACGGCTAAGTAGGGTTCACAGGTTAAGGAGTTATACCTGTTTTCCGAGGATTGTGACTACGGAACCCTACACTGCGCGTGGCCCGCCACGCACTTGGCCGGTTATTTCTTATAGTAAAGCTCTTTTGGTACAAACTTGAATAAATCTTTTCATATGCAGATTCGTTTCATATTTAAAAAAATCTATTAATACAAAATCTGCTTGCTATATGATTAATTGACTTTGAAAAGGGAGGGTAAGCATAAAAGATCAAGAAGCATCTTGTTGACAAAAGCACTAACAGGGTTGATTTCATGATCTCACACATACATGGTATCAGAATAAAACAAAGTTGTTATATTAATAATATATTATATGCAAATATTTACATTTATATAGTACCTAACAACAATTCGATAATCAACATTTCAAGTACTTTATGTATGACTGCATAGTTTTTTGAATAAGTATGTACAGCATTACATTCAAACTAATAATTCACTATTGTATAATCCAGTAACTGTATTACAATACAAAGTTGGGGAATGAATACAGAAAATAGTTTATGAGTTCTAGTAGCCTTCTCTCTGTTAACATCAGCTTCATCATTTTATTTAGGCAGGTAATACTATCTGCATATGTACCACAATGGCATGGCACAACACAACAGGTAGGAAATGGCTATTCAAGTGTGAGTGTGCTTGCTGCATATCAGATCGCTCAAACCAGTAATTTTTCTCGTTAAAATAGTATTCAGTAAAAAATTAAATTATATATGTACCTAACAATAATAATTAATTTTCAGTTTAGCATGATCGAAATTTCAATTTTTCACCTCAAGAAGGCGGCGGGAAGCAGGTGGATGTCGAAGGCAGAGGAGCGTATTTGGTGGGCACGCAACACGCCCTCGGAAAGGCAAGTCCAAAGTGTCCAGCTAGTGGACCACTACGGGCTGATGGATGGATGGATGATCGAAATTTAATCATTTTTGATACACTGAATAAAACTTAGCAGAGCAGATCAGACAGATAGATGAAAAACATTCAAAGCGGAGATAAAGTTCAGTAAATTATGGATTACATGCTGCGTTTACATGAGACGTATGACGGTTTCGCATGATGAGGGTGGGCGATAATAAAATTCGACAGTGAAACATTAATTAAAATATGTGTGCGGATGCTTCGTTAACGGCGCTTCGTAACACACCACGAACCCGGCCACAATGATGTATATAACGGTTTTGATGGTTCGACGTCTCGACTGGGGCGCGAGTGAGAGCCTGCGGGGCGCGGCTACTCCCGGCGCAGGTTGTCGAGGCGCGCCTGCAGGATCGCGTCCGCGTCGCTGACCGCGCCGCCGCCGCCGCCCCCGCCCGGCGCGCCGCCGCCCGCGCCGCCCGCCGCGCCGCCGCCGCCGCCCGCCACCGCCGCCGCCGCCGCCGGCGTCTTGCCTGCACACACACACACACGCCGGGGTCACTCGCACCGCAAAGCGCAACGAACATAGTGGTCATGTGGACGCAGAGCGCAGTTACCGGCGACGGAGAGCGAGCCGGTGGCCTGCGGCAAGCCCGACAGCTGGTCGTTGAGCTGCAGCCCCAGCTCGTCCAGGATCTGCGACACCACCGCGTCGCTGCAACGAACACCACACATCGTCATCGTCAAGTTGCAGCGTCGGCACAGAGTAGCCTGGCTGCCGGTATTACGATATTACAAAGAGATATTTTGAAGGGTATACTGAACAACTATTGGACTCAATTCCTCCATCATCTTTCTACTATTGAGACACTATGCATCACATCGATCTGCCCCATCACGTGGTCGACAATCCGGAAACGCGCACTGAGCGCTATGCTTCCTCGTTCTAAAATGTATGTACCACTATTTGCAATGCCCTTGTTTAAATTATCTCTATTCGATTATTATCCATGATATTATTTTATTAGTTTTTGACGTGATAACGTCTTATTAATCGATGAACGCCGGCCGCACGCACGGAAAAACATGACCCATTGTCACGTGCCGCCTAGCCGAACGTGCAAGCGAGAGCGCGGAACAAGCGATAGAGAGGCATAGCCGAGCGTGCAAGCGAGTGCGCGGAACAAGCAATAGAGAGGCAATATTTTCTTACGTTATCACGTTAATCATCCATAAATCAACTTTACAGACAACCAATTTTTTTTTTTCTACAAAAGTTAAACCAGGGCCTCAGTCTAGACTAGACCACTCTCTGTCGCTTGCGGGGAGACGGGCGACGGGCACGGGGCCGACTCACCTCTCCTCCTCGTCGTCATCGCCCTCCATGGCCTCGTCGATGGAGTCATTCATCATCTCCTCCTTCATGTCCATGATCTCCGACTGCTTCTCAAACTCCTGCAACACGTCATCAAACACATTCATTAATTACCATTCAAAATTAGTTGTTAATTATATTCACTACATCATTTGAAGAAGCAACAGACATTGGGGTCCTGAGGTGCTCGAATGGCGACCCGGCTAGCCTAGCTGGCCATCTCAAATGAGTCATTTGACTGAGTGAGTACAAGTTTAACATCAGAGATCGGCTTCATAATATTGACATTTTATTTTATTGAGTACTAGCTGACCCCCGCGACTTCGTCCGCATGGATATACGTTTTTATATAGGATCGGATAGGATCCCATAATCCTTTTTTGTACCAAAACTAAATGTAGCCTAAGTTACTCCATATAACATCACTTATCTGCCATTGAAAGTTCCGTCAAAATCGATCCAGCCGTTTCGGAAATTAGCTGGAACAAATAGACAGATCGACAAACATAAATTTAATCGCACACCAGTTTAAAATAAGCAGTAGGGGAGAGGGGGGCATAGCGGGGCCACGGGGCATAGCGGGGTGAGCCTTATGCAGCTCGAAACAAACGCTCTGCAAACTGTCAAATGGCTTGCTTTGATTGGTCATTAGTCGTCGCATGACCTCCATATGCGAGCCACGCCATTTCGGTACGCGTTTGTGTGATATAAACAAAAATATCAAAAAAAGTGTTTTTCTTAAAAAATTTAGTGAAATTGAACAGCAATCCTATCTAATACGTACTTCTGTACTGTGGTCTGTTATAGTTTATTATGAATCAGTTCCCTTCCAGATTTCTTAATCAACAAGCACAAGGTCATTGAATCAATGGTAAGATGCCGTCAGTTTGTGTTTAATTTTGAATGAGCCGGTGGGGCATAGTGGGGTACGGCGCCTGGGGCAAAGTGGGGCACCAAACTATGCCCCTTTTTATTATAGAAAAGTGCCCCACTTTGCCCCGTTTTAAAAACTTCTAGGTTGTAATAATATATTTATTTTTTACGTTTTTAGCAAACATGGTCTACAAGAGGAAGACTGAACAGTAATCATAGTCTGTGGAAGCTATGAAACAAGCTATACACATTATTGTGTCCGGAGAAATGGGCTACAGAAAAGCAGCAAATATGTACAACGTTCCACAAACAACATTAGAGCGTTATGTTTCTAAATATTGGGGCAATCCAGACGACAGCATCTTTCAAAAGAAATTGAGCCATTTCCAAAGCGTTCCATTAAACAGAAGAAGAGCAAGGTTGTCAAAAAAAAGACAGCAAAAGACTTGTGGTTAGAGTCAACCGAGGAATGGATACGCTGTCTAAAGTTAGTCTTAAAAGAGAAGTTTTTGTAGTGAATTTTTTATGCTGTAGTGTTGTTGTAATTTGTATTTTTTTAAACTATCGTTATGTTGCTAAGAAATAAAACTATTTCGTTTGGAAGTTGTGTTTCGTTCTTTATTATGATCACCCCACAATGCCCCATAGGAGACCCCACTTTACCCCTATGCACGGGGCATAGTGGGTCAAATGCCTTTTTTCATTTAAGTATTCATTTCTCGTAGATTATTTACGTTATCAACATAAATGTATCCATAGGCATTCGTAATGAATTAAGCTATGATTCTAAATTAAAAGTTTTAATTTAATCACATTATCTTAGTTTTTAGGAATGTTTAAACGTTAAGTACCCTACTATGCCCCCCTCTCCCCTACATTCAAAGATCCGGGTCCCAAGTTATTTGAACCCAATAAATGTCTGTAATTTCTGAACTAAAAAACCTGTGACCTTGAAATATTTACGGGACAATAATTAAAGCACTACCTTTCTAACAAAAAAAGAATGAGTTAAATCGAACTACGCGTTAATAAATTACAGCTAAATATACGTTTTATACTAGCGGCACGCTATGATGGCCGGTTTGACACATTACAATAGTGATGTGGAATGTCAATTTATTCTCGAACAAAAAACAATTAAGTTTTGTTTTTGTACCTGATTAAATAGGTTTAATAAAACAAAAATGTATATGTTTATTTAATTTATTTGAACGAACTGAATATTTGAACGAAAATGAATATACATACTTTATATGCACACAAGAAACATATGAATACAAAAGATACCAAAAAAGGTGCCACAAAAGGCCATAATTAATCAGATTCGTCCATACTACTATTTTCACTGTCGTCACTGCTATCATCACATACATTAATAATTATATGTTCGTTTTCTATAATATTATCTATTTTCACATCTCTTTCATAATCTTCCCTTATTAATTTAACAGTTCTATTCACAACCTTTTCCCAGTCTCCTTTAGTCACATGTTCACAAGCTTCTTCTAATAATTTTAGCATTTTTTTTGTGGTAAATGGGGGTTCTGTATTGTGTCTTGCAGCATATCCCTTAATTTGAGCCCACACCAACTCAATCGCATTATACTCACAATGGTAAGGCGGTAACCGTATAACTCTGTGCCCATGTTCTAATGCTATTTCGTCAATGACGTATCGGATCTTGGTTGGTTTGTTTTCTTTTAAAAGACGTACTAATTCCGCTTTTAACATATTCATGTTTGCATCTACGCCATTTTTACGAAGCCATGCGACGATATCAGCTTTCTTTTGGGATCGGGCAGGTGGCTTGTCAATTTGCATCGAGTGGTATGGGGCGTTGTCCATAATTATAATAGATGGTTCAGGGAGGCTACACAACATTGAGGTAAACCATTCAGTAAACTTTTCTCCATTCATGTCTTCATGATAGTCTCCAGTGGTTTTTGACGCAAAAGCCATGAGAGAACCTTCGACAAACCCGTTGATGGTTCCGGCGTGACAAATTATAAGTCGCGATCCTTTTCCTACAGGAACTTTGGAAGTAGATGCTGCTGTGTCATCGTTCCAAGAACGGCCTACAGTATGGTTAGCATTAAGCCATGTTTCATCCAAGAACACAACATTTTGCCAATTTTTGATTTCTTTCACTTGCCGTAAAAAAGTATACCTTGCCATCGCTATATCAAATCTTTCCATCAATATTTTGCGTTTGTTACATTTTTTGTATCGAAATCCAATGGTCTTCAAAATCTTCGTTAAAGAACTTTCCCCACCGAAGAATAATCCAGCTTCCTTCAGTGAATGCACCAACTTTTTTCTTGTTGGATACTCCTTCTGTAAATAGTAGCCGTAAACATGTCTTCGGATAGCATCGGCATCAAAGCTATCGATGCCTACGACTGGTTTTGCTCGTTTTCTCTTTTTTGGTGTGTGAAGTTTATTTTCTTCTGTGCCAGTCTCGCCATATTTTTTTTTAGTTATCCGTCTAACAGTTCGTTGTCCAATATTAAGCGCATCAGCTACGCGTTCAACCACTGACGTTATAGGTAAAATTGGCCCTCCATTTTGAGCTTCACGATCGAAATAGTTACGAAGGCGTATTACGAACTCACGTGTCTGACTATTTAGAACAGTTCTCTGCGTACGTTCGGTCATATCGACGAAATCCACAACAAAGGGCTTGAACAGAGTCCAAATTAACGAGCAAGGGTCAACAGTAATGCAGTATCAATATTTGAAATCCAAAGCCAGGTCAAAACTATATCACAATCGCATTGCACTGACAGTTTATACTTTTCGAAGCAACGTCAATTCGAAACTGCTTTGTTTTGCATTGAGCATTGACGCGAGTTTGCCGGAGGTAGTAGTTGTGCTAGCCAGCGATCCTATGTGACGATCGTATTAGATTCCATTTTTAAAAATTTATTGATATTTTTTTGCGATTTCAGAGGTTTGTCCACATAGTGAAAATTGTTCATATTCACAAGTACATTCACCCCTTAAATGGTGCAAACTGATTTTTCTACACTTGTATACATTTAAGAAATCAATTTAATAAATAAATTTTGAGTCCTAAACCTAAAACTACATTCGATAAAATTTATGAATCTCTGCACATCACTATCGTCAATAAAGTAATACAATTATTTCCTTCAAAGTCGTTATCAATTAATACGGAACTTCATGAGCGGACAAACGTCAAACCGGCCATCATAGCGTGCCGCTAGAGTAACTTTCTTCCCCTCTCCCAAGGGAACCGTGCTGAATTTCGGGATAAAAAGTATCCTATGTCCTACCTCGGGGTATAAACTCATATCGTACCAAGTTTCATTCGAATCCATTTAGTAGTTTCGGCGTGATGCGCGGCCAAGATACAGACAGACAGACAGACAGACAGACAGACAGACAGACAGACAGACAGACAGACAGACAAAAATGAAACAATTACAGTTTTGGCTTCAGTATCAATTATTGAGTGCCCTCCAATAAAAAATTTCAAAATATCTTCAATGTACAGAATTGGATCTGTTACAGTTTTATTATATTACTAGCTGACCCCCGCGACTTCGTTCGCGTGTTTATAGGTTTTATATAGGATCGAATCGGATCCCATAAGTTACTCCTTATAACATTGAAAGTTCCATTAAAATCGATCCAGCCGTTTCGGAGATTAGCTGGAACAAATAGACAGATTGACAAACATAAATTTAAACGCACACCAGTTTAAAATAAGCCGTACGTTCAAAGATCCGGGTCCCAAGTTATTTGAACCCAATACTGAGGGTTGTAATGTCTGTCATTTCTGAACTAAAAAATCTATGACCTTGAAATATTTACGGGACAATATATAAAGTACTACCTTTCTAACAAAAAAAGAATGAGTGAAATCAAACAACGCGTTAATGAATTACAGCTAAATACACATTTTAACTTTCATCCCCTCTCCCAAGGAAACCGTGCTGAATTTTGGGATAAAAAGTATCCTATGTCCTACCTCGGAGTATAAACTCAAATCGTACCAAGTTTCATTCGAATCCATTCAGTAGTTTCGGCGTGATGCGCGGCCAAGATACAGACAGACAGACAGACAGACAAAAATGAAAAAAATTGCAGTTTTGGTTTCAGAATCGATTATAGAGTGCCCTCCAATAAAAAATTTCAAAATATCTTCAATGTACAGAATTGGATCTGTTACAGTTTTATTATATTATAGATTATTGATATATTATGGAAGTTGGGAGAATGCATCTCAGTCTGTCCCAGACAGGTAATCACTGACATTTGATTTGATCATGAAACTGGTTTTATCATAAATAATATGTGACAATAATCATTGTACCTGAGTTGAAACCCTGTACTCTTAGTTTAATTTGTTTAGTAGTTTAGTTTAGTCTCAGGTCCTTAGTGCTTGGTTATCATTCAATGAGCATGTGGATACCTGCAGGATCTTCTGGATCTGCGGCACGTTGAGCTGGCGGTTCATGGAGGCCATGGCGCGCGTGACGCCGCGCATGGCCTGCGCCATGCTGCTCTGCGACTTGAGGGTCTGGATCTTGAGCGCCACGGCCTGGATGTTGGCCTTCATCAGCATGAACTTGCGCACGTAGCGCCGCGTGCGCACCAGGTCCTTCGCCATTATTTTCACGGCGTCCTGCGACGAGACCACCACTAGTTACTGTTAGGGACCGTTCAGATAGACCGGCGCGGAGCGCATCGGAGAGCATTTCTTTTTTCACACAGACCGGCCGTTCAAATTTGCTCTGCTCTCCGCGCCGGTCTGTGTGAACGGACACGCGGATGCGTTCGGAGCCGAGCGTACGCTCTTGGGCCGGACGGCAGAGCAATTCGGTCTACGGTCGGCTGTGCGAGCATGAAAGAGCACACGAACGGAGCCGGTCGGATGCTCGAGCGCGAAAGAGTACGAGCATGGAGCAGCCGACCGGCTGCTCTTAATATTTCACACAGAGCGTATTGGGAGCATGCTCGAGCATCCTCTTATCATAAAAGAGATAAAATGTAAAAATAAAGCTTATTTCAATGTCTTAAGATTTTCTATTTTAAATGCGATTAAAATTTGCTCTGCTCTCTGCGCCGGTCTATCTGAAAGGTCCCTAACTCTCGGCAGTATAGTGCCAGCCCCTACGTGAATAACTGGAATGACACATGACACTACAACAGTTTTTCAACAAAATAAATGACATTTTCATCCATTGCACTTTTAAGAAATGTATAAAAATTGAGCGAATTGAATGATTTAGATATTTAGCTAGTACTTTTCAATATTCAAGATAAATAGTATATTATGTTACATATTGCTACATTCTACTTTGAAGAGGTGTGCGAGCTGACACCTGCGCCAGACATGCTCAAACTAACATGTCCAATCCCTACCAGGATTATTTGAGACTGGGAGTAAATACCTCGTTGATGAGAGCAATAGGTAATCTTTCTCAAGGAATATTGGTAGAAAAAGTGCCATATAATAATAAATGGCAGTAAGTAAACGATTAGTCCCCATTAACAAACCATCTGTCCGTCCTTGGCCAGCTTCTTGATGTCAGCGATGACCTTCTTCTCCTGCTGCTCCATCTTCATGCGCTCGCGGTCCAGGTCGCGCATGGCCTTGTTGAGCGCGCGCTGGTTCTTGCGCAGCATCTCCTCCGGCGTCAAGCGGTGCCCAAACAGCCACTCCATCGCACAATATACCTTCACACCTGGTGTACAAATCCATTGCTCAATATTCCATATGTCATGTCTAACAAATAACAATATTGATTAAAGTATTCAGAGTCTAAAAGTAATTTTAGTAAAGTATTCAAATGCATCATTCATTACATCCTAGTGTGAAGCAGAATGGGCAAAATTCAATTTTGGTTGTGTACAACAGTTCAGGCACTCAGTGGATGGACTGAGAACTCGCTAGGCAGAAACTGACACTGGGCTATGCAGTCTCAGCATTCCTGAGGATTGCCTAGGCCATGAGGTCACCGGATTGAGTCCCTGGCCAGGCCAAGAAGTTTGTGGTTTTATCTGTCAAGAAATTCTCAGTAGCAGCTTGGAGTTGGAATGTTGATTATACCCCCTTGCCTCAGAGAGTACACAAAGGCTGCTGATCTCTCTCTCTCTAGCTGTGTCCATATGTTTGGACACACACTCTTGAGGAGTATAACATCTGCGCAGGTGGCTAGTCTTCATTGAGATAGGGCACAGTGGCATAAATTCTCTCCGGAGGACATTATTTAAAAAAACATAAGTTCTCAAACTTAACTTAACGTAACTTATTAAAGTTGTAGCTGAAAACTTATTTAGTGAGACTGAATACTGCCCTCCTAAAAAGCACAAGTGCAGATAAATTGACAAAACTTTGCACATTGCTTCAATTGTTTTATAGGAAAATCAAAATTGATATTAAAACCTACGTCCAAAAGTTGTTAACAAAAAAATTACCTATTCAAAAACAATTGAATCAATGTGCAATTTTTTTTCAATTTATCTCAATAACTATTTATCTGCATTTAGGTATCATTTTTCTCTGGAGCGCAGAATAAGGAAGTTGTAAGTGTTATAGGGTTTAGTTTCTTAGTAATTTTCTTAGTAATTTGCAATGATTGTCGCCAAAGTGATTTGAAATTACCTTGGGCTAATCAGAAGCATACGATGAACACTTTTGGAATGATGATTCACCAATAATTGTCCTGGGTAGTACTTACAAAACTACTTATAATTTTTTTATTAGGGAACTTATTAATGCAATATTATGTATTACTATTAATTGGAATTTATACGGATTAGAGGTGAAATGAGATAAATAACATTGTTTTTTGATGTCGAATACATAGCATTAGAAAATATTAAATTCTAATATTTTTCAAAAAATACTTCACGTCAAATCACACGTCAAATAAACAAAAAACAAACCAGACAAACGTCAATTTTATTTTTTGTGGTCTGTGCTGTCTACTCCACAGATTAATGTAGAGTCAATGTTCCCTTTATACGTCTGTGGTACCTATCACTCGAGTCACAAACAAGGGTCACGAACTGTGAATAGGTATAGATCAACCAGAATCTCATGAAAAATAGGGAAATTAAATTTTGTAGTAAGCAACACTAAGTTAACTCGGCTGCCCTAGTGATAAACAAAGTAATTACATTCAGAACACCTTACCTGGGATCGTTTCACGAAACGAAAAATCAAGCAACTGCATTTTAAATACAAAAACAAAGTAATCAACATCCAATTACTTTGTTTTTGTGTTGTGCTTGTTGTTTACTTGGTTTTTGCATTTATATTCCGTGTTAGTGAGTGCAGTTACTTTGTTTGGGCAATTTAAATTTCAGTAAACGGTTCAAGTTATTTGAAATATTAAACTGTGGTAAAATACTACTCAACATAAAACTTTTGTTAATGCAAAAAGTCAATTTCACAAAAAATGTCAGTTACTTTGTTTATCGCTAGGACAGCCGTAGTGTTGCTAACCTTGGAATTTCATTTCCCTATTTTTCATGAGATTCTGGTCCATCTATAGGTACCTACCTACCTACCTACCTATATTCAGGCTTTGTCTACGTTTTGTATCATGCGTATAGATCGACCAGAATCTCATGAAAAATAGGGAAATTAAATTTTGTAGTAAACAACACTAGGTTAACTCGGCTGCCCTAGTGATAAACAAAGTAATTACATTCAGAACACCTTACCTGAGATCGTTTCACGAAACGAAAAATCAAGCAACTGCATTTTAAATACAAAAACAACGTAATCAACATCCAATTACTTTGTTTTTGTGTTGTGCTTTTTGTTTACTTGGTTTTTGCATTTATATTCCGGGTTAGTGAGTGCAGTTACTTTGTTTGGGCAATTTAAATTTCAGTAAACGGTTCAAGTTATTTGAAACATTAAACTGTGGTATAGTCTGTTCATTTTCTTAGTGTCGCTCTTTGTGTCTAGCCGCCTCCGCCGCGCGGTGTTTTATCAAAGACGCCGCCGCGACTTCAAAGCATGCCGCGCGCGGTGTACAGGCACAAGGGGTTATACCGTTTTATACCTACTCATATTTTTTTATTAAAATTCTCTTTCCTTTTTCTATTTTTTTATATTCGTATTTTATTACAATATACTTATTACTACAATATACTATATTGACAACTTGTGCAACAAAATCAATAAATTTGTCTTTGCTTTACGTAGAATATCTAAAATTGCTGACCGAAGCACGGCTCTTTCGGCATATCATGGCTATGTTGTTTCCAATATTTTGTACGGAGTTTTAATTTGGGGTAATGCTTCCGAAATATCTTCTTAATTCAGAAAAAGTGTATCCGGGCAATTTGTAACAAAGATCCAATGCAATCATGTAAGCCACTTTTTAAAACGCTGAAATTATTAACATTACCATGTAGGTATATATATATCTACGAAGTGGCGTGTTTCGTAAAGAAATTCAAAAGTGAATATTTTCAAACACGTCAAAATGTTGTATCATTTAATGCCAGATATCCGAACAAAATTTCCTATCCACAATGTAAAACTGCTCTGAGCTCAAAAAGTTGTTTTTATATGATGATTAAAATTTATAATAAGCTACCCTCTATAATAAAAGATTTACCATTTACAAGATTTAAAACAAAACTGCATCTTCAACTCTGTAAAAGAGTTCCTTAATGAATAAATTAAAATTCTTATAAAAATTGTATGACTTCTGTAGCATAAGAATTAGACTAATTTTGTATGTTATTCACAACTGTAAAATCTAATTATTGCACGCCATTATAATGTATAGCTGATTGTAACATGCCAAATCATGCAATAAAATCTATTCTATTCTATTCTATAACCATAAACATAAAATATAGTATTATCATGAACATGGGTCTTCTCTCAAAATGAGAAGGATTTTAACCATAATCTACCACGCTGGCCATGTGTGGATTGACAGACTATTCGGAGATTCTGTTAGAATAGAAAAAAAATTACAAACAGAAAAAAAATAATAAAAATAAAAGCAGAATAGTAAGAGCACCTGCGCCTGTACCGACACTATGTTACTGAACGGACTTTAAAAAAACTACTCGACATAAAACTTTTGTTAATGCAAAAAGTCAATTTCACAAAAAATGTCAGTTACTTTGTTTATCGCTAGAGCAGCCGTAGTGTTGCTAACCTTGGAATTTCATTTCCCTATTTTTCATGAGGTTCTGGTCGATCTATACCTACATAAATAGTCAGAAGTAGATACTAATCATTAATCTGTGGTCAGAGAGTTTAGGCCGGAACCACACTTACGTGTCGTGGCGTGTCGTGATGCGCCAGAAGCCTATCGGTTTCATACATTTAGTATGGTTAGAGACACACTTGTAGGGCGTGTCGTTTTTACTAAATGTATGAAACCGATAGGCTTCTGGCGCGTCACGACACGCCACGACACATAAGTGTGGTTCCGGCCTTATTAAAGGCACGTATTAGGTAGGTACCACAGAAAGATACTAATCGTAATCATTATCAATTAACAT
This sequence comes from Melanargia galathea, assembly GCA_920104075.1. Classification (NCBI taxonomy): domain Eukaryota; kingdom Metazoa; phylum Arthropoda; class Insecta; order Lepidoptera; family Nymphalidae; genus Melanargia; species Melanargia galathea. The sequence continues at coordinate 287,830 of OV049877.1, forward strand.
TAATCTATGCCATTTTGTAAGTTGCACAGAACAAAAATACTCTCGTAGTTATATCATGAACCTATAGAAGAGGACTTGGCATAATGTCCTATAGAAAATAGTGGATCGGAAAATAGCTTAAGCTTATCAAAATTTTCATAAGTGTGTAAGAGACAACACTACATTTTTAAACATAACAATAAAACAGATCGTGGCAGAAATTTTATTGCACTTCCCTTAAGATGGCCTCCCTAAAATGTATACATGAACACTCACACACGCACAACTTGAGACATCACAATGAACACGCGCCATTTTAGGTTGGGGGATTGTGCGTGTGTGAGTGTATTTTTGGCACGTTTTTAAGGTAGGTATGCCTACTCTACTTATTATTATTATCTCTATGAGTTATATTCAATATTCTTTCGTAACTAATACCTAATCTGTGATTCTTTCTGATACTCTCTAACGAGAGTAAGTTGTAAAGGGCTCTTTACATTTGGCTGGATTCAGTGCACTAAATGAAAAAGACTCTAGAGAAAGACAAGTGTAAAGGCATTCAGACAGTAAGACACACTAATTAGACAGTCAGAGTCGACACTGCAGTTAGCATGCTGAATCCAGCCAAGTGTAAAGCGATTTAGCCAAAAAAATACGTTCAGTTGTCCGCTGACCGCCACTCGAGGTGGAGTGCCCACACATCCAGTACCTATAATATCGCTTCATTAGTCGTCGAACGCAGCGCCTTTGAGGAGCGTTATCTATAATAATATACAGAGGCTTGTCTTGACTGACTGACTTATTATCAACGCACTGCCTAAACCACTGAAGCTAGAAACTTGAAATTTCTTCCTTTTATGACGTAGGCGCACACTAAGAAAGGATTATTGCGAATTATACCCCTAAGGTGGTTAAATAGGGGATGAAAGTTTAAATGAAAGTCCGTCATTTATCAAGTTATGTCCATGAAAATCGGTTTTTGTACCTATTGTCAGTTAAAAATAAAGAATTACGTGTTTCTGGAATTTTGGAAATTCTACCCCCAAGTGGGTAGGGGGTAAGGGTAGAGGATGAAATTTATAAGAATCCAAGCGGACAAAGTCACTGGCATCAGCTAGTGTATACTACATTTACTTTTTGAGCAGCGATGTCGAAAGAAAAAATGTAATAAAATATATAGTTAATTCGTTGTAGATAGTTTTTGTCTAAAAAGCAAATATTTTTTTCATCCAACACTTCCTACGTCTTTTTTTATTAATTAAAATCGAGATCGACGCAACCATAGCCAAGGCGAGCCCTATTCTTTGATATTTTGATGGTCCCATGGGGCCATGACATAGAGATAATAATAATATTCATGGGCCATGAGAGCTCTATAAATACGTGTGACAGTTTCGGAATCCTTGGTTATACTGAGTTAGCTAGCTAATGGGGCCTGTCACACTATCAATGGGGGGTGTTACACTATCAGTATTATCACGCGATCCGCGATACGCGATCCAATTATTGATGGTTTGGCCGCTTTTTTGCGTCAATACTGATGGATTTCCGGATGGTCTTGAAATCCGCGATCCGTGGATCGTGATACGGTATTGATAGTGTGACAGGCCCCAATACCGTATCACGATCCACGGATCGCGGATTTCAAGACCATCCGGAAATCCATCAGTATTGACGCAAAAAAGCGGCCAAACCATCAATAATTGGATCGCGTATCGCGGATCGCGTGATAATACTGATAGTGTAACACCCCCCAATTAGATCAAGTGTAAGTGTCTGAATTCAGTCACACTGAATCCAGCCAAATGTAAAGCCGGTTTAAGTGTGATAATTAATGTGATTTGTACAAGATTTGAACGTTTCGATGAAAAAGACTTCGTTTTTTTAATGGTTATTAAAATCCAAATTCAATTACACTTACTTTAAAGCACTTTGAAGTCAACTTTCCATTGAGTAGGTCTTATAAACGAGTATTATTCTTGTGTTTGAACTTCGCGACTTCTCGCAGTAGGTAGTATAAAATGAGTGACGACGATGTAACAATCATGGAAGTGGATGAAGCGGAACCTCAGGCGAGCAAGCCAGCGGCCGGGCCGAGCAAGGCGGCGGGTGGGCCGAGCAAGCCCGCTTCCACTCTGCCGTGGATAGAGAAGTACCGGCCGCAGAGTTTCCACGACATCGTCGGCAACGAGGACACGGTGTCGCGGCTGGCGGTGTTCGCGCGCACCGGCAACGCGCCCAACATCATCATCGCGGGCCCGCCCGGCGTCGGCAAGACCACCACCATCCTGTGCCTGGCGCGCGCGCTGCTCGGCGCCGCGTTCCGGGACGCCGTGCTGGAGCTCAACGCGTCCAACGACCGCGGGATCGACGTCGTGCGAAATAAGATCAAAATGTTTGCACAACAAAAAGTTAGTGCATGTTACAGTTAAAGTATTAGCTGACAATGTGTTGTTGCTTCTCTGTGACCCTCCATACTTCGCTTTGCTCTGATGAGTAGTTCTGTCAACATCAATGGAAAAGACAGTTTGTAGGGTTGTGAATACTTCTGAATAGTTTAATCTAGCTAGATATATTATAAACTAGACGATGCCCACGGCTTCGCCCGTGTGGATTTAGGTTTTTAAAAATCCCATGGGAACTTTTGATTTTTCAGAACAAAAAGTAGCCTATCTGTAGTAACCTGTCCCCAAAACGGAAAAATTCCGTGGGATCCCCACGATTTCGGAATACAATTCCTTACAGCATCAGGGTTGAGGAGTTGGACATGTACCTACTCAGTAGCTCAGTAGCTGTACCTACTCAGAGTTCATTCAACAATAAAGTCTTTAATTAGTATCCCCAATATCAATTTAAATAACCGACAGTGCCTAAATCCCATTAGTTTTGGGGTTCCCCCCCTACAGCATCAGGATTGAGGAGTTGGAATCTAAATTTTTTGTAGGACAGTGTCGCAATGTTTCTCTATCGATTAAAAAAAAAATTACGCAAATCGGTTCAGAAATCTCGGAGATATCGGTGTACATAGGTAGAAAAACACAACTCCTCCTTTTTTGAAAGTCGGTTAAAAAAGTAGCCTATGTTACTCCCTGACTAATTCTCTACTTGTATGTGAAAGTCCCGTCAAAATCGGTTCAGCCGTTCCGAAGATTAGCCCGTTCAAACAGACAGACAGACAGACAGACAGACAGACAGACAGACAGACAGACAGACAAAAATTTTAAAAACGTGTGATTCGGTTATGGTATCGTTCAAATAACCATATGAGCTTAATATGAGGTAGTTATTTCGATATTACAGACAGACACTTCAATTTTATTTATTAGTATAGATGCACAATTGTCTGGCCCTTTCACAACCAAATTGTCAAGCCAACCTTGAAGTTTGGCACTGGGACAGTATAAGTTGTGTTATAATCTACTCTGTGCACTACTGGACAGGAGACTTGATAAGTACATCAAGTCCACAGCAATGAAATTACAAACTTGCCCTGAGCCCTTGTTTGGAGATTTTGATTTATTGTGTTTATGAAATAAATTAAAAAATTTTGTCTCGTCTGATATCTGTTTATTGTCACTTCCAGGTAACCTTGCCACCGGGAAGGCACAAGATAGTGATCCTGGACGAGGCAGACAGCATGACGGACGGCGCCCAGCAGGCGCTGCGCCGCACCATGGAGCTGTACTCCAGCACCACACGCTTTGCACTGGCCGCCAACAACAGCGAGAAGATCATTGAGCCCATACAGTCACGCTGTGCCGTGCTGCGCTACACCAAGCTCACCGATGCACAGATATTGGCCAAGGTGTGCCTTCTGCATCCTATCATCACGTCACAGGGAACAGCTCTCAGCCAGGGCTAATTTGAACCACAAAGTACTAACTTTTTTAATGTCATATACAGGAGGTCCCATCATTCAAGGTCAAGCAGGAAATACGACAGGAAAATTAAACAATATCTATAGTCTAGAACTGACAAACAAACTGACAACTGCCAAATGCTTCCTGTCTCCTTATCAAAGTTTTGAAATATTTCAGATAATAGAAGTGTGCGAGAAAGAGAACCTCACTTACACAGAGGAGGGTGTAAACGCAGTGGTGTTCACGGCGCAGGGCGACCTGCGCGCCGCGCTCAACAACCTGCAGTCCACGGCGCAGGGCTTCGGCCACATCAGCCCCGACCACGTGTTCAAGGTGTGCGACGAGCCGCACCCCATGCTGGTGCGCAGCATGCTGGAGGCCTGCATGCGCCGGGACATGCACGCCGCGTACAAGGTGCGTGCTACGTGTGATGGAATCATGTTCATCAGTATCAATTCATTTAGCTAGGCACATTTACTAGATACTTACTCTCAGTTCCTGTGCATAATAAGCATGCCATATTACCGAATTTATGGCAAGAAGTTTACACATATGAATTAACGATAATTGAGTGTCTAAAATCAGTCCAGTTGTTGTAATGTTTGAGTTAGTCACATCTGTGACCTGTGTCTGAGTCACACTCGAGACGTGATGGTGTGTATTGCGCAGGTGATCGCCAAGCTGGTGAAGCTGGGCTACGCGGCCGAGGACATCGTCAGCAACGTGTTCCGCGTGTGCAAGACGCTGGACGCGCCCGAGCCGCTGCGGCTCGCCTTCATCCGCGAGATCGGCGAGACGCACATGCGCGTCGCGGACGGGCTCTCCTCGCCGCTGCAGCTGGCCGCTCTGCTGGCGAGGATGTGTCGCGCCGCGCACTGACTGCGCCTGCCGCCCGCCGTCCGCAGACGCCAGCGGAGCCCTCTACCAAAGTGGCCAGTTATCGTGTTAGGACTGCTTCCAAACTCGGAGATTTACTCATATACATGATGGATGACAACAGTCTACTGACACTTATTTGATAGCTTTTAAAAAAAAGTGAATTAACATTGTTACAAGTTGCAATGATGTGGCTGTGGATCGGCAGGTCGATGCTATATACCTTGCCGAGTGAACTAAAAACTATAAGAAATGTGTAATTGTGAGTGTTGTAATAGTAGTTTATGAAACGGTTGCATAATAGAGGTTATTAAAACACGAGTGTTAGTTTAAAAAACGAGCCGCAGGCGAGTTTTTTAATAGTATTACACGAGTGTTTTAATAACTAATTATGTAGAGTTTCATACACTACTTTATCTAAGCTCATCAATAGGTATCTTACGTATAAAAGAAAAGACTAAGAAATTAACAAAATTATTTATTATAATAAGTATTCATGTTTTGGATATTGCAATTTATAAATGTACTCAATTCTTCAGGGGAGAACGTTTTTGCATTTTTTCCCTTAAAGCCCTGCGATTTTCTTTTTAAAACAGCAATCAGTCTTGTGTATTTAATAATATCGATTTGGTTGTAGATACTCAATATACTTTTGAGCATTGAGTATTTAGCCCATAAGGACAAAGACTTAAATTTATTTGATAATTCTTGGAAATATGCTAGCATTACATTTTCTGAAAATGAAGTGGTTTTTTTCAAAATTTTCCAACTCATAAAATCTTGGTAACATTTATCGTAAATTTTCTTTGATTTTGCTGGCAAAAGATTATTTGTCATTCCCGATGCTATTTCCAGAATGTCTGGTGGAGTTAAATTCTCTTCAGTATCACTGCTAGACATTTTTCCGCGCAACAAAAATCACTTGCAAAATTTTGAGTTACAAAAACTGAATAGTAAATAAATAATAAATTAAAAATTTAAATAATAGGCGCCAAAATTCAATTGTCAATTTCGAATGTGCGGTGCGTGCAGTGCGTCTATGGTCAATTATGGTAGCACTACACTCTGTCCTCTGGCCGCATCTTGCTACCGCCACACTTTCGCAGTAGTAGTAATAGGGTAACTTTGATAGCGGGATAATCATTGTAAGTAACAAAATTAAACTAACTAACTATTGTAAACTAACTATTGTACCTATTTCTTTTAAAATGTTTCTTTTGTTTAATTTATGTTTTTTTGGTGTACAATAAAGTATTAAATAATAATAATAATAATAAACACCCGGCATGGCTCAAAAATACCAGAACCCAGTGCCTGTACTATAATGTAGAAAAAATTATTTTTTAACATTGTTTTGCAATAATTTCCTAACAAAGTAGTGTTATAATGAACTTTTTTAATTTTTTTTTTAAATATTATAGATGTATGTGAATAAAGTAGTCCAATATATGACACATTTTGATTTCATATTCGGAATTTTATGATATGAGAGTAGATAAACTATATTTATCTACACCCATGCTTTAAATCCTCTATTAAAGATTCTGGAACAGTTAGCTTATTGCCAACTTTAGAACACACAATGTTGTAACAACCATTACATCATTCAAACGAGTGTTGTAATGAAATTCAGTACAATATTACATCATCCGTTTTTAACCCCGACGCAAATACGACGGGGTGTTAAGTTTGACTTGTCTGTGTGTGTGTCTGTTCCCCCATAGCGCTCAAACATGTGAACCGGCTTGAGGTGGGAATAGGGGTGTGGGCGTGGGCGTGGGCGTGGGCGAGGGGTTGGGTGTGGGCGTGTTCGTGGGTTGGGCGTGAGTTAGGTGTGGATGTGGTTGTGGGTGTGTGTATGTGCGTGTGTGTGTGTGTGTGTGTTGTGTGTGTGTGTGTCTGTCTGTTCGCCTGTAGCGCTCAAACGGGTGAACCGGTTTGAATGCGGGGGTGAGGATGGGGGTGTGGGTGTGTATCTGTTCCCCCGTAGCGCTCAAACCAATTTGAATGCGGGGGTGGGGATGGGGTGTGGGTGTGTGAGTGTGTGTGTGTGTCTGTCTGTTCCACCGTAGTGCTCAAACGGGTGAACCGATTTGAATTTTTGTTTGAAAGGTGAATTATTCGGGAGTGTTCTTAGCTATGTTTCATGAAAATTGGACCGCCACAAAATGGCGGATTACATATTTTTTCACAACTCCCTCAATATGGGTATCAAATGAAAGGGCTTGACTAGTAGATTAACACAATGCAAATTCAAGATGGCTTCAACACAAAATGGCGAATATCGGGGGTTTAGCAGTAAGCTAACTATTTCAGAATCTTATATAGGATTCATATTATGGGTGTAGATAAAGTCTTGTATGCAACTGTTGATAATTAGGTATTAAAACACTCATGTGATACTATTATCACATTCGGCTTCGCCTCATGTGATAAACCCACATTCGTGTTTTAATACCCCTTATTACACAACAGTTGCATAAATAACTAAAAAGTGCCTGATGTATGTAAAAAACTATGTTCCTCTGAATTGAGCAGAGAATTAACATTGTGATTTTGCTCAAGATAATTATTTTCAAAGCAATTAAGCTTGTTTTTCTTTTGAGTTGTTGTCGTTTGTTTAGCTTTCGAGTCTGAATTAGAAACAGTGTGTAAAATATCCTTTAATTCTTTATTTTTGTATAAAATATAGATAACTTTACAAACTGCGAATGAAACATTCTATAAAAGTAAAAATAAACTTACAATATAAGTACATAATTACATTAGTATTATTTATATTCGATTGTAAATATAACCCAAGTGTTCTTATTTATACATATGATGATATAAATCTAAATAATAAGTATTATTACTAAGACGCCATGTGCGTGTCGGTGGCGCTCGGCGGAATGTCGGTGTCCCTGGTGCCGGCGATCATCTTGTTGTGCTCGCCCATCAGGCTCTGCAACATGACAATGGACCTTTTAGTTCTCTGCTCTTAAACCAATACCATCTGCCCAGACGAGGGACAGTCCTTTATTACATAGTGCACACAATGGACTGATAGTACGACAACTACGTAGTACTTATGGGGCGATGACTGTCCTCCGCGGGTTATCAGTCCCTCGTCTGTACAGGCCCATTTGCTGCACGCCTAGCATGACTGACTGATTTACGCTACAGATTTTATCTACTTTGTAGCAGCGAGGAATATGTCTTTCCTATTTCTAGGCAGTCATGCTAGGGTGATACCTAACTAGAAAAATAAACTAAATTTCACAATGTTGGGGAAAACCATTATTTATTTATTCTAATGGCAACACTAACTTAAAAATGTCCTATCTTTTCTGAGAACCTGAAGTGCGATTGTCTAACTTTAGACCATGAAAATTGTATTCATTTGACAGCTTAAACGTACGTTTTCAGCTGTCAAACGGCCAATTCGAATTGTGTACGGAGTTCATAGATGGTTGACGATTGCATGGCTATCATGAATGTCATGGATCGTTATTTTAGACGATGAGTGAATGATTTCATACGATTTGACAGCTAATTCGAATTGTCTAACTTTTTTGAGATCATCGCCTATGTCAAATAATAGCGGTGAGTCTCGGGCCATGATTATCGTTAATCATTTGATGGCATAAGTGTATTGAATTGATTAAAATCTAATTTTCTAACTTTTTAAAACAAATTCCTTAATAAACACCGCAGTAAATATAACTTTTAATTCGACTACGGCAAAGAGACGGACTTTGCGACAAGTCAAGAAGAAAAAAATCGATGCTCTGGAGATGTGGTGCTGAAGGCGAATGTTGGGAATCTCATGGACCGAATTTCGCACCAACATCTCTATACTCCAAGAACTCGGCATCAAACAGCATGTTTCGACGTTAGTACAGAGTCGTATTTCGTGAAGTTCTTAGGACACGACTCCATCGAGCGCCTTGCCGTGCAGGGCGAAGTTGAGGACACCAGACGGCAAGGAAGGTCGCCCATGCGATAGACCGACTAAATTAAATCATGTGGGCGCTCCCTTGTATGAAGGCACCAGGCTGTCGGCCAGCAGCGAAAAGTGGCGAATGCTCGTGAGGCGTATAACATCTGCCCTTAAAGATGTCACTTCTGGATGACCACGACCGCTCTACTAAGAGCGAACGAACAAAGAAGAATAAGTAGGTACCTAGGTGTTTGTGTTTAAATAGGTATGTTCCACCGTAGTGCCTACCCTACGGAGTCGATGTTGATAAATAGTGTCAATAGATTCATTAGTACAATATTAAGTAGGTACATACCTAAGTACCTAAGTAATTTTGTTTGATTAGCCATGCCAGTTTAATCAGTTAGGTACCTACCTTGTTACAGTTTTATTTACAATAATTAATTGCTATGTTTTAAGTTTTCTGTTTCATCATAGTTTAAACCTTGTAAGTAAATATTTGGTGACAATCTTTTTGCTATTAAATCTATTCATATCATATAATATGGAAAGTTTTATTTAATTTATTGTACCTATATGGTCTTCTCTATAGGTAGGTATATTTTAATATTTATGATATGACCTACTGGGTATCTATTAGGTACTAGATAGGTAGGCTACGAACACTATCTGCAGTTTTCACCACCCTTACCCGTTTTGCTAGGTACTCTTAGTACAACAAGTGTGTGGCCTAAGTGACTGATGCCCTCAACCAGCCACAAATGTTGCAGCAGCCCATAAAATTCCCCAGTAACATTCAAGAGAGAAGGGCTGTTATGAAGGGGTAAAAGCTGCATGTTATACTTTTTTATCCTATAGTACAAATCATCAAATACCTACTAGGATAGTATAATAATAAATATTTTTTAGATTCTTGGACATAATTTGGCTTCCCAGTAGCGTGGAATGTGTGGATCGTACCCACATTGCTATCATATGGCCCCACCTTTATGAGAAAACTAGCGGTCCGCCCCAGCTTCGCCCATGGTATATAATATATATATAGCCTATAGCACTCAGGGATCACGTACATATCCAACTGTGAAATAATTTTTGAAATTGGTCCAGTAGTTCCTGAGACTATCTTTAATAGCAGCCTAAGGTGGAATGCGCTTGCCTATAAGGTATTCTACACCTACCTACCTATTCAATCTTATTTTGAAAGTCCTAATATTATCCCCACAGATTATGAATAGAATAGAAAAGTTTTTTATTCAAATAAACTTTTACAAGTACTTTTGAATCATCAATTGAATCTACCACTGGTTCGGAATGCCGTTCCAACCGAGAAGAACCAGTAAGAAACTCGGCGGTTGCTCTTTTAAAAAATAACAATACAACAATTTATGTACATGATTGAAATGCTGTCTCGTGCATTGCTGGAACAAGATTAAATCCATGCTTTTTTATCATTTATATAATCTTCAATTGTATAATATGCTTTTTTTTATGAGCATACTTTTAATAGAGTTCTTAAACTTGTGTAAAGGCAAGTCTAAGACATATTTTTTATTCGGATAAACTTTTACAAGTGCTTTTGAATCGACAAATGAATCTATCACTGGTTCGGAATGGTGCTTACAATTCTACACATGTTAAGAAGGGCAGACTAAAGTAATCCATTTCCGACGGTGGCACCCGTTCACGAGCATGACCCATGATCCAGCCATTGCTTTGCTCAACCATATTTGAGGGAACGTAACAACCCGCACCACACGACACCACCACAGAAATGTTTAAAGAGAGCGTGACATACTTAGCTCCTTAACTCCTTATGCCGCCGCCGATATTATGTAAATTGATATAATGAGGTTAAATACTTAATGTGTAATGATTAAATAAAACCTGTATGAATATACATATATCTTTTTTATTTCTGATTATTCATGGCAGGTTACACTGGAACTGTAGTGTTCTAGAGTGCTCTGCCCAAACAAAAGAAAAACAATAAATAAATTTACATTTTAATCTAATCTTACCTACTACATAGGAATATTTATATACTTAAGTTAAAAGTTCCTATGTAAGTAGGTAAATAATTTACCTATATGTATATTATATAGGAACTTTTAACTTAATATAATTTACAAGTTCCTCCTACATTGGTAGGTAATTAACCTACTTACATGCTAAATAATTTAAAATGTCAATCACAGCCAACTTAGTACTATTAGCATGGTTGTTACATTTTAACCAAAAATTACATAAGAACAGCCACTTTTATTATCTATAACACTACCATGCCCAAGGCAAGGTGGTGTCACTTACACAAGTGAAGGCTCTATTAGGCCTCCTGGAAGTCAATGTGGGTATGGGCAGGAGAACGTAATATGCTGGGGGATGCCTTGGCCAACCAGCATGTGGACGACTTTTGGGTGAATGTGGCAGCAACCCTAACTAGCCACTGTACAAAATAGGGTTTGTTATTATCTACAGAAACAGTTTAATTATTTACCACAGTACAGTCATTGAATGGCAATCAAATACAACTAGATATTATATTAAAGTGAGATACAAACTCAACCAAGTATATCCTACTTATCACTTTAATTAAGTATGAAAACTATTAGCTATAATAGAAAAACATTCCCAAGGTTTTTGTCATCAAAGTAGTTTTGTACATGGAATAAGATTTTTCAATAAGCTTAAATAGGTACTTTTATAAAAAAAAACTTTTAACTTCGACAAAATGTCTTAGTTTATTAAAAAAAACATGTACAATTAGTGTAGACAACCATATTATGACCAAAAGCAGTCTTGTTTTCTTGAGATGATAACGAGTCAGTGTTTCTAATCACTTTATTTATTTAAATTTTACACATAAATAAGTAATAAGTTTAACATGAATTCTATGCATAGTCATATCATGTGTTGCATCTCTCTATTGCAGTGTTTAACTGCCTCATTGGTCTATTGCAGTGTTTCTTAAGTTACAAGTAGTTACAAGTAAGGCCATGGAACTAACACTGAGTCTACGGCAAGCTTACCTAACATAATGCATTAGTATGAAAATTGGTAATAAATATAAATACAATACAATAATTATGTAAATACAATAATTATGTTGTGAGTAAATACAGAGGCGGCGGAAGGCGTGGGCGTCGTGGGCCCAGGCCCACGGCCTCGCACTCCGGAGGGCCTCGCGCCCTGGAGGTTACTCACGTAGTATAGTAGGTGCCTACTATGATTTTGTATGAATAAAAATTTCAGAGGGCCTCGGAAAATATATCTTGCCCACATAAAATTTAGGTCTTGCCCCGCCACTGAGTAAGTACTGTGTACAATTTGATGTTCCAATCCAGCATAAGCAACAGCAAATAATAGAAGCTGGTAAACGCTAAACCTCATTTTTTATCTTTTCGGAAAGGATCAGTCGGCTCTTTCATATTTTGAGAGAGGTCCATGACTAGAAAAAGGTCAAGAAACTACTCTAGTGGTTAGCTCGTTCGACTGCGGATTGTGGCGTTTTTGCTGTTAGGAGTCACCACGCTTGCCTGAAACAAGAGATGGTTGTTATGAAGATAATAAAATATGAATAATATTTATTTTTTGTAGGAAAATTATGAATTATGGTCCTAAAGCTTACTTGGTTGTTGTTGTTGTTTGTTTGTAGTATGGCTTTTAGTTGTGTAGTAACACAGCACAATTCACTTCACCAGTATTGAGTAGCTTGGAGAAAACACAAGAACACAATCTACTGCTGACACTGAATTTTCCATATTCAGGATAAAATAGTGAAGTTATTGTAAGTACTTGAGAGTTGATAACCTAAAACATCACAATAAGAAACATTAAACATACATTTACGTAAACATAAATAATAATCTTACGTAAATCTATAAAATATACCTACTACATAATATTTTTACAATTTCATTTTGTTAGATATAGGTAACTAGATGATGACCGCGGGCCTGACTTCGTCTGCGTGGATTGAGGTTTATTCCACCTCACTGAGGTTCCCGCGGGAACTCCTTTATTTTCCGCGATAAAAAGTTACTTGCTTGTGTTAATTCAGAGTATAATCTATCGCCGTTCCAAACAGCCAAATCCGTTCAGCAGTTTTTGCGTGAAAGAGTAACAAACATCCATACATACCAACTTTGCCGTTTATAATATTAATTAGAATAAAATACACAAAAGTTTTACATAGGGACTAAACACTAATAATACACTAACACCCGTTAGAGCCTATGGAGAAGTTTGGGCAGAAGAGGATAAGAGAAGAAGACCCTTCATCCAAACCACATTCACATATAGAGCTATATTTGATTTGTGGCTGTCCTTCTTTATTTTTTGTTGAAAAATTTACGAAAATTTATTAATTCGTAAATAACATTGAGTAAATAAACACTAAACTGTCATAAATACATTGACATTGACACTTACATTGACACTTGATGTCATAATTAACCATTATACAGATAACAAAACAAGTCCACTAACGCCAACTATTGTTCAGAATTAGTAAGCTCGATCATAATTCACTGGTCTGCGTTTTGTTACATAATTTGCATATAGATATTAACGTTGGAATTCTATGTTTGAAGTTATGAAAGTTAATTTTCATTATGAAATTAATATGCTATCGTAATAAGTTCCATTGTTTTTGTGTCCGACATAATTGTTAAAAACATAAAAAATTGAGTTTCACTGATGCTATTTGTATAATAAAACTCAATTCCATGATACGTTTTTAAGCCACCGGTCACTTTTCGCTCTTCATTTGATGGACAGTTTTACGCAATTCGAATTTTTCTTGACCATCAATGACCGATCGTCTAAAATAACCATCATGGTTCAAACCTTACACAATCGCACTTCTGAGAACCAGCGTGACCACATATGGTAGATTTCTACTTTTTTGGTAGATTTAAGGCTTGTTGTGGTAGTTAAAAATTGTTGGGTAGATTATGGTATAATTACACATTTTTGATTTTTTTCCCGGTAGATTTGGTAGATTTTGGATCAAGTATATAGAAACTTTCTGTTTACTTAGTAAGATTTTCGGGGCGGGGTTTCCCCGTCCATAACAGGCCATAACTAGTCTTGTTTTGTTTATCTTCTTTGCCCGTTTGCAAGTAGGCACGTCTACGTAAACTTTAAACTTGATGTACCTATATATACGACTTAACACGAGATTGTACGAATATTATGAGCTGAAGAGCACATAATATTATCGAGAGCGATTTCTTTGTTTTGTAATTTAATTTATCACCATGAAAAGAAAATACAGAAGGCCAGTGGCGTAGCGTACCTTGATGGGGGCCCCGTATAAAAATTTGTTTGGGGGGTTTGGTAAATAGCTGATGATGACTTTAGTTTTTCTAAAGATTCTGCCTCTATGGACAATAATGACGCACATCGGGGGCCCCGCGGCTTGGGGGCCCCGTGTAATTGATACGGCAGATACGGTGGTAGCTACGCCCCTGTAGAAGGCAATATCGTACGGAGTGGGAGCAAAACCCTTTATTTTCAAAGTGGTTGACTAAATCATCGGAAGGAGACAACGCCTTTTGTAAAGCCTGCAATTGCAATATTCTTCCACGGATAGCGTCTCTTAAGGAACATGAAAATTCAGCTAAACACCAAAAAAACTTCAAAGTAATTTCTGGAACACCTAACTTCCTAAGGTATGTAGGTACTTGCCTACGTAAAATAATAATAACAATTGACAGTCACACATCTGACAGTAATGAGTGACAGTTATCAGAAGTTTGACCTAAAATTGGTGCTGCCATTTAAAATTATCGGCATTTTATGATTTTTTACTTTCGTTGGCCAGACTGTAATGAAATATAGTTTTATTTCATCTCTAATTTATCATATTAGTGAGGTAGATTTGTGGTAGTTTTTACCAAGACTGTGGTATATTTCGGTAGTTTTTTTAAGCTACAGAAGTAGATTGACTAATTTAAATGTGGTCACACTGCTGAGAACATCCCCAAGGTGACTCTAGATTATAGTCTACTGACTCTAGACTATAGAGGAGTATGTGTTCTGTGGTCTAGTCTAGAAGAACACTGTTGTAGGTCGAGTGGTGTAACAAACGCCCATGACCCTGCCTGTTGCTGAGATGTCGTAAAAGTTAGAATTCTATAAAAATCTCTAAATTGAAATTCGGCTGCCAACCTCAGATAGATATGTATGTGAGCAAGATAAAATTTAGGAAATAATAATCACGGAAATTGGTTAATTACCAGTACACGGCAGGTGGGTATATTTGGGCGTTTGGCAGTTATATTGTGGTGAATTTGTCGACAGCATTTCCCTCATAATGGCTCAATGGTTCTTAGGATATGGATGGATACGGTATCGTTGGCTTGTGTTCGCGGGCCGAGTGTCATAGGCTATGTCAGTGAGGTGTAATAAATAAAGAGTAGAAGCGTCATATAAACTGTTCTCAGAAAAACGTAACCACTTTTGAGTTTCAAAGACGTAGCTTTGAAACTAACAAATACGCCAAGTAAACTTTGAGTAAACTATATTTGTCTCGTTTCCTCTGCCCTCAAACTAATTACGTTAGAAAAGGACAAGACATTGCAATTAGACAAACGATTAGAGTTACCAGTATCAGGAATAATTTCCCACAAAAGAACGATTTCCCCCAAAAAATTATTTGAGTTTATGAGATTTAATAATTAAATTAGATTTATTAAAATTTTCAATATAAACCATATAGAATTAAATAAGGATTATTAATAGGAAAAAAATATTTAAATGCGTGAACGTAAATAACTTTATTTAAATCTTTTATCTATCTATCTATACTATACTACTAATAAATAAAATTGAAGTGTCTGTCTGTAATTTCGAAATAACTACCTCATATTAAGCTCATTTGGTTATTTGAACGGTACCATAACCGAATCATACGTTTTTAAAATTTTTGTCTGTCTGTCTGTCTGTTTGAACGAGCTAATCTTCGGAACGGCTGAACCGATTTTGACGGGACTTTCACATACAAGTAGATAATTAACCAGGGAGTAACATAGGCTACTTTTTTAACCGACTTTCAGAAAAGGAGGAGTTGTGTTTTTCTACCTATGTACACCGATATCTCCGAGATTTCTGAACCGATTTGAGTATTTTTTTTTAATCGATAGAACACCATTGCGACACTGTTCTAAAAAAAATTTGGATTCCAACTCTTCAATCCTGATGCTGTAGAGGACCTGATCCCCAAAACTAATGGGGTTTAGGAACTGTCGGTTATTTAAATTGATATTGGTGATACCAATTAAAGACTTTATCGTTGAATGAACTCGAGTAGGTATATATACAACTCCTCAACCCTGATGCTGTAAGGAATTGATTTCCGAAATCGTAGGGATCCCACGGAATTTTTCCGTTTTGGGGATGGGTTACTGCAGATAGGCTACTTTTTGTTCTGGAAAATCAAAAGTTCCCACGGGATTTTTAAAAACCTAAATCCACACAGGTGAAGCCATGGGCATTATCTAGTTAATAATAAAACTGTAACAGGTCCAATTCTGAAATTTTGAAGATATTTTGAAATTTATTGAACCAATCAAAAATATTAGTTATATATGGGTACGTTTATGATCACTAGGTATGTATATGTATACTAATATCTTTCTGAAAGTTTGTAAATTACGATAGTGAAAAAATTATCAAAATCGGTTCATTGGTTTTTGAAATAATCGCGAACATACGGGTCGAATATATAACCTTCTTTTTTGAACTCGCTTAGTAAGAAATCATTATACCTACTTCTAACTATTTTGTATGATCACATAAATTACTGATTTACTTACGTTTGCCTTATAGGTACGTACGTACGTTCATCATTCGCTTTTTCATTCACTAATTTCCCAACAATGTAGGGAAAATCAAAATAGTTTTTACTGGCAACACTTATAGTAAAAATAATGCGCGGTAAATTTATGTTTTTATTACGTGTTGTTTTGGATAATCGGAATTAAATAAAACAAACTTACTTGTGAAAAGTAACACCAGTTGCTTTATTATCTTTTTCTGACCGTGACAAACAAATTTTAACAACACATTTCACCATCTTGACAAATTGTGTGGCAAGTAACAGTTACGTTCGTGTTCACTCGGACGTCGGGCTGGCAACTGAAGTCGTAGGTGCCCATTGACATATGCGAAGTAGCGATGAGTCGGTGCTTTAGAATGCTGATCTAGTTAAGGTAAAACATCATTGGGCTATGTAGTACCGACTAACGTCATGACAAATTCAATATGGTGCATTTGAGAAAAACCGATTCAATTGGTCGATTTTTATTACCCTACTGAATAGGCGAGATGATTTTATGAATGTCCTCCGCGTCGCATCGTTCAGTAAAGTGAAACAGCATGAGACGTTTACCGGTGGACGCGTGCGAGAGAGCGAGCCAGCACTAGTGCAGCAGTTGCTGCTGCAGCACGGGCACGCCCGCGATCATCTTCTGGTGCTCGTCGCTCAGCGCCTGTCGCACAACACGCGCTCAACAAACAGACACACAAACAAACAAACAAACCTGAACCTTGTATACCCAACCACTCCACCACACCGTGTCCACTACGCCACAGCCCACACATGTCCAGCTCCAGTGTAAAGTATAATATAGTATGGTTAGTACAATCAATAGGTTAGTTTGCAGTAAGTGCATCACTCATGTCAAATACAAATCTACAAAAAAAATCTTTTTTGCAACAAATGATACCTGTGTAGGTATGATGTTTTTTTTTTCACTGAAATTCAATAGTAAGCTACCTAGCTTTTAGGTGAAAATATTAAAATATTTTTCGAGATTATTATCAAAAATAGAAAAGTAAAGTAAATTAGGTGTGTATAATGTGTGCATAATTAATTTGAAGCGATATTTACAGAAAATTCAGGCTTGAAGCGTGTACCCACTCGACACCTCTCCCACACCACTCGACCACTCCCACATGCAAGAAACTTTACGGTATATTCTTACATTTTAAGTTTAAGCATTTGAATAAGTATTGTTCAGTAAACACCATACTATACCAGTTCCTAGCATGACCGGCAAGAAATGTCACGCACGAGACTAGATAAATGAATTCATAATAATGACGAACAGTTTTTTATAGTTAAAAAAAAAAGATCGGTAAAAGTGGTCATGCTAGGCCTGCAGAAGCGCATACAACAGCACAAGGGCATGCACACTGCACAGTCGACGAGAGTTTTCAGACGCCATGGTGGTCGCCGAATTGTGCTAGTTGCGACTGTTGTTGACCCTGTATTCGACTGTACAATATTCCCTGCATGAAGTTACAGCGATGCCTCACGGCGCGATGCTGTGTCGCTCCTGCAATCTGCAGCGCTTGTGCGGCGTCTTATTTAGAAAATCCACGATAAAGTAATAGTAAGATGCTTTACATGAATATTCACGCATAAGGCGTGGTCAGATCGCGTGTGTAGTTTATAAACCGTGTGCTTCGTCCTTGTCGGTGTCGGCGTACACGGTAGCACGGTAGTATAGGTACAAGCGCTAAGTCACCTTGAAGTAGTTGACGGTCTTGACGCGCAGCTCCTGCGTGGCGGCCTCGTCGCACACGAACAGCGTCTGCGCGTGCTGCTGGAACGCGGACACGGTCCACATGTGGTTGACGCCCTCCTCCACCGCCTTGGCGAGCGCGAGCGCCTTGTGCGCGCCCGTGATCAGGATCATGACCTCGCGCGCGTCCATCACCGTGCCCACGCCCACGGTGAGCGCCTGCCGCGGCACCTTGTCGATGTCGTCGCCGAAGAAGCGCTTGTTGGCCTCGAGCGTGTCGCGCGCGAGCGTCTTGACGCGCGTGCGCGACACCAGCGAGGAGCCGGGCTCGTTGAACGCGATGTGGCCGTCGGGCCCAATGCCGCCCACGAACAGGCGCACGCCGCCCGCCTCGCGGATCAGCTGCTCGAAGCGCCGGCACTCGGCCGCCAGGTCGGCCGCGTTGCCGTCCAGCACGTGCGCGTGCGCCGGCGAGATGTCCACGTGCTTGAAGAACTCGTTCCACATGTAGTAGTGGTACGACTCGGGGTGGTCGCGCGGCAGCCCTGCGATCCATCCCGCAATCAATACTAATATTATAAATGCAAAAGAACGCGCCGCAATAGGGCTACGGATCCACGTGATTTTTGCATGTTGAAAACATGACACGAGATAATTCATTCCGTGAAAACAAAGGGTTCTGGAATTTTTAAAGCCTGACTCAAAAGCGTGGGTGATTCGTGGGTGAAACCTAATCTTCTATCTATAATATAATAATACTGTAACAGATCCAATTCTGTACATTGAAGATATTTTGAAAATTTTTATTGGAGGGCACTCTATAATCGATACTGATGCCAAAACTGCAATTTTTTTCATTTTTGTCTGTCTGTCTGTATCTTGGCCGCGCATCACGCCGAAACTACTGAATGGATTCGAATGAAACTTGGTATGATTTTAGTTTATACTCCGAGGTAGGACATAGGGTACTTTTTATGCCGAAATTCAGCACGGTTCCTTTGGGAGAGGGGAAGAAAGTTAAAACGTGTATTTAGCTGTAATTCATTAACGCGTCGTTCGATTTTACTCATTCTTTTTTTGTTAGAAAGGTAATACTTTAAGTATTGTTCCGTAAATATTTCAAGGTCATAGGTTTTTTAGTTCAGAAATGACAGACATTTATTGGGTTCAAATAACTTGGGACCCGGATCTTTGAACGTACGGCTTATTTTAAACTGGTGTGCGTTTAAATTTATGTTTCTATCTATCTATTTGTTCCAGCTAATTTCTGAAACAGCTGGATCGATTTTGACGGAACTTTCAATACAATGAATATAAAATTATTTTGCTATAATCCGCTAACAGTGACAAATTTGTAGGCACAACACCACACAATCTTGTAGGCACAACACCACACAATCTTGTAGGCACAACACCACACAAATTGCCTACAAGATTGTGTGGTGTTGTGCCTACAAGATTGTGTGGTGTTGTGCCTACAAATTTGTCACTGTTAGCGGATTATAGCAAAATAATTTTATATTCATTGTATATCATGGAATTCCGCAAAGTAACGCCTGCTTCCATTCAACGGAACTTTCAATGGCAGATAGGTGATGTTATAAGGAGTAACTTAGGCTAAATTTAGTTTAGGTACAAAAAAGGATTATGGGATCCAATCCGATCCTATATAAAAACCTATATCCACGCGGACGAAGTCGCGGGGATCAGCTAGTAGGTAATAAAATAATTTCAAGAAACACGTCACCGTAAATTAGATACGAATCAGCCACTTCGTAAACCATCCGTCTCCGGAGTAGTTCCAACTCTGATCGCATCACCGGGACATTGACCGTTGACCGCCCCCGCGGAGAGGTGACGTACCGACATACTCGTCCATGTTGAAGGTGGTGACGTGCTTGAAGGACAGGCGGCCCTCCTTGTGGAACTGGATGAGGCGGCGGTACATGCCGAGCGGCGTGCCGCCCGTGGGCAGCCCCAGCACGAAGCGGCGCTCCGGGCCCGGCGCGAACTCCGTGATGCGCTGCAGCACGAAGCGCGCCGCCCAGTCCGCCACCACGTCCGCGTCCTCCAGGATGATGAGCCGCATCGCTGCTGCTGCTACTCACTCACTAGTCGCCGCCGTGCCTCCCGTCACTTGCTGCAATCAATCATTGTGTTTGTTGAGATGGTGCAAAGTTACGAGTATAGTAGCAGCCAGCAGGTATCCTACACCATGTTATCTGGAGGAGATCGTTTCAAACGACAAGGCCGCCTCTGCGCAATTTATTTTATGGTTTACGCATACTGTGTGATTTTGTTTCTTTCTACTTAGGTACTTGTTGCAATAAAGCCACGTTGCTCGTTTTCAGCGACAATACCAAAATTTGAAGGAACACCTGAACCTGAAGACGTCTTACAGCGACGACCGATACGCTACGGATGACGTCTAGATTTAGGTTGCGCCTTACACTAAGGCATCCCTAGATAATAATGTGTACCGTCGATCGAATAAATAAGCTGCAGTTGTTTCGAAATAAGACAGATAGGTGCAGATAAGATGTCGTTGTCCCACGCCTGCCTTGTACTCGTACCAATAACTAATCTCCTGTCAGCGGTCTCGCGCGAGTTCAATACGCCCATTTACAGCGATAACATAAAAATGCGACAGGTTCATTATATTTATTACCGACTGATCGATCCTAAGTATTGACCAGCAGGCAGCGGGGCCCCGGCCGCGGCAAAGTGCGGTTCGCTCATCACGACTCACGTCGAGACCAAAAGTCGTGGCCTTCGCCCCTCATCCAAGTAGGAGGATATATTCAATACAAGTTATACAAAAGGTAGGTAGGTATACCAACGCCAAACCAACGCAGACCTGTGGCCAGCTTCATGTAAACACTTATTAAAAATCCTTGACGTAGTATATCTAAGTATGTAGGTAAAGATCAACCAGAATCTCATGAAAAATAGAGAAATTAAATTTTGTAGTAAGCAACACTAGGTTAACTCGGCTGCCCTAGTGATAAACAAAGTAATTACATTCAGAACACCTTACCTGGGATCGTTTCACGAAACGAAAAATCAAGCAACTGCATTTTAAATACAAAAACAAAGTAATCAACATCCAATTACTTTGTTTTTGTGTTGTGCTTGTTGTTTACTTGGTTTTTGCATTTATATTCCAGGTTAGCGAGTGCAGTTACTTTGTTTGGGCAATTTAAAGGACATGGCCGAAAATTGCCCCAGTACTGTCCAGAGATGAAATCTATGTCATTAGTTAATACAAATCTTCTATTTATAGAATAAGAAAGTTACACATAGATTAGCAGTCGTGGATTAAAATTATGAAGGTTCAAAAAGTATTGATATTGTTGAAACTTTGAAGCCTCATAAATCTTAAATAATCATTTAAACGGAAAAATGATCTAGGAAACCTAACTATGAATTCAAAAGACCTATTTAGTGATACCCCACTTGCCATAATTCATCGACTTTATTTTTTTATTTGTTCCAATATGGCGTCTAGTGGTCCTCATAATATTGTTTTTTCATTTCATATATAGTGTGTGCGTGAGTAAGTGTGTGAGTGTGTGTGTAAGTGTGTGTGTGTGTGTGACAGGGGCGTAGCTACCGCCGTATATGCCGTATCAATTATACGGGGCCCCCAAGCCACGGGGGCCCCCGACGTGCGTAAGCAAAAATTAACAAAAACTTCCCAAATTTTTGTTTTTTTCAGAAATGACAAAAGTAAAAAAATGTTGTCCAAAAAGTTGTCCATAGAGGCAGAATCTTTAGAAAAACTAAAGTCATCATTAGCTATAAATGATTTAATAAATCAGTTTGTCGAAAAAAAGGCAAGGAGAGTATATATTTAATTTGAAATGTTTGTAAAAATTTTAGAAAAAGTGACAGATAAACAATTATGATGAATAAATATTGCTTTTAATTTTATGCAAATTTTTTTTTCTTTTGTGAGAAATCCTTACCCTTCATAAGGGCCCCCAAACAAATTTTTATACGGGGCCCCGCCAAGGTACGCTACGCCACTGGTGTGTGAGTGTATGTGTATGTGTGTGTGTGTGTAAGTGTGTGTGTGTGAGAGAGAGAGCGGCTGTGTGAGTGTGTGTGTGTGTCGCTGAAAAAATATTGACAAAATAAGACCCACAAATCACCTGTTTTTTGTCTTATGTCGAATTAACGTCAGACGTCAATTGAGACATATTCTACTGTCTATGATTTAACCTATGCCTT
Source organism: Melanargia galathea (assembly GCA_920104075.1). Taxonomy (NCBI): domain Eukaryota; kingdom Metazoa; phylum Arthropoda; class Insecta; order Lepidoptera; family Nymphalidae; genus Melanargia; species Melanargia galathea. The sequence continues at coordinate 310,230 of OV049877.1, forward strand.
TAATGTTGCTAGTCAATAATACCTATTATCAACGATGATAGCTAAACTGAAACAATAGGTATTAAGAGCGGTTACTGATCAGCGTGTTTCTGCATACTACCTATATATTATACTCGTTTTTACCCGACGGTGCAACGCAGTGCGCGGAGTGGTTATATTGTGTTCCTCACAGTCTATATAATATGTTTTTGTTCCTTTGTGGGATTATAAAGAATAAATATGGGGACCGATTTTCTTGATTCTTGCACCAAGAGTTTTGTTTTAATCTTGCTAATGCTCAAGATATGAAAAAACAGATATGAAAAAACAATATGAGGACCACTAGACGCCATATTGGAACAAATAAAAAAATAAAGTCGATGGATTATGGCAAGTGGGGTATCATTGAATAGGTCTTTTAAATTCATAGTTAGGTTTCCTAGAACATTTTTCTATTTAAATGATCATTTAAGATTTATGAAGCTTCAAAGTTTCAACAATATCAACTTTTTGAACCTTCATAATTTTAATCCACGACTGCTAATCTATATGTAACTTTCTTATTCTATAAATTGAACATCTGTATTAACTAATGACATAGATTTCATCTCTGGACAGTACTGGGGCAGACTTCCATACAATTTTCGACCATGTCCTTTCAGTAAACGGTTCAAGTTATTTGAAATATTAAACTGTGGTAAAAAACTAATCGACATAAAACTTTTGTTAATGCAAAAAGTCAATTTCACAAAAAATGTCAGTTACTTTGTTTATCGCTAGGGCAGCCGTAGTGTTGCTAATCTTGGAATTTCATTTCCCTATTTTTCATGAGATTCTGGTCGATCTATAGCAACCGGTAGGTCTACTTTATTATTAACTTGCACTTCTGGTTTTATACTTTTTTCTTTAGCTTCGTGTCTTACTAAAACGTGTATCTATAGTAGTAGAGATACACAAAATTCAAGTTTCTGTCTGTGATTTCAAAATAACAGCATAACCCAAATAAGTACACTGTCTGCTGTCAGTCTGTCAAATACTTGCACAATTTTTTGTCTGTCTGTGTGTTTGAATAGGCAAATTTTTGGAAAGACTGAACCGATTTTGACGAGATCGCAAGCGGGTACAGATCATACGACTAAGATAAGGCTCCTTTGTACCTCGCGAATGTTGGAGGCTGCATAAAAAAAACTTTATAACAATTATTAGGGAACAACAGGGAGGAAAAAACAATATACCTATGCCTACCTACCTAGATTAATACATTTTCATCGCTGAATTAATCTAGGCGCACGAAGTGCGCCAGGCCAAGTTCCTCCGGCCTTGTCGCATGAGTGTGTTATTTACACGATCCATTTCGAGCTGTTTTGACCCCCCTCATAACTCTGGTTCGCGTGATAGTAATCCTACGAAATTTGAAATATAAGTTAAACTCGTGGATGTGATGATAAATTGAAAGTTTCAAATTTTCAAGTTGAACCGTTTCTGAGATACAGAGGTTTGAAAATCACATAAAACAAGACCTACTCACTGACTGATCAAAATTATGACGCACTTCCCGTGTATGTGGAATGTTGAAATTTGGTAAGAAGATGAGTCTTAGTGTGTATATGAAGGAAAAAATCGAAAAATGTCCAAAAGTTGCATCAGACACTGACCAATTCAAAGATATATAAAAATCTGTCTGTTCCCACATCACACAAAAAATACTGAACAAATTTTCATTTTGTTTTAATAAATGTATTTTACTTTATTCGAAGCTATATATGGTTCTTGTTTCATCGAAATCGGTGCACTATTTAGGGAGATGTGACTTTTTAAGTTTTCTAGCAAGGGGTCAATCTTACTGGTCTTGAGTTCTAATAAAAAGTAAAGTGTAGGTAAATAATAAAACGCCAAGAGGTATATTTTTTTATCGAAGTCGCGGGCGCGACTTCGTTGGCGTGGACTACACAAATTTTAAACCCCTATATTACCCCCTAAGGGGTTGAATTTTAAAAATTCCTTTCTTTGCGGATGTCGTACGCCACATTAATAGCTATCTGTGTGCCTAAGCCCGTTCCTTCCAGTAGTTTGAGATTCGTCTTTGCCAATAAAACCAGAAGCGCGATTTTCTTAATAATTTTGATAAGCAACCTTGACCCAAGTCAGGAAATGGATGGGTGGCCGACTTTGGAGGTTTGGAGGAGACTTTGGTGTCCTGTTGATTCCGGCTACTAGGTATCACTAATATCTAATACTATTCATTAAACTTAATGAGAGTCAAATACTCAAAATCTTCTCTTAGTTAAGCCGTATGGTTCTAAGTTCTGAAACTAACCACTGATTGGAAATACTCTGGAGTGGAGTTTGTTATCTGTGATTTTGACAGACAGACGAACAAAATAAAAATTCACCCAATTAGAACAGAGAAAGCGACTTTGTTTTATACTATGTATTGAAGATTAAACCACATCTAATCAGACCGTAAAATGTGATAGAGTTCTATTCCTAATTATACTGAAGCGTAAGAGAGAAAAAAGACTTCATTATACTTATTGTATTAACTTTGAAATACTTAGAAAAAAGGAGTGAGATCCAAACAAAAACATTCCATGTGAATAATAAGGCCAACTTCCTATCAAAAAGTTTCGGCCATTAAAAGTACTGATATCAAAAATTATGACCAAGTCCTTTGCTAGGCTCGATAAATGAAACCATACAGTTTTAGAAGGTATATCTTCTTCGATCACCCTCAAGCTGTCATACCATTCCTAATGATCCTGTTAAAATATTTTAAATAATTTATGTCTTACTAATAACACTATAATATGAAGCTCATTTGGGACTGAGAATAGTTTTATTGTTTTCAACTTGGCAACATTTTTTAAATTAAACAAATTCAAAGGAGTGCAAAAATGTTGTCAAGTTGAAAACAATAAAACTATTCTCAGTCCCAAATGAGCTTCACATTATAGTGTTATTAGTAAGACATAAATTATTTAAAAATATTTTAACAGGATCATTAGGAATGGTATGACAGCTTGAGGGTGATCGAAGAAGATATACCTTCTAAAACTGTATGGTTTCATTTATCGAGCCTAGCAAAGGACTTGGTCATAATTTTTGATATCAGTACTTTTAATGGCCGAAACTTTTTGATAGGAAGTTGGCCTTATTATTCACATGGAATGTTTTTGTTTGGTTAATCTTTACGAATAGAGATAATTTCTTTCGGAGACGGCCATAATTACCGTGGCCATAGGCTGTATCCCGGGAAATCATGTGCATTGAAAAGTGCCTATATAGATATATGTAGGTAATATTGTATAGGTAATATTATCGTATACACTTACCTACTTACTACATATTTTAAATCGAGGAGATCCAATGTCCACCTTCCATCTCCATCGTCATGCTCATAATCTTACCTACTTAACTACTCGTACATACCTAACTATGTAAAAATCATTGATTTTACTGTTGTAACGCGTAAACGAAAAACATTGTTGAAATAGGTAGGTAGGTAACTACTTGGGGTGCTAGCCAGGTAACCTCCAAGTGTACCTGGGTGCTGCTGGTCCTCTTGGATACGTCAGAGGGGAAGAGCAGTATTCGGGCCGGTGCGCCCCGGTAACATGGTTAATAATTTTCCTACGGGGATATTGTTAGCCAATAGCCATGGCCAATGACCTGGCGGAGGGAGGTTTCTCCGCGTGTCCCTCTGATTAGCAGAGGGCACTGCGGATGAAACTGGGGGTGAGACACTCCGGGGCGGGGGGCAGCGATGATGGGCATCGCGGGAGGAAGAAAACCTCGTTAAAAAATTAAGGGAGGGCGCGAGCCTCTGGAGGGACAGCCCAGAGGCGAGCGGGAGCCCCAGCTAGGGTGGCTGCCGGACACCTGGGATGCATACTTTGGGTTCCCCAGGCGTCCAGCACAGACAGCATGAGGGTCATGCGGTGGTTTTAGTGGGTATACCTGGTTGGAGTCCCACATAACCTTCGTTCTGCCGCATTCGGCCGCAGAACGGGGGTACCTATAAAAGGTTTCCACCACGTCAAAAAAAAAAAAGGTAGGTAACTACTTACCTATCTACTTAATTATGATCTTGGGATCTATAAACTGAAATGGACACAATCCAGGGGCGTAGCTACCGCCGTATATGCCGTATCAATTATACGGGGCCCCCAAGCCACGGGGGCCCCCGACGTGTGTAAGGAAAAATTAACAAAAACTTCCCAAATTTTTTTAAAGTCAGACAAAAGTCAAAAATGTTGCCCAAAAAGTTGTCCATAGAGGCAGAATCTTTAGAAAAACTAAGGTCATCATGAGCTAATGATTTAATAAATCAGTTTGTCGAAAATAAGGCAAGGAGTGTATAATATATTTAATTTGAATTGTTTGTAAAAATTTTAGAAAAAGTGACAGATTCTATAAATAATTATAATTATGATGAATAAATATTGCTTTTAATTTTATGCAAACATTTTTTTCTCTTTTGTGAGAAATCTTTACCCTTCATAAGGGCCCCCAAACAAATTTTTATACGGGGCCCCGCCAAGGTACGCTACGCCACTGACACAATCACACAACCTTCAATATACTTAAATTGGCACATCTGAGAATTTAAAAAGTTACAATAAATAATTAATCAAAGCAAATATTGACACCAAAATTTATTAAAAAATTCAATATTTTTCGGAAGTCAATAACCCTTTGAGGTCACTAACCTTTGAAATACCGCAAGCTTTCGTGTCTCCAGTCGTTCAGTATTTCCTTTTCGTTTTGTGTCAACCTAAGATGCTAACACTAGCTACTACACCCTTTGACTAACTTTAACAAAACAGCTTTTAACGCAAGTGTTTGATAATTTATAACGTCGTATTTAACTGAGATACCTAACTTTATGAGTGAAAATCATAGAAGTAATATTAAAAATCAACTCATCACAGCTGACATTTGACAGTTAGTGTGACCTTGTGATACTCGTCGCCAATCAGAAAAGAGCAGAGCAGTACCTTTACGGTACTCTGCATGTACTCTGTGCCTATCATGAACCTATAGAAGGTGCCTATAGAGTCAATGCTCTGTGCCTATACTGACAGCTGTCATTGTCATTTACAGATATAGAGTTATTTTTATGGATAACAGGGTTAACATCACAGTTAACATCTACGAAATATGATTTTACCCCAAACTACTTTAATTCCCATGTCAACATAAAAAGCCCAGAGCCGCGTAATAATATTAGTCGTTTCGCTCTAAAATAGAAATCGCTAAGAGTGGAAACTAGAAAGTGCACACTAGAGGAATAGAAAACAAAAGAAGCACATTGAAAAAAATTATTCAAAATTGGAAGTCGAATGACATTATCACCATGGAGTGTCTGTCAGGCATTTGTCATATTTACATGCAGTAGGTTAGATCGACCAGAATCTCATGAAAAATGGGGAAGTTAAATTTTGTAGTAAGCAACACTAGGTTAACTCGGCTGCCCTAGTGATAAACAAAGTAATTACATTCAGAACACCTTACCTGGGATCGTTTCACGAAACGAAAAATCCAGCAACTGCATTTTAAATACAAAAACAAAGTAATCAACATCCAATTACTTTGTTTTTGTGTTGTGCTTGTTGTTTACTTGGTTTTTGCATTTATATTCCGGGTTAGTGAGTGCAGTTACTTTGTTTGGGCAATTTAAATTTCAGTAAACGGTTCAAGTTATTTGAAATATTAAACTGTGGTAAAAAACTACTCGACATAAAACTTTTGTTAATGCAAAAAGTCAATTTCACAAAAAATGTCAGTTGCTTTGTTTATTGCTAGGGCGGCCATAGTGTTGCTAACCTTGGAATTTCATTTTCCTATTTTTCATGAGATTCTGTTGATTTTTATTTACTTATGTTATGAATTTTTTATCTTTTTTGTGGGAATTGTTTTATCTCTGGTAACATTACAAAACGTCAGAATTCCACGGAATTAAAAATATAGTTTCAAATAGCCATCTTTCAGCTTGTTACATTCCCAATTTAAGTTCTAATGCGGACTAGCGGACCCGGCAGACGTCGTCCTGCCCGCTATTAGCGCCACCTACCGGGTCCAATTTTTCTACTTATAAACCTTCCTCTTGAATCACACTATCTATTAAAAAAAACCGCATCAAAATCCGTTGCGTAGTTTTAAAGATTTAAGCATACATAGGGACAGAGAAAGCGACTTTATTTTATACTAACTATGTAACTTGATAATCTGACATTCGGGACTGAACCGATTATGATCAAGGGTCAAGCAGTAGCTATGTTTGACATTTATCTTCGATTTGTTGCAGCGCGCTAGTGGAATCTCCAAGCAAGTTTCAGGCGAGCGAATTGTTCCGAGGGATCTCATTCAGGGGAAGTGGGAACAAGGAAAAATAATACACCTGGATCCAATAAATGGCGTTTATTATCTAATGTAATTTAATAATAATATTAAGAGATTGTCTAAAATGTCAAATGTGATTTAAAATCTAATGTAGCAACGTACCGGCCATCAACAACGCTATCCTAACGAGTCATACTCGCGTCGCGTCCGCATCGAGGTGCCCCGCGCCCCGCAAAATATTTATATTATATTATATTACCTATTCATGATAATAATAATTATTACGATCGATATTTAATTTTGAAAAATTAATCCTTTAAAAAAATTAACGGCACAAAAATGATAGGTCCCACGTCGCGTCGCGCGGCCTGGAATGGCTGATTTACACCACACGCTATGGAGTCAACCAAATTTTACAGACTTGGAGGTACTCAACCGCGACCTCAAAATATTCTCTCTGATACATTTATATACAAAGCAGGGTGCAAGTGTTGCCTCCCAAGTCTCCTTGTTACAGTACCTTAAAGTCTACCTTAACCAGGGGGCAAAGCGGACATTCGAAACTAAAGTACGCTCGGATTCTCCACAACAAGCAACATTTCAAAACGTTGGAGACAATTAATATACACCCTTTAGATCTTTTTAAATAGTAACTTGCCATTTTTCTCTTATAACAATATTTAAATTTTCGAATAAGTAATTTAGAGTTAAGGAGCCTCGGTGACAAAATGTGTGTGTGGAAATACTACGGATGTGTGAAACCGGGTGAAATGCATGAATAAGATGGCTACCTCATTGAGCTTCTTCCCTACAGAGCTGAGCTTAAAAGAATAAGAATATGAGTGTAAGAATAAAAAGTGAAATAAAAACGATGGATTTCACATTTTTCAGGGTTTCGATACACATCCTTAGCATAACGACGTACAATATGTATTAATCATTTTAGAATAATGAGTTTCTTGCATGTCAATAATTTATTCATTAGCATTTATAAAGTCATCGGTAGGTACTAATTAGGTTCTAAACTAACTAATCTCGTAACTTGTGAAATGCATATCACTATTTTAGATCTATCAACTCAGTTAAGAGACTGTGCTCAACCGAATTAGTACCACTAGTCCCCTACACTTTACTATGGAAAGAAAACATCCCACTATTTTTAAAATAAATATAACAAAAAAAAAAATAGGTACATTATTTGAGTAGGTACCTGTATTATAATACCTATTATGTCTCGATGCACAGCTCTGCGTGTGCAGCGGACGGAAACCTTTTCGTAATTTGTGATAAAACAAAACCAATCGAACACTTTCTGTCTAAAGCAGTGTGCTTAGTCTAAAGCGGAGCACTCGAAAACGAACTCGAAAACTATTGATCGATTTCAGAGTAAAATAGACCTAAAATGTCTTGTATTAAGGTTTGAGTTCGCCAATACATTCAGCATTGTTCGAATGCTGAATGTATTGGCGAACTCAAACCTTAATACAAGCCATTTTAGGTCTATTTTACTCTGAAATCGATCAATAGTTTTCGAGTTCGTTTTCGAGTGCTCCGCTTTAGACTAAGCACACAGATCGCACAATGCGAAACGAGCCGCAAGCAATACATTTTCTAGTATAGGAAATGAGTGACCGATGACTTGATTCACAAGTTAAATGAAAAAATCGACACGAATTTTCGTTATAAAATTGTATATGAATCGCCTCGTGCGGCTGGTTCCGCTGTAATGTGCGATCAGCACAAGTAGTTTAGTTAGCAGATGAAGCGAGCGCGGCGGCCTGCGCAGTGTGCACGCGTCGCTCAACAAACCATTCCCAACACTACACATTTAATTTAAATATTTAATAAATGTATCACGATAATTAATAACATTAACAATTATTGTGATGTGAAACTTTGCCACTTTTATTGCAAGTTTCAATTCTTTATATAATCCTTGGTAGATATTTATGCCAGAAACATACTCATAGCACGCCAGACAAACAGTGGTGTTTACAGTGCGTGCGGCGTCCACTCGGGTGGCGTATTTAAGTATGTTTCCGGCCTAATGGTTTGTCCCGAATGATCTCGTCTTAACTAAAATAAACTTAACGTACAATTTGTGCATCTTTTACTATGTCTAGTTAAAATATTATATTTACATGAAGAGACGTAAAATATGTGATTAGGATGAAAAATAAATCAAGTGAAAATACTTTATCACAGTTACAAATAAAATGGCGCACGTTATTATGCTGAGATAAATATTATATAGAGGTGAAGTATTTTTGGAACTATGCATACTTACATAGCTAGAAAATATAAATAAAATAAGTTTCTTCCTAACAAAACGTAGCGAAATATACTAGTACGAACTATACTAGTTATTATTATTTACTTTATAGTTCTCGTCACGAGGTGATACAAACAACGTTGTTGCCACAAATGTAAAAATTTCAATAAAATAAACCTTCTAATACCAAAATACATTGTCACAACATTTTATTTGACGTGTTTATGGCGTTTTGTCGTTATAACAAACGTCAGAATACAGCCACTGAACAACATCTAAAATGTTGTAAACAGTCAATAATAATATATCAATAAATATTGTGGCCGATTCTGTTGTACACATTCTCTAAATCTAAACTAAATTGACAGGTTTAAAAATAGTGCTATCCTTTTCTGCAGGGAGCATTGTGAAAGAGATAGCAATCGATTTAGACCTGTCACTTTAGTTTAGATTTAGAGAATGTGTACAACAGAATTGGCCACATTATCTAGTTTTGTTACAATAAGATTGCAATTCAATGTAATTTGACCTGTAGCTTGACCAGAAAAACAAAAATCTGTTCTATCCGCCATTTTCGTTTATTTTTGTTGCAACACTGTAGTAACGCCCTTGTGATATTAATGAAGTTTAGTCATCTTCTTCTACTTTTTTAGGGTTCCGTACCCAAAGGGTAAAAACGGAGCCCTATTAATGTCACTCGGCTGTCTGTCTGTCTGTCTGTCCGTCTGTCCGCCGGTCACAGGTCTCTAGCTCGCAGACGAAATGAGTTACAAACCTGAAATTTTGGTATTTGGTGTAAAACGTTGACCCAAAATCAAATATGGAATTAAAAATTGAATTAAATTATTTTTCAGGGGGGCTCCCATACATGAGCCCCCCTGAAAAATAGGAGCCGGATAGAAAGGAGCCGGAAAAAAAAATTTTTTTCTTACCCTAGCTTGTGGGGTATCATTGTTTAGAGCTCATTGAGTAGAGTACGAATATATATTTTTTTAATTTTTTGCTTAAAAAGTAAGGAAATGGGGGGTCATCAAAATTGTCAGTTTTAGACCATTTTTGTGACGGGGGCTATCTAAAAAACTAAACTAGTTAGGAATATGATATTTCGGTATATTATGTACTATATGCTCTATTTGTACAACAAATACTGAAAACAACGATTCATAAAATAGTTTATAAGCTGTGACCAAAACAAACGAACTTATTTTGCATTTTTCTTTCACGGTTTCTTGCGATGTCTAACTCGGAAATTAAATATTTCTTAGACCCAAAATATTATATTGTTCATAATTATGTACGGAACCCTGAAAGAGCGAGGCCCGACTCGCACTTGGCTGATTTTTTAATTAGCTTTTTAAAATGCTAAAACAGTACAATGTATGTTTAATCATTTTTATGTTCCAGGTGATATTTAATGACGTTTTAAGTGAGTGTTGCCAGTAGAAGTCAGCTATACTGGTTTTTATGCATCGTGAGGTTTTTTATTTTTTTGGACAGGCTTTGTTATATTGACGAGTTTTGTTGATGTTATCATACATAACTGTACATCGTTTGTATTACCCGAGAGACAACTCAAACAGAACAGACGAGAAAAACTCTTCTTCGTGACATGTCCATTATAAATGGAACAACAATAGAATTTAACGAAAAACACATCCTATATAGTGCTAAAATTAACAAAATGACCTATACGCTACAATAGAAAGGAACAATATATTAATATCAAACCGAGCGCACATTACAGCACCCATCCAACGCAATGTACATACATACACGCCGTAACCCGTCGGATTTGTAACGATATGTAATAAAATAATAAGTGGGTAATTAATTCCACGATCGGGCGCCGACATAATATATATAACACTGCTCAAAAACCCGCATTGCTTTGACACAATTAAGACGGTCGAGTTTGCGCAGTGAACAGTGCGTTGCGTTCGCGCGCGCCGCACTGTGCGGCCGGCTTTACAGTGCTCACAACATTCACAACGTCCAGTGAGCCGAGCCTCGTCACTGACTTATTTGTCATTCTGTCACCGCTCCCCTGTCACCTTCACAGCTCTCGTTCCCCATGTATTTGGCGGTACTACGCGTCACATTATCCCAACACACTGTCTATTTCTATTTGTTTATAAATTTTTTTCGAAAATGGGTTAAAAAAACCGACTTTTCAAACCTGCATTTCTAGTTGTTATGCATTCTGTTGCTGTTATTTACTATAGTAATTTTGTTACGTTTGGGACTTTATTGTGTGAGTTAAATGAATGCATTTACTGTACCCACAACACAAAAGATACATAACACATTAATAGTACAGGACAGGTGAAAGGTACAATTTGGAGGCCTTATTGCTGCGTAGCAATTTCTTCCAGGCAACCAAATGCGTAAAGGGACATAGTAGGCGGTGAAAAATAAATACACATAGATAAAATACAACTAAATTTAAAATGCGTCAAAATGTAAGTTAGGAAAACTGTTCATAGTGCTGAGAGAAATATATGATATTCGAGGTGATTGAAACCAGAGGGCCTCGCGCCCCTTTTTTTCATTTTATATAATCTTCTTTTGCGGGCAGACTAGCCTCGCAAAATATATCTTGCCCACATAAAATTTAGGACTTGCCCCGCCACTGATTGAAACATGATATTTTTGTGCACATCGCACTGGAAGCATGTTGTGACGTCATATCAGTCGAGCGTCAAGGTAACATGTGAACGGGAACTCACGCGGTAAGGTCGTGACGAGCTCTACTCCTCGCATACCATCTACAGGAACCTCTGTCTTACCACATACAATATAATACGAGACTTTAAAACAAGTTTAAGTTATTTTTTTACCTTAAAAACATTAAAATAGTGTGCATTGTCACTCTATTAACTATTTTGAGTTCACTGTTCACTAACACTCACTCTTAATTCACTTTGAAGTGCCATCAAAGCGGCATTCGTAGTTATCACTATAAAGCTACATCGTCTTCAGATGTGTCGCTCAATTTGTTTTCAATGAAATGATTTGATTTGCCACATCCGAGTGTCCGGCCTATTCCACTATATTATTATAGCATTAAATATAAAAATCAATAAAAATTACAAAACAATGTTAAATTCCAGTGCTCCATGTCGTCTCCGCTCATCTACCGAACGCGACACAGCGATGAGTTTTGTAACATTTTTATTAGTTTTCAGAAATAGTTCCGTAGTAGTTCCGATGGAGGGCGCTAGATGGCGCGTGTGCGTGTGTGTAGTGCGGCGACAGGCCGCTAGATGGCGGGTGTATATGTGTGTAGTGCGGCGACCGGCCGCTAGATGGCGTGTGCGCGTGTCAGTCGGTGCGCGCGCGCTTGGCGGGCGGCTCGCCCTCGCCGCCCCAGTGCACGTACTCGGGCAGCCACTTGGCGAGCTGCGCGTCGAAGAACTCCTCCAGCCGCCGCGCGTCCTTGTGGATCTGCGACTCCGCCTGTCGACACAGACACGCACGACCACACGGGCCCGTTAGCTTGTCTATTCTCACAGGGGAATTAGTACCCTACCATCTCAGGCCTGAAATAAAGCGATCGACGGCCGACTCGTGTCGGAAGGACGAGGAGAAACCTAATTCCTTCGATTGCTATTTCGGCCGAGACTCGTATACTGCTTTTCTCAAATTTGTGAGAAATCGATAATTAATTAAATTTAAGAAACAAAGTTTCAGAAGTCACATGGCAATCTGCTACAGATCTGGTACGGTTAGGTGACGATAATTCAACACTTGTGTCAGACAAAATTGAACAATTGTTCTGCCGATAAACTATTAGTTTTGACTACTGTCGTCCTATTGGAAGTTGTAAAGTGTTCGGTATAGTCACCGGGTTGTAGCGGTAGGCGTTGCGGAACAGCAGGCGCACGTCGGCCACGAACTGCCACGCGTGCGTGTAGCGGCCCTCGGCGCGCGGCTGCAGCTTCAGCCGGATCATGTCCAGGCACATGGGCCGCGAGATCTGCGCACACACACGCACGGCGTTACCACCACCACCGACACTCGTACACCACAACACACACCGTCAGCTCGTCACCTTGGAGTGGTAGTGGCGGTTGTGCAGCGGCACGGGCTCGCGGAACGGCAGCGACAGCTCGTACTGGCAGTACAGCTCCAGCGTGAGGCGCTCCACCACGCGCCGCGTGCGCCCCTCCACCTCGCCCGCCGCGCCCTCCTCCTCCGGCTCCTCCGCGAAGTTCACGCACAGCAGGCACTGCCACGACTCCGACTCCCTGCAACCGACCGGACACACTTCAGAACGGCCGCGGCAGCCCGATAACATCAGGACTTGCGGAACACAGTTTAACAACAGTTCTTTTGAAACTCATAGTCATGATACGATGGAAGAATTGGGTAAAAGCGTATCGATAAGCGATTAGCGGAGGCGATTAGAGGATGGGTTAGATCCCGGGGCACGCACCTCTAACTTTTCGGAGTTATGTGCGTTTTAAGTATTTAAATATCACTTGCTTTAACGGTGAAGGAAAACATCGTGAGGAAACCTGCATGCCTGAGAGTTCTCCATAACGTTCTCAAAGGTGTGTGAAGTCTGCCAATCCGCTTGGCCAGCGTGGTGGACTATGGCCAAAACCCTTCTCACTCTGAGAGGAGACCCGTGCTCTGTAGTGAGCCGGTAATGGGTTGATCATGATGAAGCGATTAGTGTTTTGAAATCCTTTTCAGTTAGTATCTTAGATTGACACATTAAATACCAGCGGCTGGTGATAAGAGCGAGTGGAGATGAACTGCTGATCACGTGCTACAAACTAGTCTAGTGCAGCAAAATTGTAATGCGGCGAACATCCGAAAAGACGACATCAATCACTTCGTCTCACCCCAGCCTCACACGTTGGCCCCAACGCCAGCGCCAATACTGCTCGCCGAACATGTCGATCGACATAATAGCATTACCCTCAAAACACACCAGGGTTTCCTACCCTGGTGTAGGGTATGTAGTGTAGGAATGTACTCACTCGGGCAGCTTCTCGATGGTGGGGATGTGGCAGTACTGGTGGAACACCTTGGGGCACTTGTCGCAGCACATGAGCTCGCCGCCGTCCATGCACACGGCGCACCAGTCCTCGTTGGTGTTGGTGGGGATGCGGCAGGAGGGACCGGTGCGGGGCAGTACTCACTCGGGCAGCTTCTCGATGGTGGGGATGTGGCAGTACTGGTGGAACACCTTGGGGCACTTGTCGCAGCACATGAGCTCGCCGCCGTCCATGCACACGGCGCACCAGTCCTCGTTGGTGTTGGTGGGGATGCGGCAGGAGGGACCGGTGCGGGGCAGTACTCACTCGGGCAGCTTCTCGATGGTGGGGATGTGGCAGTACTGGTGGAACACCTTGGGGCACTTGTCGCAGCACATGAGCTCGCCGCCGTCCATGCACACGGCGCACCAGTCCTCGTTGGTGTTGGTGGGGATGCGGCAGGAGGGACCGGTGCGGGGCAGTACTCACTCGGGCAGCTTCTCGATGGTGGGGATGTGGCAGTACTGGTGGAACACCTTGGGGCACTTGTCGCAGCACATGAGCTCGCCGCCGTCCATGCACACGGCGCACCAGTCCTCGTTGGTGTTGGTGGGGATGCGGCAGGAGGGACCGGTGCGGGGCAGTACTCACTCGGGCAGCTTCTCGATGGTGGGGATGTGGCAGTACTGGTGGAACACCTTGGGGCACTTGTCGCAGCACATGAGCTCGCCGCCGTCCATGCACACGGCGCACCAGTCCTCGTTGGTGTTGGTGGGGATGCGGCAGGAGGGACCGGTGCGGGGCAGTACTCACTCGGGCAGCTTCTCGATGGTGGGGATGTGGCAGTACTGGTGGAACACCTTGGGGCACTTGTCGCAGCACATGAGCTCGCCGCCGTCCATGCACACGGCGCACCAGTCCTCGTTGGTGTTGGTGGGGATGCGGCAGGAGGGACCGGTGCGGGGCGGTACTCACTCGGGCAGCTTCTCGATGGTGGGGATGTGGCAGTACTGGTGGAACACCTTGGGGCACTTGTCGCAGCACATGAGCTCGCCGCCGTCCATGCACACGGCGCACCAGTCCTCGTTGGTGTTGGTGGGGATGCGGCAGGAGGGACCGGTGCGGGGCGGTACTCACTCGGGCAGCTTCTCGATGGTGGGGATGTGGCAGTACTGGTGGAACACCTTGGGGCACTTGTCGCAGCACATGAGCTCGCCGCCGTCCATGCACACGGCGCACCAGTCCTCGTTGGTGTTGGTGGGGATGCGGCAGGAGGGACCGGTGCGGGGCGGTACTCACTCGGGCAGCTTCTCGATGGTGGGGATGTGGCAGTACTGGTGGAACACCTTGGGGCACTTGTCGCAGCACATGAGCTCGCCGCCGTCCATGCACACGGCGCACCAGTCCTCGTTGGGGTCGCCGCCTGCCGCGCCGCTCGCCTTGCCTGCGCACACAGACACAACATAACATTGCGCTCATACAAATCGCTCACAGCTCAATTTCAAGTGATTGGAATCGTCACTTTGCAGCTGCGCTAACACAGAACTTTAACACCAACAGTGGGCTTTGGCTAGTCAAGACTGACACTTTTCTGCATGGACCAAATATACAATTCCGGCAATAAGTTAGTTCCTAGTTAAGTTCAACCTATTGCGAGGATTGGAACACGAGTCCGGAGAGTAAAGCAAGATCAATACAACAATTTGGGATTTTGGCAAACATCAAGGTTGTCGGTTATAAGAATTCTAGCACCGGGTCAGATGGCAGATTCAAAGGGGATCGCCCACTATCGGGCTATCCGCGAACAGCACTATAGAATTTATCCAAATTATAGAAGCATTTTAAAATAAATAAATACGAATTTTCATAATATTATAAAACCCGCCACTACTATCAATAATTATTTTTAAAATAAAAGTATAAAAACTGATAACATATAGGTACTCAGGCTTCAAGCAGAATTAACTGAGTCTCTAGTTTATGCTAAAAATGTTGCCAGCACTAACATGATGCTAACATTTTTCCAACACTAGATTTTTCTTAGCGCCTTGCAATAAAAAATCGCCTTGAGATGGGGACGACCTTTCCGATAACACCCTCAGCTAGGGTTCCAATCTATAGCGTTGTCTAGTTATCTGTCTGCATCCAATCCATGTTTACTTTCACTGATGGATATTACGCACATGATACTAATGTCAATTATCGTCTGTAAACTACGCACTTGTATACAACATTGCGTAAATGCCATGACAATTTAATATACTGATGGGAAAAAGCAAGTAAAGTACAATTCTTCTATTTCTCATCTGTCAGTTCAATTCGTAACAAATAGCAATAAACATGTCAGTCATCAAATGTGTCAAAAACATAACCTCAAAATGGTAACAAAAATATGCTATCTTTTCTCATACTAAAAAAGTGGCGGCCACCACAATCAGTTTTTATTATTAAAAATACACTAAGAAGCCTAAATAAACAATACTATGATAGATCTTTGCCTGTTCGTGAGTAGCCCAACGTTGTATGTAGTCTGGGCATTCCCCTTTCGAGAGTAAAATAACAAAATCATTATGTTGTGGCAAATGGCAAACAAATGCCACAAGAATAGAAAATACACAAAACATGCATCTCTGTCAAGAAATTCATCAGATGTATAATAACCTCGTCTTAATCAGCTCGGCGCAAGCGGCTCGCAGGCTGCGAACACAACATAATATCATAACTCAATATTGATACTAATTGTGTTAAAAATTATCTCTAAATCAAGTTGTCAGATCGACAACTGTAGGTTGGCAGGTCTATTGTTGATATGGTCGTGCAATACGCGCAATCTTAGTTAGTATTTTGCAACTTCATAAATCAAGAAAGTCACAGTCCATTTCCCACATTTCCACGTCCAAAAAATAAAAAAAATAAAAAAGCTAGTTTTCCATGCCAATGGTTACAATCGTAGGGTTGTGAGAGCTCTCCCTCGCTCTTTATAACCTGTTATCCACTATCGACAAATCCTTTTTGTTTTTAAACGCAACACCACAG
The DNA here is from genome assembly GCA_920104075.1 of Melanargia galathea. Taxonomy (NCBI): domain Eukaryota; kingdom Metazoa; phylum Arthropoda; class Insecta; order Lepidoptera; family Nymphalidae; genus Melanargia; species Melanargia galathea. Next base: position 326,844 of record OV049877.1, read on the forward strand.
AATCAGCCCCCTGATTGTGTAATTACTTTTGACGATGAAATGGTATTCATTTGATGGCCTTAGCCATCAAAGTAAAATAAACCATAATACCATTGAAATAGAGCTCAATTTCGTGTATCCATTCTTATACGTTTAGGTATGTACGATACGATCCATAACGCTCCATGTTCAAATCAGTTTTACTGAATTTGTGACTTTAAATCAATACATTCAAGGAATATTTTACTTTAATGGCCTTAGGCCATCAAATGAATACCATTTTTAACCGACTTCAAAAAAAGGAGGTTCTGTATTCGACCCGTATGTATGTATGTATGTATGTATGTATGTAAGTATGTTCGCGATTATCTCCGCAACTAATGAACCGATTTTGATGATTGTTTCACTATCGTAATCTACATACTTTCAGGAAGGTTTTAGTATATAACACATTGAGTTATCATTCTTACATACGAAGTTATAACCACAAATGTATACATATGTCACTAATATGTTCTCTGATATTGCCAGACCTATTGCTGAAGTCTAATATACCTATTCTGTCCAAAGACTTCACTCTGCTACGCCTACGTATCATTGACCTTTTTCAAAAACTTTTGGGCCGAAGTCAGTACAGCTGTACTATAGAGTGATTCCTTGGAGTTAGTGCACGGTTACGTGTATTTCCATCCTATACAAAGCCAAACCGCAAGGGTGTGAAACTGGTCGCGTATAGATTGTAAATTACTTTTTCACCAAGGTCGTCCAAATTATACAAGAGTAGTACGCATACAAACTAATCTTGTATAGATCGGAAGTTAGGTTAGGTTGGGTTAGAACATTATAAAATCATTCACCTATACTTAGTATGACACATAAAATGTATGTAATATGTCACAGGATATTTAATAATAAAATTAATAATATATAGGTCATAATCTATTTTACATAGTTCTCATTTATATTATTACTAGCTTCTGCCCGCGGCTTCGCCCGCGTGAATTTCGGTTTTGAACAAATCCCGAGGGAATCGTGGAGTTCCGGTTCCCGTTCCCGCCCTCTGTGGCGTTTTGGAGGTCTATATGTATTTTAGTCCTACAGGAATACTTTTCTGGGATAAAAGTAATACGAGTAATAAAAGTATAGATAAGTTACTTTATGTGTTAAGTCAGGGCATAAGCTATCTCCATTTAAAATTTCAGCCAAATCGGTTCAGTAGTTGCGGCGGAGAAGAGGAACAAACATACACACAAACTTAATAACTTAATAACGCCTTTATAATATTAGTGTGATTGTTATTTTCCTCGCTAGAAAGCTCCGATACTCGATAGCATACGCGTCCGATCGCTGCTAAATTCAAAATGCTATAGGAGAACTTTACGCATCGCCGCCCCGGCGGCCGGCTGGAACCGCGCGCCGCGCGCAAAGTCTATGTCCCGCAATTTTTAAATCTGTAATATCTTCGAAAATATTCATTTAAATCATATGCTGTACAGGGCCATATAGATCTATAATAAATCAACAATGTACTTAAGGTATTTAATTAGATAAGGATTTATGCTGTATTGGTTAAAATCGCTTCTAAAATTAGCCATTATTTGTCGTAAAAAAGTAAATGACAAAAAATGTTATTGTGGGATATCCATAAGAGATAGACATATACCATCGCGGAGTTTTCTATAGACCTTTTCAATGTGTACAATACTTAGTACATCCTACTAATATTATAAATGTGAAAGTGTGGATGTTTGGATGTTTGGATGTTTAGATGTTTGTATGTTTGGATGTTTGTTACTCAATCACGCCGCAACTACTGAACCGATTTGGCTGAAATTTTGAATGGAGATAGCTTATGCCCTGACTTAAAACATAGGCTACTTTTTATCCCGGAAAAGTATTCCTGTGGGACTAAAATAGATATAATCTTCCAAAAACGTCATAGAGGGCGCTGACTGTTCTTAGGTAAATCACGTTCACATAACACATTATTGCAATAGTTTGCTGTGTTGCATGCATTGGCAACACATAGGCTACTTTTTATCCTGGAAAAAATGCACAGTTCCCATGGGATTTTGAAAACCCCGAAGTCTATATCTACAGCTATAGGTAGATTATTATAGCGAACTTCCTTGATAGAAAGTATAAAGGTTGGAAAAGGGAGCGGGAACGGGAACTGGGAATCAACGATTCCCTCGGGATTTGTTCAAAACCGAAATTCACGCGAGCGAAGCTGCAGGCAGAAGCTATCACACATAATCACAATACCAATCCTACTAATCCTACTATCCTACTAATATTATAAATGTGAAAGTGTGGATGTTTGGATGTTTGGATGTTTAGATGTTTGTATGTTTGGATGTTTGTTACTCAATCACGCCGCAACTACTGAACCGATTTGGCTGAAATTTTGAATGGAGATAGCTTATGCCCTGACTTAAAACATAGGCTACTTTTTATCCCGGAAAAGTATTCCTGTGGGATTAAAATAGATATAATCTTCCAAAAACGTCATAGAGGGCGCTGACTGTTCTTAGGTAAATCACGTTCACATAACACATTATTGCAATAGTTTGCTGTGTTGCATGCATTGGCAACACATAGGCTACTTTTTATCCTGGAAAAAATGCACAGTTCCCATGGGATTTTGAAAAACCCGAAGTCTATATCTACAGCTATAGGTAGATTATTATAGCGAACTTCCTTGATAGAAAGTATAAAGGTTGGAAAAGGGAGCGGGAACGGGAACCGGGAATCAACGATTCCCTCGGGATTTTTTCAAAACCGAAATTCACGCGAGCGAAGCTGCGGGCAGAAGCTATCACACATAATCACAATACCAATCCTACTAATCCTACTATTCTACTTAATATTATAAATGTGAAAGTGTGGATGTTTGGATGTTTGGATGTTTAGATGTTTGGATGTTTGGATGTTTGGATGTTTAGATGTTTGTATGTTTGGATGTTTGTTACTCAATCACGCCGCAACTACTCAACCGATTTGGCTGAAATTTTGAATGGAGATAGCTTATGCCCTGACTTAAAACATAGGCTACTTTTTATCCCGGAAAAGTATTCCTGTGGGACTAAAATAGATATAATCTTCCAAAAACGTCATAGAGGGCGCTGACTGTTCTTAGGTAAATCACGTTCACATAACACATTATTGCAATAGTTTGCTGTGTTGCATGCATTGGCAACACATAGGCTACTTTTTATCCTGGAAAAAATGCACAGTTCCCATGGGATTTTGAAAACCCCGAAGTCTATCTCTACAGCTATAGGTAGATTATTATAGCGAACTTCCTTGATAGAAAGTATAAAGGTTGGAAAAGGGAGCGGGAACGGGAACTGGGAATCAACGATTCCCTCGGGATTTGTTCAAAACCGAAATTCACGCGAGCGAAGCTGCAGGCAGAAGCTATCACACATAATCACAATACCAATCCTACTAATCCTACTATCCTACTAATATTATAAATGTGAAAGTGTGGATGTTTGGATGTTTGGATGTTTAGATGTTTGTATGTTTGGATGTTTGTTACTCAATCACGCCGCAACTACTGAACCGATTTGGCTGAAATTTTGAATGGAGATAGCTTATGCCCTGACTTAAAACATAGGCTACTTTTTATCCCGGAAAAGTATTCCTGTGGGATTAAAATAGATATAATCTTCCAAAAACGTCATAGAGGGCGCTGACTGTTCTTAGGTAAATCACGTTCACATAACACATTATTGCAATAGTTTGCTGTGTTGCATGCATTGGCAACACATAGGCTACTTTTTATCCTGGAAAAAATGCACAGTTCCCATGGGATTTTGAAAAACCCGAAGTCTATATCTACAGCTATATGTAGATTATTATAGCGAACTTCCTTGATAGAAAGTATACAGGTTGGAAAAGGGAGCGGGAACGGGAACCGGGAATCAACGATTCCCTCGGGATTTGTTCAAAACCGAAATTCACGCGAGCGAAGCTGCGGGCAGAAGCTATCACACATAATCACAATACCAATCCTACTAATCCTACTATCCTACTAATATTATAAATGTGAAAGTGTGGATGTTTGGATGTTTAGATGTTTGGATGTTTGGATGTTTAGATGTTTGTATGTTTGGATGTTTGTTACTCAATCACGCCGCAACTACTGAACCGATTTGGCTGAAATTTTGAATTGAGATAGCTTATGCCCTGACTTAAAACATAGGCTACTTTTTATCCCGGAAAAGTATTCCTGTGGGATTAAAATAGATATAATCTTCCAAAAACGTCATAGAGGGCGCTGACTGTTCTTAGGTAAATCACGTTCACATAACACATTATTGCAATAGTTTGCTGTGTTGCATGCATTGGCAACACATAGGCTACTTTTTATCCTGGAAAAAATGCACAGTTCCCATGGGATTTTGAAAAACCCGAAGTCTATATCTACAGCTATATGTAGATTATTATAGCGAACTTCCTTGATAGAAAGTATAAAGGTTGGAAAAGGGAGCGGGAAGGGAACCGGGAATCAACGATTCCCTCGGGATTTGTTCAAAACCGAAATTCACGCGAGCGAAGCTGCGGGCAGAAGCTATCACACATAATCACAATACCAATCCTACTAATCCTACTATCCTACTAATATTATAAATGTGAAAGTGTGGATGTTTGGATGTTTAGATGTTTGTTACTCAATCACGCCGCAACTACTGAACTGATTTTGCTGAAATTTTGAATGGAGATAGCTTATGCCCTGACTTAAAACATAGGCTACCTTTTATCCCGGAAATAATAATATAAATGTGAAAGTGTCGATGTTTGGATGTTTGGATGTTTAGATGTTTGGATGTTTGTTACTCAATCACGCCGCAACTACTGAACTGATTTGGCTGAAATTTTGAATGGAGATAGCTTATGCCCTGACTTAAAACATAGGCTACCTTTTATCCCGGAAAAGTATTCCTGTGGGACTAAAATAGATATAAACTTCCAAAAACGCGATAGATGGCGTTGACTGTTCTTAGGTAAATCACGCTCACATAGCACATTATTACAATCGTTGCATGCATCTGTATGCGTATGCACTTTTTATCCTGGAAAAATGCACAGTTCCCACGGGATTTTGATAAAACCGAAATATATATCTACAGCTATAGGTAGATTACTATAGCAAACTTCTTTGAAAGTGGGTATAAAGCTTGGAAAAGGGAGCGGGAACGGGAGTCGGAAATCCACGATTCCCTCGGGATTTGTGAAAAACCAAAATTCACGCGGGCGAAGCCGCGGGCAGAATCTAGTTATATTGATAAATCTCGTAGGGTTCAGCCTGCGTTTGCAATGTAAGCGGAAAAAATGTAATTATTTACGACATCACATTAGAAACCTCAAAAATAACAGTATTTCTCCACTATTTAATGGATGTTATCATACATATAAACCTTCCTCTTGAATCACTCTATCTATTAAAAAAAAACCGCATCAAAATCCGTTGCGTAGTTTTAAAGATTTAAGCGTACAAAGGGATATAGGGACATAGGGACAGAGAAAACGACTTTGTTTTATACTATGTAGTGATTAATATAAAGAAAACAAATCACTAAAAAGCATAAAATAATTTTTTTCAAAGAAAAATGAACCGACTTCAAACCATTCGAACTAAAAAGTTTAAAATAATTTTTTATTCATTTAGATTGACGATTTAACTACCTAACACAAATAATATATAATTTTTTGGAGTCGGCGCCAAACCACATTCAATTCGTCAGGATCGAATTCGGGGAGCATATTTTCGACTTGAAAAGTATGAGTCATTTGGCGCCGACTTCAAAAAATTATATATTATTTGTGTTAGGTAGTTAAATCGTCAATCTAAATGAATAAAAAATTATTTTAAACTTTCTAGTTCGAATGGTTTGAAGTCGGTTCATTTTTCTTTGAAAAAAATTATATCGTCAAAAGTTACACAATCAGGGGGCAGGTTCCAGTTCCTTAAGGCTTGTAAGGGCTTGCGAGAAGTCCGATAAAAATAATTTATGACTCAGTTCGCACGTTTATAATGTCCCAACTATATACATAGTTACATACATATAGTGGTAGTGGTGGGGTCTCACCGTGCCACCGCCCGGGCTGGGGGGTGGTAGGGTGTGGTGGGTGGTGAGTGTCTCACCGGGGCGCGGGTCCGCGTCGGTGGAGGAGTGCACGACGGCGGGCGAGGGCGCGTCGCCGCCGGGCGCCGGCTGCTCGGCCACCACCTGCACGCCGTTGGAGTCCAGCTTGGCGATGGTGGCCATCAGGTCCTGCACCGACTCCGCGCACACCTTGTCCAGCTCCGACGCCGTGCCGCCGCCGGGGCCCTGCGACCCACATTACACTTCACCTTCTGGTGTCGTTACGTGCAGTAGTGACAAAGCAAACTCTTTGAACATTACAGCACATTCAAAATAATTCAATAACATTTCGTACAATGGTGTCTTATGTAATTTCTAAAGATCTATAAAAATTCGATTTGACACTGCTATTGGATTTTTATTAAGACGTTTCTTACATACACCAGCGGCGTACGTAATATAAATTAGCGTCACTTTATGTTGTGTTTGTGTTGTTTGTTAGTTGGAGCACTCACGTTGAGGCCGGGGCTGGGGCTGGGCGTCTTGGGGTTCGTGGAGGTGACGGCGGAGGAGGCGCGCGCGCGCCCCAGCGTGATCTTGTAGTCGGCACCTGCGCCCGCGCCCGCCGCCGCGCCGCCGAGTCCTTCCATACCTGCGACATCACTCGATTACCGCAACGTATATATTTAACAAGTTAAAACACGAACTACAATGTCCTTCGGTGGCCTGAAACCTCACAATCTAAAGTGTAATGACAAGGTTCACAGTTCAGTCGGTCCGTCAAAGTTCACAGTTGGTAGTCAGTTTCTTTTAACAATCGTCACTGCAATATCAGGATGATGATGAGTCGGTTCACTGATTCGAACTAAGTTTACTTTTATTGTATATCTTTTTTTGGTAACGAAATACATGTGCTAAATATTACAATCAGTTCAGTAGAAGTAGAACATACTACACCAAATACTAAAATTTCATGTTTGTAACTCATTTCGTCTGCGAGCTAGAGACCTGTGACCGGCGGACGGACGGACGGACAGACAGATAGACAGGCGGACAGACAGCAGAGTGCCATTAATAGGGCTCTGTTTTTACCCTTTGGGTACGGAACCCTAAAAACCTGCTTCAAAATCGGCTAAAGTTTTTCAGGAGAGTCAGTTGTGGTCCATAATCATAAAACATAGCTAAGAATCTACTTAGAAATGACACATACTTAATTTAAAAAAAAAAATTGCAGATCAGCCGTGTAGTTCTTCAGGAAAGTAGTTCAACCTCTTACGAACACACATATTACGTCAATCGGCAGATTATATTAGCTCACCGTTGGAGAGCGCGTGCTGCGGTATGTGCCACTTGGCAGCGGCGACGGCGACGGCGGGCTGGTGCTGCTGGTGCGGCTGGTGCTGCTGGTGCGGCTGGTGCGGCTGGTGCGGGTGCTGGTGCAGCGCGTGCGCGTGCGGCTGGTGCTGGTGCGGCGCGAGCGCGTGCGCGTGGTGCGCGGCGTGCAGCGGCGCGGGCGAGGGCGTGCGCGGGCCGCCGCTGCGCCGCCCGCTCGCGCCCGCGCCCGCCGCCGCCGACGCGTTGCTCACGTACGCGTTGTTGGCGTACGCGCCCATCACTGTCGACCACACACCAGAACACGCTCAATGTATTATATTATGTATGATTGCGCCGGACGACATCTTCAGCTAACTTCAGTTCACTGGTAATGACTAACCGAACACTTTCAAAATTACCGCGATTACTTATTAAAAAATTAGATATTAAAAAATCGCGCCTGGCCCGCGAAATTATAATATTCCTTAAAAACAAACTTAGTTATCCGGTTTCTAACAAAAGGCATACTAGAACTAGAAGAAGATATTTAGAACTCTACTCAGCCTTGATCATATTTATTCCTATATTTCCTTGGCTCAGCGCCTCCTGAAGCGAATCCTGGCCGTGCCTACTACTCCTACAGAGCTGTAACCATCTACTTTTTCAGCTTCTGCGACGCGTATCACTAGCGATGCCAGCTGTCAGCTGAGTGGGCAGATGTCACATTGTTGGTGTTGAGCTCACTCACTGTGGTGGTAGGCCTGCTGCATGGCGGGCAGCGCGGCGTGCGGCGCGTGCGTGGCGGGCGCGCGCGCTCGCGCTCCGCTCGCGTTCAGCAGCCCGCGCAGGTTCATCTCGTTCATCCCTGTCACATCGTTGCTATCGTTAGACATGATTAATGTTCTCCCGAAGGACCTCCGGCCACGGCACGACCGCTGACACAAAACTCTCACGCTCGCTGCACGCGACAGCCACAAAGGCCACCACCTGAAGCTAGCGAGCAGCGAAGTTTATGGCGTGTGGCTCCGACCAGCGTCAACCATGTGCAGCGAGTCAGTACGAATCAGGGCATACGATAATAAAATAATATATTAATTTGACGGTATCGTTTTCACAGTGTTCTATATAGAGTGAAGGGCGCGTACCGTGCAAGTGGTGCGGGTGCGTGGTGGAGGTGACGTGCGGGTGGCGCAGCGGCGTGTGCGCGCGCGCCCGCGGCAGCGCGTACGCGGCGCCGCCCGACACCGCGCCCGACACCGCGCCCGACACCGCCGCCACGTACGACTGCCGACACCGGAAACGTATCGCGTTACTTAATACTTCTTATACCACACAATACATAATACTATTATACCTACAAGGCACAGAAGATTCACTTCGTAAAATTATTTAAATGAATAGCGACGCTTGTTACGACACAATAAAGTGCAATTCACGGTCGCAGTAGCGTTACTACCTACCGTTTTATTAATCTAGACTTAGCCTCTTTCTATCGCGTAGCTCTTATCCCTTCCGACTAAGTAAGGGTTGTTGAATGGGCCCGACCGACCGGAGCGCCCTAGGTACTTGTAGCGGTATATCTACAATGCGAAATGCGTCTGGCCTGCTTATGCTACTAAATATAGTAAAGGCAAATTTCTTAATTGATATTTGGTACAATTTTATGATTGCCAATAAAATGAATTGAATCTCCTAAAAACACTTCAGGAGTTCAACTATGATAACATTGTGTTTTTATATCGAAACATCACAAACAAAATGACGAGTCACACAATATAATATTATATAACAAAGAAAAAAATAGCTCTAAGTGATGTGGTTTAAATATAGGTTTCTCTTAATATCATGTAAAAATATTGAAACAAACCTGATACCGTGCCAAAGTCTAAGACATGAAAAATAATAAAGTCAATTGAGTACATGAATGCGCTAGCAGCACACAAGACAAATACGTGTTTCGAATTCTGTTATTTACTGAAATAGCCAAATAGCAAGGAACGGGATAGGCAAGTGCACATTGCAAAATTGCATCAATACCACACCAAAAAATAGTACTAATTCTGTTATACACAATACACATCTTAAACTAAACTTTTACAGCTCTATCGCCTCCTTGTTCCCCTTGGAAAAGGATGGCATCACATTTAGTTGTCAATTTAATTTAGAGATTGTTTATATCAGAATTGGCATCAATGTGAAAGTGTGGCAATTGTCAATGCTACTGTGTAAGTTCAACCCTGTGTCGCCTTGTCTATGAAAATAGCTTTACAAGCCGTGGGAATAAACAAACTTAGCGGGCAACACATCACAATATTATAGTCGTGTTTTTATCTCGCTGCAGTTTGGGTCATAAATTATTCGAGTGTTTCGCTCTCTTTCCCACTCACAGGCCTTATGGCACGGCTCCTGTGCATTACTGCAGTCGATGAGTAATATTGATAGTTGTTTTTTTGTTTTATCGAATTTGTTTTATCACACTTTTATCAAAGTCATCTAATGCAGTCACTAAGTAAGGCTTGCAGATTGATTCTCGCGGAGCGCTTGGCACTCCATTTTTGCACTCTTGCTTAATAGTGTCCACCGATCAGCTCACATTACACATTGCTGCAGTAAGGTCACACGGGCGAGAGAAATTAATAGTCTTCAAAGTTTCAGGATTTTCTTTTCTCTTTGTCAAAAAAGTTAAAACATAACAATACGCGCTTGAACAGCAATATTGTCGCCAACAGGTAAAAAGTTACTTTAAAAAGAAACATCCATTGTGACACTCTTGTAATCCAAAATAGTAATAATGGTCTAATTTATTTTTGTAGTGATTTAAATTTACTTAATAGCACAGCACAACTAAAATAGTTATACTAAATAGGCTAAACATATTTAGTATAACTATAATATATAGTATAACTATAATTACCCTTCTTTTTATATAACTAAAAACGTAAAAACACATTAGTTTTTAATAATTAGTTAAACACATTCGTACCCATTAGTTACCCTGCATACTTGAATGCAGTATGTTTACGTCGTAACCTTGATGATTCCGTTATCGATAACGGCATCGCGCGCGCGCAACTAGCGCACATCCCTAATCCGCTTATGATTTACGGCCCAGTCTGCAGCGACATAATAACAGCACTATAGTAGCTGTTTCGGCGCAATGCCTTGTTACATTTGGACAGTTTCTCAGGAGATGCTTCTTATTGCGTATTAATTTTCTCTATATAGGGTATAGGGGGCCGCTATTGAAAACTTAGGCTATTATTATACCACATAACATAATCCAATATCTGCAATAACCATTTGTCCTATACTTGTAGGATTAGTATTTTTCAAACCGGCAGTGTAAAGCGTGCAAAACTCAGGGCACTGATCTCGCGAGCCGGCCCACGTCTATAGTATGGTACGGTATTTAGGTGTCAGCTGATTGCATTACATTGCGTTTTTTTTTGGTTGTATCTTGTTAGTAATCATCGCTGCTATTACCTGTCTTCGTTTCCGAAAGCTGTCCCCTACACCCGTTATATATTAGTTTTACTTTACGCAAAACCTGAAAGTAGTTTGTTCAGAATCAGTAACAAAATCGAATCCATATAGTGTTATATTTTTGTCCAAAAATATTTTGAAATCCTACAAGCTGAGACACAATGGTTTACCGCGCAGCAGCTGACGGTCGGCATACAGCGGCGGTCATTCAACTCGCGTCGATCGTAAGTCGCTGCGACGACGGCTTGCGGTGACCATTTTTTTCGAGGACAACGACGCAACATAACAAGCTTATAACTTCGTTACTTTTCGTTATATTTTTTTGAAATTTTGTATAAATATTCTTAATGTAAAAATATTTGACACGTGTTTCGGTTTTTGCGCAAAGTAAAACTAACGTTGTATAGTGCTGTGAGTTGTGAGTGTGACGTATTTCTGAATGCAACGACAGCCACTTGCCGAGCATTTGTAGTTACAGCAAGTAATTTTTAAAATTTGAAACTAGTTGTAGCCAACGTATGTGTTATGTAGAGTGGTGTATAGTGACCTGATGCATGGCGACCTGCTGCAGCGCCACGACGGCGGAGTGCGGCGGCGCGGCCGCGTGGTAGGGGCCGAGCGCGGCGGGCGCGGCGGCGGCGGCGGCGGCGGCGGGCCCGGGGCTGCTGCCGGCCGCGCCGCCGTCCACCTTGCCGTCCACCACGATCGCGCCGATGCTGGACAGCACTGCAACGAGCGACATGTTGTACAGGGTAATACTTAACAAGCGTGTAGACTGGCAACGGCGCAGTCTCCTAAAGGGGACACGGCCTAAGTGTAAGGCCTTTACCCTACCCGCACAGGCATCAGAGATGATGCAGTATGTGTGCTGTACCAAAGTCATTTTATTAGGAGGAAATGCATTGTAGAATAAAAGTAACTGCAACGCAAATGTGACGTCATAAAATTTTTCCTTCGCGCATAAGTTGAGATTGGCTTTGCGATGTTGCAAAAAGGTCGTTTTGGAATTTTTAAGTGTTACATGAATTTTCAAAATCGATATCTGAAGATTTTTGTGATTAAAAAAAGGAATCTGTTGTCAAAAATGTTTGTTACGTAGTATGAATGTTTATAATGATTATTATAACGATTGATAAGTTGGTAATGAATATAAATCAAAGCGGTTTCAAATTCTTCCACATTGTAAGTGTGGAGTTTACAATTTGTATTCCAGTCCACATTGTAATTGTTGACCTTACAATTTGTATTCCATTCCACATTGTAAGTGTTGAGCTTACAATATCTATTCCAGTCAACATTGTAAAGTGTTGAGCTTACAATTTCTAATCCAGTCCACATTGTAAATGTTGAGCTTACAATTTCTATTCTAGTCCACATTGTAAGTGTTGAGCTTACAATTTCTAATACAGTCCACATTGTAAGTGTTGAGCTTACAATTTGTATTCCAGTCCAAATTGTAAGTGTTAAGCTCAAAATGTGGATTGAGATACTAAATAATCTGAATCTTTATACAGGTCTGATACATTATTGAAACGTTTCAGTGGGCATAGTAGTCCGTCGTGTTTTTTCGTTCCTGATACGTTCTTAGCACGCTCTAGTGTGGACCGTTGCGGAGGGCCATACAGATAATTAACAAACATGTAGTCTGGCAACGGCGCAGTCTCATACGAGCTCGGCCAAAATACCCCGCATATGTGCACCTCGCACTGTACGGTAGCAGACTTACCGCGCACTAAGTCGGGCAGCTTGTCGAGCGCGAGCGAGATGCGCACGGGGATCTCCGGGTTGGGGATGTCGGCGCGGCGGCTCTTGATGCGCTGCAGGTGCGCCGACACGGTGCGCTTGCTGTGCAGGATGGCCGTGTCGCTGCCCTGGAGGACACGTGTTAAGTTAAAGCGGACTCAATAACGATGATCGTAGAGTATGTAATGGAGTGAGCGGTACCTGCTCGAGCGCGGTGTTGACGAAGTCGACGCAGTGGTCGGTGATGGCGGCCAGCTGCTCCAGCGCGTCCTTCTTCTCGCTGAGCGTGCGCTGCTTGCCGTCGCACACCTCGTTGAGCCGCAGCACCAGCTGCTTGCCGCGCGTGTTGATCGCGTTCGTTAGCCTGGAATTTTTTTTTAATGTAAAAGTGAGCAACTGTTAGGTATATACTGTGGCTAATTCTGTTGTACACAATTCTCTAAACTAAACTAAATTGACAGGTCTAAATCTACTGCTATCCTTTTCCGAAGTGAGCATTGTGAAAGAGATAGGATTAAATTTAGACCTGTCATTTTAGTTTAGGTTTAGAGATTGTGTACAATAGAATTGGCCAAACTGTCTAATAACAAGTATAAATTAAAAAAATAAAAAACCCCGTTATCATTGAGGGAGTTGTGAAAAAATATGTAATCCGACATTTTGTGGCGGTGGCGATTTTGGACCGATTTTCATCAATGATAGCCAGAACAGTCCCGCCTAATTCACCTTTCAAACAATAAAAACTACATTCAAATTGGTTCACCCGTTTGAGCGCTGCGGGGGAACAGACAGACAGACAGACACACACACACTGTACTCACTTGACGACGGTCTGCGTGATCTCGTGGACGAGCGCCTTCTTCTTCTCGGCGATGAGGTGCTGGCGGTCGCGGATCACCTTCATGGCCGAGCCCAACAGCACGCGCTTGTAGCTCACCTCCGACAGCAGCGCCGCCACGCTGCCGCGCGCCTGCGCACATGTACTTACATTTTACTTACTTATTCTGAGTGATACCTGTACCCGCACATACATCAGAGACGATACAGTATGCACTATGCATGCTGCACGCATTATAGAACAAAAGTAATTGCAATGCAAATGTGACGTCATAAAGTTTTTCCTCCTCGCATAAATTGACTGGCTTTACGACGTAGCAGAAACATTATAAGTGTTGAGCTAACAATTTTTATTCCCGTCCACATTGTAAGTGTTGAGATTACAATTTCTAATCCAGTCTACATTGTAAGTGTTGAGCTTACAATTTGTATTTCAGTCCACATTGTAAGTGTTACAATTTGTATTCCAGTCCACATTGTAAGTGTTGAATTTGTAATCCAATCCACATTGTAAGTTACAATCTGTATTCCAATCCACATTGTAAGTGTTGAGCTTACAATTTGTATTCCAGTCAAAACTGTAAGCTGACAATGTGGATTGAAATACGAAAGAATCTGAATCTTTATATGGGTATGATACGTTATTGAAATGTGGCATAGTGGTTCATCGTGTTTTTCCGCCCCGATACGTTCTTAGCAGCTCTAAGTGTGGAGCGCTGTGGAGGGCCGAGGGCTGGAGTGGCGGTATACCTGCGCGGCCATCTCGCTACTGAACTGGTACTTGTGGTCGCGGTGGTGCTGCAGCTGGCAGTCGCGGCACGTCAGCCGGTCGCACGTCTCGCAGAACAGCGCCAGCCGCTCCTGGCCACAAACAAACAGTGTCACTACTCAAAAGACAAGTTTGTTTGTTTTCTTTATAATTATGGTTAAAATATCGGCAAAATGTAACAGAACAGGGGAAAAAATATTAAATTATCTCTCTAACTAAATAAAAATAACTGGTCCTGTGGTAAGTGAGATGGAGAAAATGAAGAGTTCGAGATGATGTTACGGCGGTGGCGGGTGGTACCTGCGGGTGGTCGCGACAGAACATGTCGTGCGCGGCGCGCGCGCCGCCCTGCGCCGCCTGCAGCTCCGACACCGCGTCGTCCTTCGACTTTATAGTGTGGTCTTTTGTTATTTTAAGCCTGCAACAGGAATTCAAGGAACCATTTAGCATCTGAGGAGGAATAAACTATGCTTTAAAGAAAGAATAAAAAAATAATTAAACATACACAGATGAATAAAATCGAAGTGTTCATCTGTGATTTGGAAATTACCACCTCTGAAAGTATGTCTGCATCTGATCGTCTGGCCTCAATCTGCATGTTCAATCAATAGTATTGTATTGTATATGATAAAATAATAGCATACTTGTGAGAGATTGGAATGGGAGACTGAGTGTGTAGAGTCTTTTCAAAAATAGAATCGGCGTGGAATTTGAGGGTGCTGCTGTACTTTTTGTTTAGCGCGCAATACGGTAAAATACTGTAGCGTGTTAGTTCACTGTTTGGCCACGCCGAATCTCTTTTTGAACAGACTCTAGATAGACGGACTGCATTTGGTCTGCAAGGCGACCGCGTGTGTACCTCTGGTGCGCGTGCACGCAGTTGTCGCAGATGAACTCGGCGCAGTCGACGCAGTAGCTGGTGGCGGGCTCCGGGTCCTCGCAGCTGTTGCACTGCTGCTCGCCCGCCGCGCCTGCCAAATCTGCAAATGTGGGATGACTCCACCTCTTAAATAACCTGTTACGACGATTAACTACGCCGATGGCATTTTTTTAGTAAACGCAAAAATCTAGCGGTGGTTTCGTACGCGACGCGTGTATAATTTTTGGGTACAAAAGTTTACTAAATTAAATTGACAGTCTAAACGTAATGCTATTGTTATTTAGGAGGAACACGTAGGAGGAAAGGATACAGAGTATAAACTGTGTACGTTACCATTGTTGCCGGCCTGCTCCATGGCCATCTTCTCCAGCACGAACCGCTGGTCGATCATGTTGCTGGGCTGGCACTGCAGGCGGCACGCCGCGCACGATATCGTCACGCAGTTCGCACCTGACGCCGGGGAATATAAAATAACACTTATGCACTTACGTTAACTCACTTATATTTTTATTCAGGTAATTCGACTACAAAATTGCTAGACTGAAGATATTAAATTTTGCCTTCGCTTCTCACTTTGCATGGGACAACTGCATTACTCACTACTGAGGATTGGACTGTCCGACTCTTTTTGATTAATCACTTAATTGGAGAAGTTTAATCAGGATAATAACTGGTGCAGACTAAACCTAAAAATACGAAATACTTCGATTTTAATACTATTTTATCAGACGGCTTAACATGTTCTTCGAGGCATTGAGGAAAAAAAAAATCAGCCAAGTGCGAGTCGGGCCTCGCTCTTTCAGGGTTCCGTACATAATTATGAACAATATAATATTTCGGGTCTAAGAAATATTTAATTTCCGAGTTAGACATCGCAAGAAACCGTAAAAGAAAAACGCAAAATAAGTTCGTTTGTTTTGGTCACAGCTTATAAACTATTTTATGAATCGTTGTTTTCAGTATTTGTTGTACAAATAGAGCATATAGTACATAATATACCGAAATATCATATTCCTAACTAGTTTAGTTTTTTAGATAGCCCCCGTCACAAAAATGGTCTAAAACTGACAATTTTGATGACCCCCCATTTCCTTACTTTTTAAGCAAAAAATTAAAAAAATATATATTCGTACTCTACTCAATTAGCTCTAAACAATAATACCACACAAGCTAAGGTAAGAAAAAGATTTTTTTTTCCGGCTCCTTTCTCATGTATGGGAGCCCCCCTGAAAAATAATTTAATTCAATTTTTAATTCAAAATTTGATTTTGGGTCAACGTTTTACACCAAATACCAAAATTTCAGGTTTGTAACTCATTTCGTCTGCAAGCTAGAGACCTGTGACCGGCGGACAGACGGACAGACAGCCGAGTGACATTAATAGGGCTCCGTTTTTACCCTTTGGGTACGGAACCCTAAAAAGTCAGCACAAGAAACTTATTTGCTTCATCACAAATACAGCAATCATCCGTAGCCTTGTACATGAACGCATGAATGTGACGTCATGAGCGAGCAGTAGTCACCTAAGAAGTCCCGGCTGGGCGCGAGCTTCTCCTCGATCTTGAGTTTGATGCAGGGCTCGCAGGCAGAGTGCAGGCACTCCATGAGCTTGGGTGTGCCGTCCGCCTGCGCCAGCGCGCCCTGGCAGAACACGCAGCGCAGCGCCAGGAACGACGTGCGCGCCGTGGGCGAGGCCAGCGAGTCCGCGCCCTCCTCCGCCTTGCCGACCGGCGCCCCGCCCGCCGCGGCGCCGCTGGTGCCCGCGCCGTCGCTCGTGCCGCTCACCTGTTATGCACGCACACTCAAACCTGTTATTTTGACTTTACAAACAGACATTACAATTTTATTTATTTGTATACCAGCAACCCGCCCTGGCTTCGTACGGCTAGCACGCGACGCGGCACCGGGGTTAGGTGGCGCGCTTGATTTTACTTTCACGCCTGTTTGCTTGTTATGACTTTGTAATAACTCCTAAGTTATTCATTTAAATTGTATGTTATAAGGGATTATCATAACGTGCCTGGAATGCTTAAGGCCTGCCTTACATATTTAAGTTGATAAGGATGAATACTGTATTCGTCTAAATAGATTTCCAATTACCACATTGTATGTGACCATTTCTTTAGAAAGTTAGTGGGTGTTGTAAGGTATATACCATTAAAAGATAGTTATACACCATTGCGGCCTTTATTGTAAGACCTATCCCACGATCTCCCCATCATAAATTGTTTTGTTATATCTCTAAGGGATTAGGCAGCATTTTCGATTAAAGATCCTAAGCTGATTGATTTTTTCCTAAATTTTCTACCATTATCTCATATTTCAACCAATTTACACAAAACCTTAATAAATTACACACTTAACTGAACTTGTGGTCGCAACCACATGTTCCTTACCATCCTTACCACAGAGTGATTCATGACCTTCCTCTTGAATCACTCTGTCTATTGGTGAAAACTGCATGAAAATATTATGTTCAGTAGTTTTTGAGTTTAT
This sequence comes from Melanargia galathea, assembly GCA_920104075.1. Lineage (NCBI taxonomy): Eukaryota > Metazoa > Arthropoda > Insecta > Lepidoptera > Nymphalidae > Melanargia > Melanargia galathea. The sequence goes on from OV049877.1 coordinate 344,440, forward strand.
CGCAAACATAGTTTGGGGAACTATGTCTTATAATGTGCAGTGATATATATTATTGTAAATTGTAATATTATAATATCTATGCCTCTTATAATATATAAGAGGCATAGATATTATTAACTAATACAAATAACAAGATGATGATAAGAAATGATAAGGGATTCATATTGTGTATTCAAAGTTAATAAACTAGTGATATTAACAAAATTAAAAAATACAACTGCCCTGTTGTCAATTTATTTTTTATAAATGATATTTACTGTGAATCACTAGTTATTGTTATATATATTTTTGAAATCTACTCTTCTTTTTCTACATGATAATTATGAACTTAGTCTTATTTTCACTTTAAAAAATTACACTTTATTCTTTAATGTGGGATCATGGTCACCCCATTTTTTTTTTTAAATTTTACTAGCCTATGTCACGCAGAATAAGCTAAGGATTCTAACAATACCTCATTCATAAAAATCGGTTCAGGGATATAGAAGTTATGGTGGAATATAGAAACTCATATACATACATGAACCCTGAAAAGAATATACTCCTTTTTTCAGGCATTCATATAAAATAAATGGTAAGCTAACCAGTAAAGTCATTATGTATGAGAACAATATTCCAATTAGGAATTATCATTAGAAAATGTTCATGCCTGTAATACAATGGATTTTGTTTATAAGTATGCTGAAGGAACCACTACACTGTTATCATTACAATCAGAAGTTTTTATAAGCGTAAGTGATTCCTATGAGTCGAGTATGACTTACAACACAAAATTATTTTGTAACTGAGCCTTCTTCTTTTTCTTACCTACTTAGCTAATAAATCTATAAACAAAAATCAGCCAAGTGCGAGTCGGGCCTCGCTCTTTCAGGGTTCCGTACATAATTATGAACAATATAATATTTTGGGTCTAAGAAATATTTAATTTCCGAGCTAGACATCGCAACAAACCGTGAAAGAAAAACCCAAAAAAATGTTCGTTTATTTTGGTCACAGCTTATAAACTATTTAATAAATCGTTGTTTTCAGTATTTGTTGTTTAAATAGAGCATATAGTACATAATATACTGAAATAGCATATTCCCAACTAGTTTAGTTTTTGAGATAGCCCCCGTCACAAAAATGGTCTAAAACTGACAACTTTGATGGCCTCCCATTCCCTTATTTTTTGAGATAAAAATTAAAAAAATATATATTTGTACTCTACTTAATGAGCTCTAAACAATGATACCCCACAAGCTAGGGTAAAGAAAAAATTTTTTTTTCCGGCTTCTTTTTCATGTATGGGAGCCCCCCTGAAAAATAATTTAATTCAATTTCTAATTCAATATTTGATTTTGGGTTAACGTTTTACACTAAATACCAAAATTTCAGGTTTGTAACTCATTTCGTCTGCGAGCTAGAGACCTGTGACGGGCGGACAGACGGACAGACAGACAGACAGACAGCCGAGTGACATTAATAGGGCTCCGTTTTTTACCCTTCGGGTACGGAACCCTAAAAACTAAAGTGTTCACAAGAGCTCAACATCTGCAGATGTAAACAAAAGATGAGAAAGCCCTTTGTACATTTGTAGACCAACTGGGGTCACTATATGATCATGGGATTTCTCAGAATTTGTTACAGACAACTCATTCATCAGTTGTACCTGTGTTTAATCGGAAGTCGCTAACATTGTTATAACTAAAAGGTTCTACAACTAAGATTGCAATTAATGAAATTCACTGGAATCAAACACTTTCTAATATTGATGAAGATAAAGAAATATAAGATGCTGTAAACTAGCAACCACACTCTTGCCAACTGGTTCTGGTTTTATAAATCGGATAAACAATTATAACATGATAAATATTTTCCTTGAATAATATTCAATAATACCACAAAAAAAAATGTTTTACATAATTACAATCAAAACTGGAATCTGTGGTGGGTGCTTCATAATAAATACTTTTAATACTTTCACAACTTTCATGGTGCCCTGCCCGCAGTGAAAGAACACTTCCAAACTTCCACATTCAATTAATAATTTGATGCTATTCAGTTATTGATGCTCCATTAAAAAATAAAAGACAAACATTTATGTCATAGTTTCCATAGATAGTTTCTATTTTGTTTTATTGTTTGTTTGAAAAAAGTATGGGCATACGTTGTTTCTGGAGGCTGTTCCATCAGCGAGCTCGTCGGGCGCCTCCTCCTTGATGGTGACCCCGAGCAGCGGGCCGAGGTCCATCAGGGCTCGCTCGATGTCCTCTCCGCACCCGCCCCCGGAAGGAAAACCTGCGTTCTCCATTCCCAATGGCACGCACTACACTTTCCAAATTATTTCACTCGCTTGAGTCTCATTTTCACCGAGTAAAAGTTAGTCCAGAACTTTCACTCGCAGGCCTCGACGCTCGCGCACGTCAACATCACTAATTGCCTTGGGCACTTGCTGCAAGTGCGGGATGAGGCTACTCGAAAGCGATTTCTAGTGCCCTTGCTCACACTCAACGCGCAACCGAATTGACTTACTAGCGCAGAATATAATAGCATTGAATCCTCCACACAATGAATAAACGAGAAATTCCATTTGTTTTATATATTTAGAGTTAATTACACAAGTATTTAACGTAACGTGCGTCCTCTCATCATTTTCCTTAGCGACGAATTATAGACAACATAGAGTTTTATGTCATTGTTATAGATTTGCCATTATTTTTTATTGTTTGACAGATAATAAATAAGAGTCCACTTTATTCTCACCACGATAGGTAGGTAGGTACCTACTCACTAGATTCTTAACGGTAAAAATTAACGTTAATTTCGTAACACTGTATATTTTAACGTAAAAAATATTAAACGTCAGTGCAGCAGTCAATATCACGTAATTTTTACTGTCAATAATTTCTGCGTAATTTTTGATGCACATAAAAGTATTTTCAATGCCAAAATAGGTATATAAATGTTATTGTTTGCGATGCTTTAATTTTTTGACGTGCTATCATCCAAAGTGTAGCCGTACCATAGAGATAATAATAATAAATAGAGCTGGCATAATGTCCTATAGAAATTAGTGGATCGGAAAATAGCTCAAGCTTATCAAAATTTTCATAAGTGTGAAAGAGACAACATTACATTTTTGACATAATAATAAAACAGTTTGCGGCACACTCGTGACTTAAGATGGCCTCCCTAAAATGTATACATGAACACTCACACACGCACAACTTGAGACATGACAACTAAGAGAAATTATACCCTCTTCTTCCTAGAGAACGCTTATTTAAAATGAATAAATACTTATTATATCTTTCGTTTTTGCTTATGTCAATATGCACTGTCAAAAAAAAGATCGCAATATAATTTCAGTGTCATCTTGAAAGACAGATTGTTGTGAATTTTGTTTGTTTTGTTCACCACCGTAGTAACAGTTCAGCTTGCGATAATTTGTGATCTTTTAACTTCTAAGTGCTTTGTTGTGTGAAATATTTTGACTATTTAATATTTTAGTAATCATGATTTGTGTAGCCATTGGCTGCAAAAGTCCACTCAGTGTATTACGTGAGAAAAATATGCGTATATCTTTGCATCGGTAAGTATTATATTGAATTCTGATAAGTTATCACGTTTAGTTTATTATTATTTTGCTGTAGTCATAACGAATGCAATATTAAACCATTTTGATAAATTTATAATGGCCGTATTAGAATTATATTTCTTTATTTTGATAAAATTTAATTTTTCATACGAGAATTCATGCCACTAGTGAAGCGCATTGTCATCTCATATCGATATCGATAGTCGTGTAGTATCCGACATATGGCAATAATTGCATGGTCTCAAACCACTTTAGTAAAATATTAACTACCCATACTATACTTCCGTGAGTTCCTTCCGTACTTAGAATTTTATTTCCGTGGAATTCTGACGTAATGTTACCAGAGATAAAACAATTCCCACAAAAAAGATAAAAAATTCAAAACTTACGTAAATAAAAATCAACTGCCGCATGTAGATATGATAAATGCCTGACAAACACTTCATGGTGATAATGTCATTCAACTTCCATTTTTGAATAATTTTTTTCAATGTGCTTCTTTTTTTTCTATTGCTGTTAGTGTGCACTTTCTAGTTTCCACTCTTGGTGTTTTCTATTTTAGGGCGAAACGACTAATATTACGCGGCATATAGCTTTTAAAGATGACAGGGAATTAAAGTAGTTTGAGGTAAAATCGTACTTCGTAGACGTCTACCCTCTTCTCCATACAAATAACTCATCTGCAAATGACAATGACAGCTGTCAGAATTCCACGGAATTAAAAATCACAGTGTATAAATGCGTGTATAAATGCGAAAGTGTGTCTGCCTATCTGTCTGTCTGCTAGCCTTTCACGGCCCAACAGTGTAACCGATATTGATGAAGTTTTGTGCAGAGGTAGCTTACATCCCGGGCAAGGACATAAGCTACTTTTTATCCCGGAAAATTAAAGAGTTCCCACGAGATTCTTAATGGTCCATCCGCTTATACGAAATATGGTACAGAGGTAGCTTGCGTCCCGGAAATTTACATAAGCAACTTTTATCCCGGAAAAGCAAATAGTTCTTAATTATATATCTTATTTCACAAAATTAAAAAAAAACCTAAATCCACGCGGACGAAGTCGCGGGTGTGAGCAACGTGTAGTATTTATGTATCTATATAATTGTATATAAATAGTGGAACTAATGCGTTTTGACGAGATAACTTGCATAGTAATTTAAACTTAATTCAAATGAAGTAAAATAAAAGAAGAAAACACTCTTTTAAAGTATTATATTTCAATCTCTTATTACTTTGTTATTGAATCTACCACCATTTCCAAGGGGCTTTTGTCTTAGAGAAGAAATGGCGAAACAAACTCTAGAGCACCATATTTTGAAATAATTCACATTTACAATCACATCACAATAACAATAAATCATCATCATCATCAACAAGTCATCAGGAAAAATCAACAGTTCCCGCGGGACTTTGAAAAACCCGATATCTATATCTACAGCTATAGGTAGATTACTATAGCAAACTTTCTTGAAAGTAGGTTCCCATAGGTTGAAAGTAGTTCCCCGCTCCCTTTTCCAACCTTTATAAGGTTGGAAAAGGGAGCGGGAATGGGAACCGGAAATCCACGATTCCCTCTGGATTTGTTCAAAACCGAAATTCACCCGGGCGAAGCCGCGGGCAAAAGCTAGTTAGATAATAAAACAAGCTTGGAGAAGTCAAGCTAATCTTTTTATCTGTTAGCATTCTTATATGAAGTCATCTTAATCTGGCCTAGGTATGTACTCCTATTCAAGTAGGTACTCATGGCTTCACCTGGCTTGGCATGGCTTTTTTGATGAATCTTGACTAAACCAATCCTTCAACAATTTGTATCTAAATTAAATCATAAAGTTACCTGTAATATACAACGATAGTTTTACTTTACGCAAAACCTGAAAGTAGTTTGTTCAGAATCAGTAACAAAATCTAATCCAACCATTTATATACCGTGTTATATTTTTGTCCAAAAATATTTTGAAATCCTACAAGCTTAGACACAATGATTTACCGCGCATCAGCTGACGGTCGGCACACAGCGGCGGTCATGCAACTCGCGTCGATCGCAAGTCGCTGCGGCGACGGCTTGCGGTGACCATTTTTTTCGAGGACAACGACGCAACATAACAAGCTTATAACTTCGTTACTTTTCATTATATTTTTTTGAAATTTTGTATAAATATTTTTAATGTAAAAATATTTGACACGTGTTTCGGTTTTTGCGCAAAGTAAAACTAACGTTGTATGTATGATATGTAAATAATAATTATTTAAAGAGTTATGAAAAAGTAAAATCATAGTCAATATTGTTCATATACTTATTGTACGCCATAATGTAATTTTTACTATTTACCCGACTGTTACCATATTCATAATACTCTCTTGTACCTACAAAATTACAATAAAAGTGATTTCTATTTCTATAATAATAATAATAATAAATACTCACACATACACACACGGTCGTCTGTTCCTAAAGTAGGCAACTTAATGCCTGTGTTATAGGTAACAGCCGACTGATAGACATATTTACATATACATAAATGCATATATATTTTTAATAAAGGTATACATATATACATATTATTATAAATACACCCAGACTCGGAGCGGGAATCGAACCCGCGACCCCGGAGCGGAAGGCAGGGTCACTGCCAACCGCGCCAACGGGCCAGTCAATTTCCATAATTATTATCGATACCTACTTAAATTGTCATCCCTAGTTTATACTTGCTTAGGTCAAAACCGCACTGGTAAGACAACACGCGCTGATGCGACAGCGATTCCGTTAAAACAAACTCCTATGAACTTATGGGACTGGCCACATAACTTAAGCGACGTGCGCCATATTTTATTTGTTTAAATCATTCGTTATCTATATTCTATACATATAAAATTATAATAAAATCGTAGAATTTCCGTATTTATACATTAAAGATTTTTGCAAAATAATAACTGGGGGATGTTAGGGATAAGTAATGGAACATAAAAAAGCTATTTTTCAAATTTTTGTCTGTTTGTCTGTCTGTTTATCTGTTTGTCTGTATGTTTGTGCGCGCATCACGCAAAAACTACTAAATGGATTGAAGTGAAACTTGGCACGATTTAAGTTCATACTAAGGAGTAACATATAGGATACTTTTTATCTCGAAATTCAGCATGGTTTCCTTGAGAGAGGGGATGAAAGTTAAAATGTTTACTTAGCTGTAATTCATTAACGCATGGTCCGATATCATTCATTCTTTTTTTGTTAGAAAGATTACCGGCTTATCTCTGAAATGGCTGGATCGATTTTGATGGGACTTTCTCTGGCGGATGTTTACATTTTGATCTACCTAAACATCCGCCAGTGAAATTTTAACAGTTTTTAGCAAGGTATGAGCTCAAAGGAGCTTAGGAAAAACAAAATGATTCCCACTGGATTTTCAAAAACCATCCGAACCACGCGAACGAAGTCGCGGGTTTCCGCTTGTCTATACATATAATAAAATCGTAGACTTGCCGTGTCTGTACGTTAAAGAAATTTGCAAAATAATAACTGGGGGGTACCTAAGTAATGGGACGTAAAAAAGCTATTTTTGAAATTTTTGTCTGTTTATCTGTTTGTCTGTATGTTTGTGTGCGCATCACGCAAAAACTGCTGAATAGATTGGAAAATGTATACTTAGCTGTAATTCATTAACGCGTGGTGCAATTACATTCATTATTTTTTTGTTAAAAGGAAATACTTTAAAAATTGTTCCGTAAATATTTCAAGGTCATCGGTTTTGTAGTTCAGAAATTACAGCCATCACAACCCTCAGTATTCCATATTACTTGGAACCTGGCTTGCACTTGTACCTTTGAACATCCGGATGCATGTGTTGCATTAAAATTTGTGTTTGTCTGTCTCCGAAATGCTGGACCGAATTTGATAGAACTTTCATTGGGAAAACCATAGTGATGGAAAAGAGATATTAAAAAATTAATACTCATTAATATTACTGTATGTACATAGTTCCATTTTAATGCCCAAGTTCCTTTTTAGTGTCTATTGAAAATGTGAAGGTATTTACCTATGTACCTTGTTCAAGCTAGATAGTCTGTTTAGATATCCAACTTTAAATATAACATCTTGATGTATTTCATAAACCTACTTTCTTTTAAATAATATAAGAAACGAAATCTCAAAGAGAAATATGTTATAGGGGTTGAACAAATCCTTAAGTACACGTAGCCCACGTAGGGTACATTTTCTACTATTCGCAACACAAACTGACACAAGTTAAGTGAATGTTCCCGATCCCATTGTTCATCGCCGCCGTCTTTAAGGCGCGAGTCGCGATGTTGCGCCTTACCATGCGGCCTCGGCCTAAGTATATATAAGTATAACAGTTGAACTACATCAAACTGGTTATTTTTTGTTTAAAGTAGGACAACTGATAGTAGTAGACTTCTCTTTCTTTCTTATGCTTAAAATCGGTACAAGTGAGTGAGTCAAAGAGATGTTTGATTTCGTCTAAAATATCTCGTTTCCATAGCTACTTGTTCCTAGCATGACAATGAACACGCGCCATTTTATGTTACAGGATTGTGCGTGTGTGAGTGTATTTTTGGCACGTTTTTAAGGTAGTTATGCCAACTCTATTTATTATTATTAACTCTATGAGCACGAAAATGAATTTCTCGCCCGTCACGTAGCACGTGCAAGAGAGAGCGCTGAACGCGCTCTCTGATATCAAGTAAAGTCGTCCGTAAAGCAACTATACAGACCAGGGACTGAAAGCGGTAGAGCATACCGGTACATACCACCGTTATCATACCGGTACAAAATAGGTACCAAAATCTCAACCTTTATAAAAGATACCTTTATTTAACCGCTTTGCGATTTCGGTACCGAAAAAATACGAAAAGGTGCGCGCGCGGGGGTGAAGAATTTGACCACGTGCCGCGCGCCACGCGTCCCCCGCTTCCCGTCGGTTCCTGTGTTTGTTAAAACGTAAGGATTTTAAGAAATTCCAAATGCTAGTTTTAATCTAAAAATAAGAATATTAAAGAATATAGAATGCCGAAGTGGTGGGATTCATTCAACGGCACATCAAAGTAAAGCCTTATTAGATAAAAATATCGATATAAATAGCGGTACCGAAATTTTATTTCGGTACCGCTAAACTGAAATATAAAGGTACAGAAATAAAGAGGTACCGAAATGAAGCGGTACCGAAATTATAGGTATTTAAACAATTCGCTACTTTTATTAAAAGGGTAGGCCCATTACCGCTAAATAAAACTACCATTAAATTCCGGTTATTCAGTCCCTGATACAGACACCAATTTTTGCGTACCTACCTTACCTGAATTAATAAATCACCATAGTTTAAAAGGCATTTATAAAGGAGATGGCCCTTCCCCAATACATTGTTTGCCCCAGAAAAAAAGTTTATGCGTCACGATGAAACTTTTACCTTTGGATTGGTTTTTCTGTGTAAATTAATAATAAATAGTATTCTTGACCCTAGATAGTATGGTTATTGTTTATTGAGTACCCTGACATCTCACTAAAAATATCCTAAAAATATTTTGCTACAGATAATTTAACGAACACAAAGTATTATTTGATATTTAACGGCGTACTTAGTGATATTTTGAACTCTCCAACTGCTGATATTAATCCAAGCACTCTTCGAGATAGGATCATCGAAAGTAATGGTATAATTAACACAACGATTAGGAAATGCCATTGCCGCCGAGATGTCACAACACAACAGAGTCAAAATCTCTAATTCACGTTTCGCTCACGAATGTTCTGATGCAAACTTATATAAGCACTGCGGAGCATGAACTAGTGGTCAATTACTTGACGCAGACTGGAAGAATTACACAAAACAGAGTAAAATTGGTAAAATACAAGAAAATCACATAAGCGCAAACATGCAGCTCAACGAAGTTCCTTGTATAGGGATGTTCGTCACGATCCAAATCCGATACTTATGTAGATCGATACAGTGGTATACGATTCAGTTGCTAATTTTATCGATCAATATCATTCGGTACGGTTTGGTGGAACGATACACATTGTATAGAAAAGTCGGGCCAAAAATATAGTTAGATCACTGTCAGTTCACTGACAATCGTTAAAGATTTAAAATAATGTCAAAACCTTAAAGGAGTTTCGTAATTTTGTTTAAAACGCAGACGACACTGCATGTGGCCAATTTTTTTAACCAACTTCAAAAAAAGGAGGTTCTGTGTTCGACCCGTATGTACGAGTATGTGTGTGACTACTACGATTTAACGATACTACGATTAAACCACCTAATTGAAATAATATATAATTTTTTGGAGTCGGCGCTAAACCACATGCAATCCATATAAAATAAAAAGTAAATGTAAAAGTAAATGCAAGTAAAGTCAGATTAGGTATCCACTTTTGAAGGCGAGCGCGGTGAACCATGATAGCCGCGGAGCGCGAAGCTGTCCGGGATGCGGGGGGCACATATTCAACTAGAAAAATATGAAAGTCATTTATCCCCCGACTTCGAAAAATTATATATTATTCGAGTTAGGTAGTTTAATCGTCAATCTAAATAAATAAAATATTATTTTAAACTTTTTAGTTCGAATCGACTGAAGTCGGATCTTTTTTTTTTTTAAATATTAGAAACTCGTATCTGCGCATCGATTCGAATTGATACTTTTCTTCCGATACCAAGTAAGACTTGAAAGTAGTGATTCGATACCAAAAGTATTCGTTATCGAAACAAAAGTATCGAGTACTTGATTGTGTCGGACATCACTATAGTCTGATTTTTAATTACAGTTGTCATTTAAAAATAACAGACAGTTGCAGTTGTCATGACAACTGTCTGTTATTTTGACACGTCAAAAATAGAATGAGTTATTTGTATCAAAAACAGGGTTACTAACTGGATTTCGATTTTACCCCTAACTCTCCCTAACTAAAGTACCTGAAGTATCTGTCAGGCATTTGTCATATCTACATGAAGCAATTGATTTTTATTTACGTAAGTTTTGAATTTATTATCTTTTTTGTTTGAACTGTTTTATCTCTAGCAACATTAAAAGTCATCAAACGTCACGTCAAATAAAAATCAGACTATAGCTGTAAATAAAATGGCAGTAAACAATAACAGGAAATAAAAATACTTCTTTTTAGAATGAATTTAAAAAACCCCGCTAGTTCGTAGGTTTCTATTTTTGTCTTTCAAAATAATAATTATAAAGTAATTTTATTAGATTTATATAGTTAGGTCTCTTGGTATTTTTCACTATACAAACTTAAAACGACTCTGGGGCAATTTTGGGACATCTCCTTTCCTCTGAATGTTTAACAAGATTATTATTATTAAATTATGGGTAAACTACATGGTAAATGGTAAATATATAATCAATTCAAAATATTAAACGGTAAAACGTAACAAAAATACCAAGATTTATATAACGTTAATACAGAGAATATTTTTCCCACTTTTTGTGAGTATGAAGCCCCACTTGGCCCCAATGTAGGTACCTACCATAGAGATAATAATAATAAATACAGTTGGCATACCTACCTTAAAAACGTGCCAAAAATACACTCACACACGCACAATCCTGTAACATAAAATGGCGCGTGTTCATTGTGATGTCTCAAGTTGTGCGTGTGTGAGTGTTCATGTATACATTTTAGGGAGGCCATCTTAAGTCACGAGTCTGCCGCAAACTGTTTTATTATTATGTCAAAAATGTAATGTTGTCTCTTTCACACTTATGAAAATTTTTATAAGCTTGAGCTATTTTCCGATCCACTAATTTCTATAGGACATTATGCCAACTCTTAGAGTTGGCATAACTACCTTAAAAACGTGCCAAAAATACACTCACACACGCACAATCCTGTAACATAAAATGGCACGTGTTCATTGTGATGTCTCAAGTTGTGCGTGTGTGAGTGTTCATGTATACATTTTAGGGAGGCCATCTTAAGTCACGAGTGTGCCGCAAACTGTTTTATTATTATGTCAAAAATGTAATGTTGTCTCTTTCACACTTATGAAAATTTTGATAAGCTTGAGCTATTTTCCGATCCACTAATTTCTATAGGACATTATGCCAACTCTATTTATTATTATTTTTATTATTATTATCTCTATGGGTGTGAAAAATGAAGATGTCAAACTCAAATGAGTTGGTGACATCGTGACAACCATAGAGATAATAATAATAAATAGAGTTGGCATAATGTCCTATAGAAAATAGTAGATCGGAAATAGCTCAAGCTTATCAAAATTTTCATAAGTGTGAAAGAGAAAACATTACATTTTTGACATAATAATAAAACAGTTTGCGGCAGACTCGTGACTTAAGATGGCCTCCCTAAAATGTATACATGAACACTCACACACGCACAACTTGAGACATCACAATGAACACGTGCCATTTTATGTTACAGGATTGTGCGTGTTGTGTATTTTTGGTACGTTTTTAAGGTAGGCATGCCAACTCTACTTATTATTATTATTATCTCTATGGTGACAACTGACAACACGAACACGTCAAAATCAGTCAAAATTCTCGAAAAATGGCTGACTCTGGACCGAGTAAAAGTGATATTGAAGCGATATTTTTACGGCTACGTTCCATCCCCGCGAACAAAGTGGGTATCGCTTCGTTGAATGAGTGCAGCGGAACCAATGTTCATTGATTGTTTCAAATATCCCGGTGTGTGCAGGTATGTTTCGACTGCAACGCGAAGAACCCTACGTGGTCGTCGGTGACGTACGGGGTGTTCATCTGCCTGGACTGCTCGGCGGTGCACCGCAGCCTCGGTGTGCACCTCACGTTCGTGCGTTCCACGCAGCTGGACACCAACTGGACCTGGAAGCAGCTGCGGAACATGCAGCTCGGCGGCAATGTCAACGCGGTATGACGAAACATTTGTGTACATTTTGACCTCTTCCTGCAATTTAACACGATCTTGTGACCTAAGGGCCTTAAATGTACGGTCTGAATATAATAAATGTTATTAAAATAATGTTCTCATATCATTTAACTGCCTTGTTGGTGAGGTTGAGTCCCATGTAGTTACTTTGTTTTTCTTAGCAGAGAACAAAACTTTCAGTCCTGTGTTTGATTTATAAGGTTGTATAGGATTTCAGTTCTATGAGATTATGAGAGTGAGAGTAGAGTGCACCTGTGTTTATAGTGGTAAATGGATCGCATAGTGTTAAGTGCTGATATATTTGGCATCACAGACCCAATTCTTCCGCACACACGGCCTGGTGACTGAAGATGCCCGGCAGAAGTACAGTTCTCGTGTGGCGCAGCTGTACAGGGATAAATTGAGTGCCATGTCGGAACAGGCCATGAAAACCTACGGAACAAAGGTTTGGATTAATTCTATTTTATTAATAGTGACTTAAAGTGTCTTCATATGCTTTGGTTATGAGCAAGATAAAATGAGTCTCCAGTTGTGTTCCAAATCTAAACAAAGCAACAGAGCCTGTATTGTTGTTTCTTACAATAGGTTTTAATCGGTGAGATTATTTAGTAACAACGAAGATTGTTGATTAAAGTTATTAAGCTTGTCTGTTTGTTTGTGTGCACATCCCCTATCTATTTCACCAACTGCCTGATTGGTCTAGTGGCTAGTTTGTTCAGCTGCAGCCATTTGAGTCCCAGGTCAGGCAAAAGAAATTAAAAGTGATTATGATTTTCTCTCAACAAATTATCAGTATTCAAAGTTGGCAGTCGTAGATAATGCCAGGTCCTGTGCCTGATCTCTCCATGGTATGTGTCACATTGGAGTCCCATTGGACTTTAAGAGTGAAGAACCTCTTGAAGAAGAAGATGAATTGAAGAAGAGTGAGAGAGAAACCTGTGTTTGCGGACACACTCATGTAATGTAACTAAATAGTTGTTATTTCACAGTTGCACCTGGAACCTGCGCGTGCAGAAGTGAAGGAGTCAAAGGAGCAGGAGGTAGACTGGTTTGCGGAGCATGGCAAGCCCACTAACACTAACCACACCCCACAGGTAACACACCCCACAGGTAACACACCCCACAGGTAACACACTGCCACCCACCACTGTGGCAGACACCATTGCTTCACTTTTCCATTATGTCTCTGTGTTGTTATCCTCTTTACTGACCATTATGGCATGATATTATGATATGAATTTCAATAGAATAGTAATGTGATGGGCTTCTGAGTCTTTCCACATACGAAATGTAAGAGTACAGGATTCCAACTCTTAGTTTCAATGATGATTATTATTATTAGATGTAAGTGATACCTGGGACCAAGAGCTTAGTATTCTAATTTTTAGTGACTGATTGGTGAATTGATTGGTGACTGACTTTGGAGTTCTGAATTGAAGCTTGACTCAAGTTAGGTCAACTTAACTTAGCTTGACCAGTGCAAGACTATAATGTGTAATGTCCCTATAATGACATTATGTTCAGCAGTGAATGTCTCTCGGTTTACAATATATTCATTGACATAATATAGTCACAGGTAAGGATAGCAATCATTTGGTTGTACTGTTGGCATTTCATTTCAATATTTTGACTGAACTGTGTGGGGGTTTTTTTTTACTAAATTTTCATTTAATAGAGTGTTATCATTATTGTGTGTTCTTGCAGTTTTTATTCATGTTTAACAATGTTTTGTTATTTATTAAATAAAAAATTTAAAAGGCACAGGGTTAGACCAACGACACGCGTTGCGATGATTGTTGCGAATGTTGCGATTTCGTGTGCTGCTAGGCTGGTTTGGTATATAAGCAAACTAGAACTGCTGTTTGGACAACTGACACTGCATTTTTCTATGTAAGACAATAGACATCGCTGCGGCGGCGCAGAAGTCACGCACATCGCCCGCGCTGTGTGGCATCGCTCTAAATGTTAACCCGGTTCACATAATAGTGAATGATTTGTTTGTATGTGTCAGAATGCGCCGAGCAGCGGGGCAGACAGCCTGAGCTCGGAGATGCGGCTGTGGGGCGCGCAGACCGCGCCCGCGTCCGGCCGCAGCGCCGCGCGCCGTCCGGGGGTCAGTACCGACCGCCCATGTTTAAAGTTTAAACACATTGTTTATGCTATTGCCTATAATTGCCTTAACACATTATGCCTATACTTGACATATATACATATTTTCTTTATTAGTCTGCTAATCTGAAGTAATTCTTAAACTTTTGTTAGTTTAAAAAAATAAATAAAGGTAGTGGTAGTATGTAAGACATCAATATTCATAAGCTTAGCACCTTAACTTTGTGAAGAACTTTATTTATAACAAATATAAAGTTAGGTAGACCTCAGTTTCTAATGCAAAAATTCTTCTGAATAATTTTTTAAATATATAAAGCGATTAGAGTAGTAGTGAAGTGAATGTAACGTGTTGCCACAGATATAGGGTAGATCAGTCATTATCACTGTTAACTAACAAAAGTACTTTTAAAAGTTTATTTGAATAAAAAAAAATTCTATTCTATTCTAACTAAAATTCATTCAAAAAAATTGTCTGTAAAGACGGTTTATGGATGTTAATTTTACATGATAAACGTCTTAAGAAAACAGAGAGATAGATGCGTCACAAGCCGAATGCTTAGGTCGATCGTGCCTTCTCTATCGCTTGTTCCGCGCTCTCGCTTGCACGCGGCACGTGACAATGAGTCATGCTTTTTTGTACGTGTAGCCGGCGTTCTTCGATTTATAAGACGGTATCACGTCAAAAACGCTTACATGTAATTACGTGGGAATTACCTCCTTTTTACGATTTATTTCTGAACTTCTGTGTTTACAGTTCGAAATTGTGCAAAATGGTAGTTTTACGGTAATTTTTGTGTACAAGTCTCCATGATATGATAATATAAGATTGTGTGGTTGGTGCAGCCGGGCGCGCGGCGCGGCGGGCTGGGCGCCACCAAGGTGGCCGCCAACTTCGACGACATCGAGCGCGAGGCCATCATGGCCGAGAAGCTCAAGATGGAGGTAAACTGCACTACCCTCTTTGTACTTACATAACCAAAATTCACTTTAATTTTTGGTAACACTTAATATTTAGCTGTTGTATGGTAACCTGCTCTGATGCTGTCCTCACTCCGTCCATTGGCACTCTAAACTTACACTTAAGAATAAGAACAATATTCAATAAGCTGTGTCGCTTCAAAAGGTGCCGAATATATGGGCTATGGATCTGTTTATAAAAAATTAAATGTAAAGTCCACAATAATGTAATCATTTATATTGGAGTAGTGCACCTGTGTTTACACACACATTTGTGTCGGCTGGTTTAGGTTGAGCTCTGAAACTCAGTCGAGAGAACATTATAATGTATGGTGATGTATGGGGCAGGTGAAAGAGGCACAGAGTAAGACGAGCATGGAGACGATGGAGCAGGAGGTGGCGTCGCTGCGGCTCGCGTACCGGCCGCCCGCGCGCGACCACTCCGAGCGCCTCGGCATCGCCGCCGCCAGCCGCGCCAGCGCCGCGTGAGTACACACACGCACACATGGTGATGTATGGGGCAGGTGAAAGAGGCACAGAGTAAGACGAGCATGGAGACGATGGAGCAGGAGGTGGCGTCGCTGCGGCTCGCGTACCGGCCGCCCGCGCGCGACCACTCCGAGCGCCTCGGCATCGCCGCCGCCAGCCGCGCCAGCGCCGCGTGAGTACACACACGCACACATGGTGATGTATGGGGCAGGTGAAAGAGGCACAGAGTAAGACGAGCATGGAGACGATGGAGCAGGAGGTGGCGTCGCTGCGGCTCGCGTACCGGCCGCCCGCGCGCGACCACTCCGAGCGCCTCGGCATCGCCGCCGCCAGCCGCGCCAGCGCCGCGTGAGTACACACACGCACACATGGTGATGTATGGGGCAGGTGAAAGAGGCACAGAGTAAGACGAGCATGGAGACGATGGAGCAGGAGGTGGCGTCGCTGCGGCTCGCGTACCGGCCGCCCGCGCGCGACCACTCCGAGCGCCTCGGCATCGCCGCCGCCAGCCGCGCCAGCGCCGCGTGAGTACACACACGCACACATGGTGATGTATGGGGCAGGTGAAAGAGGCACAGAGTAAGACGAGCATGGAGACGATGGAGCAGGAGGTGGCGTCGCTGCGGCTCGCGTACCGGCCGCCCGCGCGCGACCACTCCGAGCGCCTCGGCATCGCCGCCGCCAGCCGCGCCAGCGCCGCGTGAGTACACACACGCACACATGGTGATGTATGGGGCAGGTGAAAGAGGCACAGAGTAAGACGAGCATGGAGACGATGGAGCAGGAGGTGGCGTCGCTGCGGCTCGCGTACCGGCCGCCCGCGCGCGACCACTCCGAGCGCCTCGGCATCGCCGCCGCCAGCCGCGCCAGCGCCGCGTGAGTACACACACGCACACATGGTGATGTATGGGGCAGGTGAAAGAGGCACAGAGTAAGACGAGCATGGAGACGATGGAGCAGGAGGTGGCGTCGCTGCGGCTCGCGTACCGGCCGCCCGCGCGCGACCACTCCGAGCGCCTCGGCATCGCCGCCGCCAGCCGCGCCAGCGCCGCGTGAGTACACACACGCACACATGGTGATGTATGGGGCAGGTGAAAGAGGCACAGAGTAAGACGAGCATGGAGACGATGGAGCAGGAGGTGGCGTCGCTGCGGCTCGCGTACCGGCCGCCCGCGCGCGACCACTCCGAGCGCCTCGGCATCGCCGCCGCCAGCCGCGCCAGCGCCGCGTGAGTACACACACGCACACATGGTGATGTATGGGGCAGGTGAAAGAGGCACAGAGTAAGACGAGCATGGAGACGATGGAGCAGGAGGTGGCGTCGCTGCGGCTCGCGTACCGGCCGCCCGCGCGCGACCACTCCGAGCGCCTCGGCATCGCCGCCGCCAGCCGCGCCAGCGCCGCGTGAGTACACACACGCACACATGGTGATGTATGGGGCAGGTGAAAGAGGCACAGAGTAAGACGAGCATGGAGACGATGGAGCAGGAGGTGGCGTCGCTGCGGCTCGCGTACCGGCCGCCCGCGCGCGACCACTCCGAGCGCCTCGGCATCGCCGCCGCCAGCCGCGCCAGCGCCGCGTGAGTACACACACGCACACATGGTGATGTATGGGGCAGGTGAAAGAGGCACAGAGTAAGACGAGCATGGAGACGATGGAGCAGGAGGTGGCGTCGCTGCGGCTCGCGTACCGGCCGCCCGCGCGCGACCACTCCGAGCGCCTCGGCATCGCCGCCGCCAGCCGCGCCAGCGCCGCGTGAGTACACACACGCACACATGGTGATGTATGGGGCAGGTGAAAGAGGCACAGAGTAAGACGAGCATGGAGACGATGGAGCAGGAGGTGGCGTCGCTGCGGCTCGCGTACCGGCCGCCCGCGCGCGACCACTCCGAGCGCCTCGGCATCGCCGCCGCCAGCCGCGCCAGCGCCGCGTGAGTACACACACGCACACATGGTGATGTATGGGGCAGGTGAAAGAGGCACAGAGTAAGACGAGCATGGAGACGATGGAGCAGGAGGTGGCGTCGCTGCGGCTCGCGTACCGGCCGCCCGCGCGCGACCACTCCGAGCGCCTCGGCATCGCCGCCGCCAGCCGCGCCAGCGCCGCGTGAGTACACACACGCACACATGGTGATGTATGGGGCAGGTGAAAGAGGCACAGAGTAAGACGAGCATGGAGACGATGGAGCAGGAGGTGGCGTCGCTGCGGCTCGCGTACCGGCCGCCCGCGCGCGACCACTCCGAGCGCCTCGGCATCGCCGCCGCCAGCCGCGCCAGCGCCGCGTGAGTACACACACGCACACATGGTGATGTATGGGGCAGGTGAAAGAGGCACAGAGTAAGACGAGCATGGAGACGATGGAGCAGGAGGTGGCGTCGCTGCGGCTCGCGTACCGGCCGCCCGCGCGCGACCACTCCGAGCGCCTCGGCATCGCCGCCGCCAGCCGCGCCAGCGCCGCGTGAGTACACACACGCACA